>CM066032.1:1779371740-1779844240 GCA_033557465.1 Ichthyophis bannanicus
CTCTGGAATTTGTTACCAGAGGATGTAGTAAAGGCTGTTAGTGTAGCTGGGTTTAAAAAAGGTTTGGACAACTTCCTGGAGGAAAGGTCCATAAACCATTAAGGGATCCAGGATATCAATGCTTGATCCAATACAAGCATTGTGGAACCTGCGTCTTTTGGGGAAACTGCTAGATACGTATGACATACATTGGCCACTGTTGGAAACAGGATACTGGGCTTGATGGACCTTGGTCTGACCCAGTATGGCATATCTTATGTTCTTATGTGTCAGAGGAGTCGGATCTTGCTGCATATTATTTTAGTTATGTTTTTGATGTGGGTCTGGAAAGAAAAGTGTTTGTCTAGTGTTACACCTAGGTATTTAACCTCATCTTTGACTGTTGATATATTTTGATGTGGGTTATAAATTTGATTCCTGGTGATTATTAAGTCTTCAAATTTTTTTTAATTGATATTTAGGCCAAAGCAGGATGTTATTGGGTCAAAGTTGGGTGTAGTTATATCAAAAGGCATAAAAGCATTATGTCGTCTGCATAGATGACATAATCAATCTTGAATTGTTTTATGATTTGATAAACTGGTTGAATACTACCAGAGTAGGGGCAAGAGCAGAGGGGGCTACTCCTGCCCCGATCATGCCTAGACCATCATGGATGCTCTGGCTGGACCCTGCGTAAGTGTCAGGGAGAGGGCAAGGTGCAGGTAGGTTGGTTTAGAGAGGCTTTTGACAATAGCATTGGTAATCCCCTTTGCGGGCCTCCATATCTGGAAGGCTTTCTGGACATGGTGGTCCTGAAAAGGGGCACAAGTTGAGAGGGATGATCATGGGAGAGGGGATTGTCTCTTTTGGGGGGAGTTGTAGGGAATGATAAGGGGGGGGGCAATTATTGTAAGATGTTCTTACATGAGGGACCTGATCGTTGTTTAAAGTCCAATGCCCGCCGCTGCTGCAGACACAGAAATAGTGGCAGCAGAGGCGAGGAGTGGGGGGTTAATGACTGGTAGGGAGATGCTAACTGCAGGGGGTCTTAAATTCCGTAGTACTGATTAGCTGAACTTGCTGTCGCATCAGGAATCCCACTTCAGACAGCAGTGAGATGTGAATGTGTGGATTGAAGACCACGCTGCAGCTTTGCAAATCTCTTCCATGGAGACCGAGCACAAGTGGGCCACCGATGCTGCCAGGCTCTGATATTTTGAGCTGTGACAAGATCTTTGAGGCTCAGGCCTGCCTGAGCATGCAAAAGAAATGCAGTCTGCTAGCCAAATTGAAAGAGAGTGTTGGGAGATGACAACCCCTAGCTTACTGGGGTCCAAAGAAGCAAAAAACTGGATGGACTTTCTATGGGTTTTTCTCCACTCCAAGTAGAAGGCTAAGGCTTGTCTGCAGTCTACCATGTGCAGCATAGTTTCCTCTTTGTCAGCATGAGGTTTTGGGAAAAATGTTGGTAGGATAATTGACTGATTAAGATAGAAATCCAATACCACTTTTGGAAGGAATTTAGGATGAGTAAGAAGGACCACTTTATTATGATGGAATTTAATTTAAGGTTGATGAACTACGAGAGCCTGAAGTTTGTTCACCCTGTGTTCTCATCCTGTGTGCGCACCACCAAAAACAAAACCTTCCAGGTCAAAAACTTCACTGTCCATGGACTGCTATGGCAGCATACAGCACAGCATCTACTAGCAGGGCGGTGTGCAAAATCTACCAGTGTGCTGGGCTACAGCCTGTTGATGGGTAAGCACTGCCTGCCATATCCTCTGCTGTGCCCAGGCACGACGGGCATGTATCCATCTCTGGATCACCATGTGCATGATCCACATGGCTCCTCTGCCTGTCCAGCATCGCTTTACATCGCTCTACTGTGCACTGTTCTACTACTAAACGGGTTCGCCGATCACTATCAGCAGTCATATATGCCAGGAACCGTCACATAGGCCTACATGGTTAGTGACATCCAATGTCCACAGGTTTTGGAAATCTGCTTTATGTGGATTCCATGGTGGCCCAACCTCGTTCCGCCCCTGGGCTTTGGCGCCTGGCACTGTGCGGGTAGCTGGGCTTCGAAGATTCAAGTCGCCTTGTTGAATATCTGGTTTACACGGTTACGGTGGTTTTACACGGGTAAGGATGGTTTTTACATGTGTAGGACACACCTAGGGCTTCGAAAATTGGGCCCTTAGACTTTAGGAAAACTAAATTTGTCAAGATGGAACAATACCTCAAAGAGTCATTAGCAGGATGGGAATAAATGGGGGATGTAGAAAAGCAATGGGCAAAACTAAATGGGGATGTTTTATGGGCAACATACCTTTTTGTTAGAAAAATAAATAAATGTAAAAGGAAAAGAAGGCCACTATGATTCTCAAAAGTAGCTGAAAAGGTGAAGAAAAAGAGTGGCCTTTATAAAATACAAGAGATCACAGAAAGAGGAAGACAAACATCAGTATTTGGAAAATCTTAGAGAAGTTTGGAAAGTAGTTAGGAAAACAAAAGTACAAAAAGAAGAAGAAATAGCCAATCCAATAAAATGTGGGGACAAGGCATTTTTCAGATATGTTAGTGAGAGAAGGACGTGCAAAAGTGCTATTGTGACACTCAAGGTGAAGGAGGGTAAAGTGGAATTGCTGATGAGGGTAAAGTGGAATTGCTTAACAAATTTTTGTTCTGTGTTCACAGATGAAGGGCTCAGAGCAGAGCCTCAGAAAACACCCACAAATAGGAACAGAAGTTAAGGGGATCTTGAACGATTTTCAAAAGACTGTGTTCATGAGGAACTAGCTAAACTAAAGTAGACAAAGCGATGAGACCGGATGGCATACATTGCAGAGTATTAAAGGAACTTGGGGAGGTTTTAGTGGATCCACTGTCTGTCCATTTCAATGCTTCTTTAGAGTCGGGAGGACTAGAGATAGGAACATGTGGTCCCTTTACACAAAAGCAGAAGTAAGGATGAGGTTGAGAACTACAGACTGGTTAGTCTGACCTCTTTGGTGAGTAAATTAATGGAAACACTGCTAAAACAGAAGACAGTGAGGTTTCTGGAGTCCAATGGATTGCAGGATCCAAGACAACATGGGTTTACTAGACACAAGTCTTGTCAGACAAATCTGATTGATTTCTTTGACTGGGCGACCAGAGTTAGACCGAGGGAGAACCCTAAATGTGGTGTACTTAGACTCCACTAAAGTCTTTGACACCGTTCCACACAGGCAACTTATAAATAAATTGAGTTCCCTAGGGATGGACCCTAAAGTTACTGATTGGGTTAGAAATTGGTTTAGTGGGAGGCAAGGGTATAGATAAATGGAGCTCACTCTGAAGGAAGGATGTTACCAGTGGTGTGCCACAAGGATCTGTCCTTGGTCCAGGTTGGAGTCAGTACAGAGGGTGGCTACTAAAATGGTTAGTGGTCTTCATTATAAAGCATATGAGGACAGGCTTAAGGATCTTAGTATGTATAATTTAGAGGAAAGGCGGGATAAAGGTGATATAATTCTGGTCACCGTATCTTAAAAAGGATATAGCGTTATTAGAAAAGGTTCAGAGAAGAGCCACCAAAATGGTAAAGGGGATGGAAGGATACTCCTATGAAGAAAGGCTAAAAAGGTTAGGGCTCTTTAACTTGGAAAAGAGACGGCTGAGGGGAGATATGATAGAAGTCTATAAATTAATGAACGGAGTGGAATGGGTAAACGTAGATCGACTGTTTACATTATCAGAATATAGAAAGACTAGGGGACATGCAATGAAGCTACAGGGTAAACTATTTAAGACTAATAAAATAAAATATTTTTTCACTCAACGTGTAATCAAACTCTGGAATTTGTTACCGGAGGATGTAGTAAAGGCTGTTAGTGTAGCTGTGTTTAAAAAAAGGTTTGGACAAGTTCCTGGAGGAAAGGTCCATAAACCATTATTAAGAAGGGAGCCAGGATATCAATGCTTGACCTAGTACAAGCATTGCAGAACCTGTGTCTTTTGGGGAAACTGCTAGGTACGTATGACCTAGATCGGCCACTGTTGGAAACAGGATACTGGGCTTGATGGACCTTGGTCTGACCCAGTATGGCATATCTTATGTTCTTATGAGGCATTTAAATACCTCCATGGCATAAATGCACAGGAGGAGAATCTCTTTCGATTGAAAGCAAGTTCTGCTATGAGGGGACATAAGATGAGAGTGAAAGGGGATAGACTCAGGAGTAATATGCAGAAATATTTCTTTACGGAAAGAGTGGTGGATCTGTGGAATAGTCTCCCAGTGGAGATGGTTGAGATGAGAACGGTATCTGAATTTTAAAAAAGCATGGGACAAACACAGAGGATCTCTAAAGGAAAAAGTTACAGTGGTTGAGATGGAAGGACAGACTAGATAGGCCATGTGGTCTTTTTCTGTAGTCATGCACATCCAGTGTTTTTTTTTATTTTTTAAGTGCCTTTGTGTCAATGCTGACTCTTGGTGGATTTATTTGGCAAGCTATGACTGGATGTAGATTTCTAGGTCTTTTCTTCTGAGTCAATGGATGGTTATGCAATTTTCCCCTGGCAGGCTGGTGGTAACTGAACCCAGATCTTTTGGGTAGTAGGCTGTTGCTTTCACTCCTAGGCTGCTCCTCCACTCTCCTGCTACTCTATTCCAGTGTATAACCATACCTAATGGCCATGCTAGAAGATAAACGTCTTCTATGAACCATTCTTATGTTTTTCTGACCCCCAACCAGTGATTTGCCATTTTCAAGCCTATTAAGCCGTATTAAAATGAATTCATGTACATACTGTACCTTCCCCTATCTTTTTAGCTTGGCTAAATGCACAAGTGGGCCTCCATTACTAGCACACTTCTGGCTGCATTGTGAAGAGTATGCATGGGAGTGCGGTTAGGCTGGGCAAGAAAAAGAGCTTGCATGCACCGTAGCTTCGGCACTATGCATGGGGCTTTCACTCACTTCGCCACCCATATAAAAGAGTAGGGACAAAGTGCCCAGGCGGTTTTAGCACCCATAGTTTACATGGATTTCTCCGATTTCCCTTTGCAAAATCTGTGTAAAGTCAGCACTTGCAAACCTTTCTTCATGGCTCTGGAAATGGGATGCTATAGGTTTATAGACCCTGGGAGCTTTGATACCCTTGCTATTGAATTTTGCATCAGTAAAAGTCATTCTAGGAGATTCAGTCTGCCAGTAGCTATTAGCTACTTGGTCATTATTGTGTAATGGAACTGAAGGCACTCTGTAAAATGTGCTGGTTGCAGACTTTACTTGCCTAATTATGATTTGCAACCGACTTTTAGAACTGATCAGTGTGCAGCACAGAAATCCGAGGTCTATACTGCAGGCAGGAGGGCGGCATCTGGAAGGGAATTTATTTTTATTTGCTGAAGTCGGTGATTAACCTTTAGCAGAAATCTTTCCATATTCCTTATCTGGGAGAAATCTACCCATGGTGAGCCTTGATGTATGAAATGAATTAGGTTTCCTATATGCCAGATTTTTCTTTCTGCTCTTCTCTTCTAGTTTGAACTAATCATGTATAGCAGAACTTTTCAGAGCTTACTCTTGGAGCTGGGGGACGGCACCCTCACTGGAATCTCTTATTTCATGATAAGCGTACGTGTTGGAAAATGTTTGTGGCTAGAGCTGACAGATTGTGCAGGTCCCCTGAGTATCTGGATTTTCCAATGTCTGCCCTCTAAATGTCAGCCACTTTCCCAACAGGCTCTGTTCTGTGCAATATTTCTGTCAGTTTGAAGTTTTACATCAGCTTACCTTGCTTATGCATAGCTCTGTCCAGGTCTCCAGGAAATTCATGCCGTATAGCATCCCCCTCTTGAAAGGATCGTGCTTTTACCTTAAGAATTCTTTTGTGCCTTGAACATCGGTTCTGGGTAGCTGTACAGTTTCACTTGAACATCTGATTTTATTGTTAGCAATGTGTTACTCAGATTGAGATGAGGTACTTGGTCAATGTAGACTGAAACCATGTGATTTCTGTGATTGCAAGATTTCTGTGAGTAAACTATGCTGTTCTCATGCAAGTTATTCTTCTGGGTCCAACAATAGTGCTTTCATTGTGTAGCCCTTCTTCTATCTTCAATGTATCATCTTTAGATAGTGCATTTATTGATTTATGTAAAAGGATTTCTAAAGTCACAAGCAGCAGAATAGGATGAACCATTGGGGCCATGGCCCCGACAATGTTTTGCCCAATACGGCATCAACAACTATTGGGTTTGGGGTGAGGATGTGGATTATTTTGTTGGCCCTTCTGACCAAAAAGGTATTCTTCTGCCCTGTCTAAACTGACTTTCCAGCCTTACAAAATTGACCAAGGCAGTGTATCTTGAAAATGGGAACTCTTTTTTCGCCTTCTAGCCCTCTATGACAGGCTTGTTCAAGTTCAGTCCTTGAGGATCACAAACAGGCCAGGTTTTCAGGGTATCACTGATTATGTACATGATATATTTACTTTGAGTGGAGGTACTGTACTACACATGCAAACCTATCTGATGCATATCCTGAAAATCTGGCCCGTTTATTTATTTATTTTATTTAACTGTATTTATATCCCGCTTTTCACCGGTTCAAAGCGGTTTAACAACAAAGGGGGGGCAGTAATCAATTCTTAGGGTGGAGGGGCTGTCACCGGGGAGGCCAACATTAATGATCTGAACAGACAGTAAGGACTTAGACAATGGACATAAGGTCTCTTAGTAGGTAGACCTGTGGGTATGTTAGAAGGTCTGGAGGAGTAGTCAGTGATGGATGTTTGTTTCTGGTCCGAGGTATTCCTGGAACAGGATGGTTTTTAGTTGTTTACTGAATGTTGAAGGATCTCCGTTGTTTCTGATTTGACTTGGTAGGGAGTTCCAGAGGGATGGTGCGTATAGTTCGAAGGCTCTGTTGCAGGTTCGTTCGTGGGGGATGGTGAGGGTGTTGCTGGTGGTTTGTCTGGTTGTTCTGTTGTGGGTGGGTTGGGGCAGTAGAGTGTGGAGCTGGGAAGTCTCGTTTGATAGAGGGCTTTGTGGATAAGTAAGGCAGATTTGTATTTGATTCTTGCTTCGAAAGGGAGTATGTGCAGTTCTCTCAGGACTGGGGTAATGTGATCTTGTTTTTTTGCTTTCTGGATAATTCTTGCTGTGGTATTTAAGGCAGTTCATAGAGGGTTGGTGTGGGTGGCAGGTAGTCCGTGATAGATTATGTTGCAGTAGTCCAGGTGAGGGAGCGTCATAGCTTGCATGACTGTCCTGAAGTCCTGTGGATCGATGAGAGGCCTGAGGCGTTGTACTGTTTTTGTCTTGTGGAATATTATTCCGGTAGTCTTTTTGATTTTTTGCTTGAGTGTGAGCGCTTGGTCTATGATGATTCCCAAGTATTTTATGTGTGGTTGAATTTGTATTTGTGTGGTTCCTAAGTTGAGGTGTAGTGGTGGTGTGAAGTTTGGGTCCTTGGTTACTATGAGGGCTTCTGTTTTTTTTTATGTTGATGGATAGGTTGTTCTTTTGTAGCCAGCTGGAGACTTCTATGAAGCAGTCTGATAAGTGATTGTTTGTTGGGTTGGTGGTTGTGATTGGTCCATAGAGCATTATGTCGTCTGCGTAGATGTGGTAGTTGATGTTATGAGCATGTATGATCGAGCAGAGTGGTTGTAGGTAGATGTTGAAGAGCATGGCAGATAGTGTGGATCCTTGGGGTAATCCTTGGTGTTGTTGAAAGGGGGGGGAGGTTGCTATGCTTGTGCGGATCAGTTGTTGACTATTGGTCAGGTAGGAGTGGAACCATTGAAGTACGACGTTTTTTATGCCAATTTCTTGGAGTCTGTGTAGGAGGATGTTGTGGGAGATGGTGTCAAAGGCTGCGGATATGTCCAGGAAGAGCATAGGATATCCAGAGTGCTTAGTCTGTGTGCCCTTGATGAGGGTGTTCATTAGTGATGTCATGAGGGTCTCGACTCCGTGGAATGGATGGAAACCATGTTGTTGCGGGTCCAGTATGTTGTTGGTATCTAGGTGGTCTTGAAGTTATTGTTGAAATATCTTCTCAATGATTTTGGTGGTGAATGGAAGACTTGCTATAGGCCTGAAGGAGGCAGGGTCAAGGGGGTCCAAGTTGTGTTTTTTTAGAGTTGGGCGGATGATGGAGGTTTTGAGGATGTCTGGCATGTATCCTTGCCTGAGGGATTCATTAACAATGTGGGTTAGGGATGTGCTTATGTCATCTTTGGATTTCTTTATCCATTCTGCAGGGCAGGGATCCAGTGGAGAGGTGGTAGTGTTTAGTCAGGAGATGGTGGATTCTATTTTTTCTTTGGTGACTGTTTCGAATGTGCTCCAGTCTGTGTCTATGGTAGTAGGGTGGGTTGTTGTCTCTGCATTTAGTTGTGGGTTGTGTGGTTGTTGAAGCCGTTTGTATTTGCGTACTAGTAGTTCTGGTGGGATGTTCGGTAGCTGGTTGGAGTGGTTGGGTGCTTTTTTTAGCTTCTTGACAATCTCGAAGAGCTCACGTGGTTTGTTTATTGAGGTGTTTATGATCTTCGAGTGGTAGGTCCTTTTTGCTTTATCGGTTTCTGTGTGGTAAGCGTCTAGTTCACTCATGTATTTTGCTTTATCATCCTCTTTTTTGGTCTTTCTCCATTTTCTCTCCACTCTTTTGAGTTGGGTCTTTGGTCTCCGTAGGTTGGGGGTGAACCATTGGGCTCTTGTTGAGGCAGGTCTGGTTTTGGTGCTGTTTGCCATTGCACAGGATGCAGAGGAGATCGTAGCCCTTTTTAAGGATTTCAAAACTAATCTTGACAAACACTATCTTTAATGGGCCTACATAACTTTTCTACTTGGAATCATTACACCTGGGAGAATTCTGCGCAAAAAAATTTAAAATTCTGTTCACAAACTTTGAAAACTCTGCATGCAATATTTTAAAGTTCTACAAAATTCTATATGCTTTATTAGTACATATTTGCACAGAATTTCCCATCATAAAGCCTAACTCCTCCTCTACACCTGAAATTTCCCCTGCCTTTTTCCTCTTTAGCTCTCTTGCTCCAGTCACAGTTCTATCCCTAACCCATCCTTGTACCCTTTATTTTCTCTCCCTCTACTATTTAGCCCCCAGTAATCCCCATGACTCATCCACAGCTCATCTCCAGCCTCTAGCAACCCCCGATTCACCAGCAGCCCATCTCAATCTCCATCCCCCAGAAACCCCTCCCGATTCACCAGCAGTCTATATCTAGCCCCTAGCAACTCCCTCAAGTCACCAGCAGCCCATTTCTAGCCCCCAGCCACCCTCCCCACTCACCAGCAGCCCTTCTCCTGTCCCCACTACACCTGCTCACCAGCAGCCATTCTCTTGCCCCTAGTAACCCCTCCCTGCTCACCAGCAGTCCTTTTGCCCCCACCAACCTCCCTGCTCACTAGCAATACCCCTCACCAGCAGTCCCCAAATCACCAGCAGCCCTTTCCTGCCCCAAGCCAGCCTCCCCCGATTCACAGTAGCGCCATTGCAGCAACAGCCATAAGAGCACTTCCATTTGCTCCCGTGGCTATCCTACAGTCCGATGCTGGCGTGTTTTCAGAGGTTCACAGGAAGCGTTTCTGTGTACTTTTCAAAATGCACTGGTGTCAGATTCTAGCACAGCCGTGGGAGCAAATGGAAGTGCTCCTGCGGCTGTGTTGCTGGCTAACAGCGAGGCAGGACTGGGCACTCTTAAATCTTGTGCGCCCAATCCTGCCTCACTGTCTGGCTGGTCAGTGCCTGCACAGAATTCTGCACAGCAAATTGAGAATTCTGTGACGCTGCACAGTTGCACAGAATTCCCTTTAGGAGTAAATCATGATAACAGGGGAACCTACGTAGTAAAGTTTTCAGTGTGCCTTGATTATTTGGCTTATCGTAAGTTGGTGAAAACCTTGCTGTTTAGTTATGCTTTTGAGAGAATAATAGTTTTGTTGCTGGCTTTTGTTATTTGCTGCTCATTTGTATATATTTTTACTTGGTGTTATGTGGTATGTTTAATTTATCCGTCTAGTAAATCTGACTTTTACCATTTGTTACTTTTTTCTTGTTATACATTGATTTCTTTACTTTGTTTTGATCTTATGTTTGCTTTTTGTTATTAATTTACAGTATATATTTCATGTATGCTGTTGTTCCCAATTTATATGTTCTTTGTAATTCAGCAGGTTATACATGTAATAAATAAATCATACATATATAAGGACCTTGAATGCATACTAAAAGTAGTGAGCTATGCAGGATGGCGTGACCATTCATGTTGAAGGAGTCTGCTCACACATACAAAAGAAAATCATATGCAAATGAGGATAACCAAGCTCATGCTAAACAACCTGGTATTCTCTCATCCATACTATTTAGTGAGTACTTTCTAATACCTCCCTAGACCTGGTGTTCTCTTATTAGCATAAGCATGCTACTTGCCAAAGACAAATATAAACACTAACAGGGTCATTCTGATTGCAAATAATGGGGGCTGGACATCCAACATGGACGTCCAGCTCCCGCTATTCTCCTAGCCACTTTCTGAGCTCTGATCTCCCCGCATGTACCTCTGGGATGTGTGGGGAGCTCTGAGTGAGGGCAGGAGGGGGTGGGCTGAAGGAGGAGCGAGAGCGAGCCATAGGCATGACCCTAACCCGGACATACAGCAGGGCCTATTCCATTGAAGGCCCCGTATGTCCGGAGCTGTGGAGGTGAACGAGGAACTTATTCCACCAACAAAGTGGAATAAGTTACTCCACGGTTGGAAGGACATGCCGGAGGTCAGCCCCAACAAGGTGAGCTGGGTCAGGGGGGTCCCCGCAGCCCAATCCTGGCCTTGGCAGGCCCAATCAAGGGTTAGGCTGCGTGGAAACAGCACATTGCTGAGCTGGAAGGTAATCGGGGCTCCAACATGGCAACCTGATGCTATGGCGATGGAGGCCCGGATGTCCAAGAGATCAGAATCGAGGCATGGGCTGCCTGTCTGGACATCCAGAATCTGGGCAGACCAGACTTGCACCCAATTCTGATCCTGTGGGGTGTATAGCCCCTGCGGAATCAGAATTGGGTTCAAGTCTGGTCTGCCCAGATTCTGGACGTCCAGATAGGCAAGACGTGCCCTGATTAGAATGGGCCTGTAAAGGGGGCCTTTTACTAAAGTACGCTAAGAAGTTAGTGCAATTTAGGATTGCCATAACTGTGTGCGTAGGCCCATAGTAACTTTTAGCACTGGGCAGGACAGTTACTGTGTGCTGATTGGCATGCTGTGACTCACATGTTGAGGTGGTGAATGGATGGGTTAGGGGCGGAGAGTAGGCATCTTTATCTTTATTTAATACTTGGTATACCACTTTACAAAAAGACACCAAAACGGTTCAAGGAAAAGAATGCAATAGTCAACAGGAAAGAGGAGATAGGAAAGGGAGGAGCAGAAGGAAGAGGGACTAAGGGGAGAAAGAAGAGGGAAAGAACCTCAGCTAGGAGCAGCAGGAGCAGGGAGGTTGAAGGCGGAACAAAAGAGGTGTGTCTTGAGAAGAGATTTAAACCTGTTGAAGGAGAGTTCAAGCCAGAGATCTGGGGGGAGGGAATTCCAGAGGTTAGGGCCTAGGTAGAAAAAGGCAAAATTCCGGGTAGACTCCAGGTGTGCAGCAGTGGGGGAGGAAGGAACATGCGATTGACATGGATGTGACTAAGTGTACGGTGTGGAGTATGGAGACGGACCAAATTGGCAAGGTACTGGGGGGGAACCGGAGTGAATAGCCTTGTGGACAAGAATGAGGACCTTCTATTGAATACGGTAAGTAATGGGGAGGCAGTGAAGGTGGATGGGAAGGGGGTGATATGGTCAGTGTGGGATGCATGAGTGACAAGACGGACGGCAGTATTTTGTAACAGTTGGAGTCTTCAGAGCTGAAACTGGGGGAGACCGGCGAGAGCAATGTTGCATTGTAGAGTGCATTGCAGCTAGCATGGGGGTAAGCACCGCACGCTGTCACTGCTGCAATTAACACAAGTGCAGTTACTACTTCTGCTAGAATTTTGCAGACAATAATCCAAAATGTTGCACATTTTGTGATTTTTTTTTGTATTTTATTTTAAATTAAGTAGCACTCAAAAGCAATATGGCTTGTTATTTTGACAAACAAAGCACGCAGAATTTTGCATAGTACAGAACTTTTGACACAGAAGTTTATTTATTTTATTTATTTAGACAGTTTTGTATACCGCCTTATCCTTCAATCAAAGCGATCACAACACAATTGGGGGATACATTTAACACGCGGGGATATGAGACACATACACTAATACTTACAGGGAACATGGGCTATGGAGGGTTAAGTGGCTTGCCCAAGACCACAAGGAGCATCTGTGGGACTAGAAACCCCAGTCCTTCCGGCCCAAGGTTGCTGTCCTCTAGTGGGATTTGAACCCCCGACCTTCCGGCCTGAAGTACCTTGCCCCAACCACTAGGCTACTCCTCCCTACAAATAGTTGAATTCTATTTGCAGAATCCCAGCAGGAATAAATTACCTGCACCTCACTAGGTGGAGTTAATTGCACCCCTGGTACTAGCGAGCCATGTTAGGGTTCAGCAGCACACATTAATTGCCAGGAACATCGTGTCCACACCCCTACAGTTATCACAGAGGCTTTACATGTAAATGTTCACGCTATTCATGCGTTGGCAGTAAAACTGATCATGTACTAGGGGGTTCAGCTAATCGGCAGCAGAAGGCCTGAAAAATTATGGTCATGCACAGGAGAAGACAGTATAAAACTGTACCCTTACGCCCTGGGCAATACATTTGACCATACTTTTCCTTGTCCAAACAGAGCTCATCTAGGAGTGGAGAAGTGGCCTAGACATTTGCACACTAGGTTGGTAACCAAGCGACCAGGGTTCAATTCCTAGTGACCTTGGGCAAGTCATTTAACCCTCCATTGCCTTGGTAGAAAAGCCTGGTAATCTACTTCTGGTCACACTGCCAAGAAAACGCAGGAGTCAGCATTGTCTGGGAGGTGCATGCATTGTAACGTCTCACAAAGCCAGGGGAATGGCTCTGAAAGCAAAGTGGTCACCCCTATATAGGATGATCGTCACCCAGAACATGCAATATCAATCAAAGCACATTGGAATAAGTGTGCATGGCATGCCAGAGTGTAGTGGAGCTTGACAGAAGAGTCTGACAGTATTCTATGGCTTTGGTCACCTGGCATCTCAATTACGTTCATGGAACCATAACTTGACATTAGAAGGCATTATACAGGAATCACAAGGATATATTCTTAAGAGAGATGGTTATTATAAGGAAAGCAGGGGATTAAATTAAGCACACATGCAGAGAAATGGTGGAAAATATTGAGAAACCAGGCTCCGTTGAGAAGCAGAAAGGAAAGAATCAGTTAGAAAAATAGAAATGTAGAATCTAGATCTGTGCATTCAGGATCATGTAGGCTGTCCACTGGGCATCCAAGTGGCAGATGGAATTTAATGTGGACAAATGCAACATGATGCACATAGAGCAGACATTCTCAACCCAGTCCTCACAACAGACGTGACCCAGAAAACCCTGGAGCCGCTGGGTTGCCAGGAGTGAGACTGACCCGAAGGTGCAGATAAAGCAGTGACACTTCACAAAAGCTGTTTAAGTATTGCTGCCCGCTGTCACTCCACACCGTGCAGGGTTCTGAAGTTTAATACTGATGTGAAAACGAAAAGACTGCATGATATTGGGATGATTCCAAGGTCATTGCTGTGGTTAGTCGGGCTCCTGAGTACTGCTGCCAAACAACTGTTCACGGTAGTCTTGTTTTGCCCTACCCCCTTGTTAGTTGCAAAAGCAGGAAACACATTTCTGTTTTCTAGTTTGCCCTTATTTTCCACCTTTTCAGTCACAAAAGGTTGTTAAACTAACTTACAACAGGATAAATACAAGTTAAAAAATGTAACTTATAAAGACCTTATAATAGAATATATAATTACAAAGAACAGAATAATAAAACAACTTCATATTATCCATGCTAAATTCACTCTCTGTTCCACCAAGGCAGGAGTTGGCAGAGTCAACGATACCTATGCTTAAAGAGGCGAATAGAAATGTCTAGGAATGCGCCCAGGGCATTCATTTCATTTTTGGTTCATTTGGGCCTGTTCCCCAATTTTGAGACTTTTTTGGCTCATTTCACATATTTGTTAAAAAAAAATTAACATCTATTGGATTATTTTAATGTGCACTTGGCTTAGCACATGCTAATTTGTAGGTTAAGGGAAGTTAAATTAATTTAGTGCCCACTACATTTTTTAAGAAGCACTAATGAACTAAATGGACGCTAACCGGAGAAGATGCCTACGTGAATAACCAGAAGGTCTCTCATTCCTTTCCTCTCAAAATACCTGAAAATAGATAAATATGAAGAAACTTTCACGGACTCCATCAGAACAGGGAAGACATGGAGGAGAAGGAATGAACGGCAAAGAGACGTACTAACATACATTCAAACAGTTCAAATATAATCCTCTCTTTACTCAAAGCAAATGTTATTTACAAGCAATTTGTTATCATAGGTCAAAGTTTTTGCTTTCTTTATGTTACCACTGTGAGCAAAGACCATTGTAGCTTCAGTATTCAGAGATTCAAAACTGAAGAGAAATCTAAGGGGGGTGTTTACCAAACGGCGGTAGCGGACTCCGTGCGATATCGGAGTCATGGCCCCATTGATTTCAATGGGGCTGCGGCTCCGATATCGCATGGAGTCCACTACTGAAATTTAGTAAATACCCCCCCCCCCTAAGTCTCAGACGTTTTCATCTGCTCACCATTTGTTTTGCTTTTAGCGTTGAGCTCATTTTTGTGAGCTTTGTGGTTTCATCAGACTGTGTGGTGCAGTCATTATTGGGTCTATACCACAAGATGTCAGTATCACTATAGTACCCAAAAGAAGGGGAATAGTAAATCTATAAAATCTAGTAACAACTCCTTGAAACAAGCCACACGATTAGTTGATGATTCGTCCCTTCTCATCCAAAGAGAGGTTTAAATCATAAAACGTTTTACAAAGTTTTTTAAGAGAAGGCAAAACAGACCTCTGTACTCTTATGCCAATACGCACTGGTCTCTACGGTACCACATCACTGGTCTTGAAAAAACCTTTGCCATCAAGAATTACACATAAGGGCAGTCCCATCTATATTCTCAGAACTTAATGGCTCATAGATTCTTTTTTATTTAAATCAGAACAGGAATATAAATGTTCTTGTGCGCATGTAAAATAGGTTTCTTATTTACATCATTCATTTAAAGCATACCTAAAAGCGTCTTGCATCTCCCTCAACGCATACACTGTTTTTTTTTTAGCATAAGCTTATCTAGGACATACCTACCAGTTGTAACTCAACATATATTATATTAATACTCTTGAGAATTAAAATTGGTGATAGCTGTATACTGTCGTACTTCTGCCAGTGGACTTGAGTTTGTCATCGCAATTCTCTAGCTATTTGAGGAGATCATTAATGCAAACGCAGCAGCTCTGAGGGCCTGATGCATTAAAGCTTGTCACCCATTCTCTGTCTATAGGAACCAATCTTAGAGAATCCGGTTCTTTGTCAGGTTACAGTGTCGATGAACAACTTTTTATCCAAAAGGTCACCAGAAAGTCCAAGTTGATAACAATCTCTATGGAAAGGAATGGTCCTATATCAAAACAGCCTAGCACAAGATAGCAGGAACTTTCAGACAACTAGGCGGAATGATGTTAGTGGTTGCAAACTAAATATGGGCTATACTGTTTATTGTTATTGATTTGTACTATTCTTTCATGGTGTTTATTTATTTACATTCTCTTATATACCGTGCTATTCTGCATCAGTGCGGTTTACATTGAACAAACTGAAATTACATTGAACAGGCCATTATAACTTGGAGAAAACTATTTTACAGGGAACATGGGCTATGGAGGGTTAAGTGGCTTGCCTAAGGCCACAAGGAGCACCTGTGGGACTAGAAACCCCAGTCCTTCTGGCCCAAGGTTGCTATCCTGTAGTGGGATTTGAACCCCTGACTTTCTAGCCTGAACTACCTTGCCCCAACCACTAGGCCACTCCTCCACTCTACTGTTAATGTAGTTGGCTTCAGGATGTTTTAGTGAAGTAGGCTCTCTCTTTGATGTTAAAGTGAGGTAAAATAACTGATTTGAGAGATGCACGCCTGAAGTCCTTTGAGAAGTCCAATCTATCATTTTCTCTTTTTCAGCATCAAATGTCAGTCTGCCTCTATCATTTCCATTATTTCCCCTGCATGGAGTCATTTGGAGAATATCACACGACCTTCCTAGGTCACCTCCTGGATCCAACCTCAGTATCGGCAGCTATAGACATGTTTGTAATAGAGCCCACGTTTGCCTGGAGCTCTAATCCTTTCCTCTACCGGAGAGTCACATGTACCCAGGGGTGAATCTACTGTGAAACCAATGAAGTTTAAGTTTCAGGGCCCCTAATCTCGGACGGGCCTTAGAAGCGACTTTAGTCCACATTGCTTAAAAATTTTGGGTCTTCTGTATGAGAAAGCGTTTTAAAAAATAGTAATATTAATAATATAGTGTAATTCAATGCAAAATAATAGCTAAAATACAAATCAAAAGGTTATTAAAGTATCATGTAGGCTAGCTGTAAACAAAAAAACGTTCTGAGATGCAGTAGTTAAAATTTTAAAAACTTCGTGGTGATCAGTAGTGGAACAACCCCATTGAAGAAGATAACAGTGGTTATCCGGACAGTTCAAGCTTCAGGGCCCTAAAAATGTAGGTCCACCACTGAGCGTACCATCTTTTGTAAGTTATAATGAGGTATTTGCCATTCTGGCTGTACTCGCAAAGACTGTTTTATTCTGCTGGCTTGTTTGTCATCAGAAAGCACATACCTTTCGATAAAACTGAAGATTAACTTTGATATCTTCAACTTCAAATATGATGAAGACACAATTGGATTATTTATTAAGAAATTTATGGATGAAAAGATCTAAGTATCAGAATTAATTTCAGGGCCAGGACCTGCGCGTGAGCTTTGTGAGCTGTGTGTTATTAATTAGTATCTTCATTACATTGGGATCCCCGGTGGGTTACATTTTTTGCTGTTGCAGTTTCTTTTATCACATTTCATTTTCAAGCATTACCTTCCTATGCCATAACGAAAGGACATGCTTTAAAGGTTACCAAAAACTGCCTGATACTTTTAAACACATATGCTTCCTTCTGTAAAGAGGTCTGAACTTGGGATTTGACATGCAGATGAATGGGTGAGGGGGGGGGGATCCTGACTGCTCATTCTCTCATTCATGTTTGTACTTTTCTCCATACGGTGACAGAATGTTTACTCTTTTTCTATCTAGATTCTCCATCCGTTAGTCCAGCACAGACTCCCTTACTCTGTCTTCAGTCTCCCAGCACATGGTTCTCATGCTTCCTTTAAAACCAGATTAGTTTGAAAACCTGTCTTTTGCTTGCTGGGTCTTCTAGGTACTTTACATCTGGAGTGGATTGATAGTCTAGAAGCTAGTGCAGCAGGCTGCAAATGAGAGATATAGAGTTCAAATTCCACTGATGCTCTTTGTGACCTTGGACAAGTCACTTAACCCCCATTATCTCACATGCAAAATTTGCTTATAAACTCTTTAAGAACAGCAAAATACCTACTGTAGCTCTTAAAGTGTAAGTTAATCCCCTTAAAAATGAAAACCTCCAGCTCTTTCTATTACAGAGTGTGACTTTCCTGCATTTTAGCGAGACATTATAATTCAAATCACTACCTCTAAATACAAAATGAATGTTGTCCAACTTTCAGGATGCTTTGTAGAAAGAGTCAGAATTGAACAGTATTATTAATAGTGGTTTACTTTAACTTCAGGAATTTTGGTTTGATTTTTTAAATTGCCCCACAGAGAAGACTCATTAATAAGCTGAACAGCATGGGATTGCTCCCACGGGGGAGGGCTGAATCAGAAATTGGTTGAATGATAGATGACAGATGGTGATAGTAAATGGAATTCAGTCTAAGAAAAGAACGGTGATTATTGGAATGCCTCAGGGATCGGTTTGGGGCAGCTTCTGATCAAAATCATTGTGAGCGATATTGCAGAGGATTTAGAAGGAAAGGTTTGCCTTTTTGAGGATGACAAAGATCTGCAGCAGAATGGACAAAACCTAAGACCTAAAAAAGCCTGAAGAGTAGCGAATGCTTGGCAGTTAAGATTCAGGGCAAAAAAGTGCAGAGTCTTAGCACTGGGGTGCAGGAGCTGATATGAACTGACCTCAGGGTGAGAATGTCTGATGATCTCAGGGTAGCAAACCAGGATTATAAAGTGGTGGCCAGAGCAGAGGAATGCTGGGATGCGTAGAGAGAGAACCCAATCAGTAGAAAAAAGGAGGTGATAATGACTCTTTACAGGTAACTGGTGAGGCCTAGAGACTAGAGACAGTGATGTGCTGAGCCTATTTGTCACCCAGAATGGATGCCTGCCCCATAACATTACCCCCCCCCCCCTGCGACACGATGCCCCCCCCCCCAAGATGGAGTGCCAAAATTCCAGGCCTGTGCTTGCGGCAAACTTGCTAAACTCCTTTGTTGGCTTGCCAAGCTGCCTCTGCGCTGGATACGGTGGCATCTACAGTACTTCGAGCCTATTTGAACAGAACACATAGGCGCCTATTTGTCTTTATAAAATATTAAGGGCAAGGTAGTAGAAATCACATCTAGGGGCCCTTTTACTAAAGTCCGGTAAGGTTGTGCTTTTAATATGTATTTGTAATGTACACTAGGGGTATGCTTACTAAACAGCCGTAGCGGCTTCCGTGCGATATCAGATCTGTGACCCCATTGGGGCTGCGGCTCCGATATTGCACGGAAGCCGCTACCTCTGTTTAGTAAACATACCCCTTAGTGCAAAGCCTCTGCATTAGCTGTTGGGGGTCTGAGTAGCATGCTTCCAGCAATTAACGCTCGACCGAGTAGGCAACATGTAGCATACTTGAGATGGTTGTACCCAATGCACCTATAGAGGTATCATTAGGTGCACGTGTGCCGATTGCAACGTTAGTGGTGATTGCACATTACCATGCTCTCCAGAATAACCCACCCTCTACTACTACTTCTCATTTACATAGCACCACTAGGCATACACGGCCCTTTACTCATACACATAAGAGACTGTCCCTGCTCAACAGGGTGAAAAATCTGCTGAGACAGACAGTCAGAACAGGGGGCTGGGGAGTTCTTAAGAAAATGATTAAAATACACAGGAGTATAGACAGGGGAATAAAGGGGCGAGGAGCTAAAAGCAGCCTCGAAGAGATGACTTTTCACCTTGATTTGATTAAGACCAGAGGTTGAGTCTTATATATTGACTCAGGTATGCTGCTTATAGCAATGGTCAAAAATGTGGAGCATGTACAAATGCACTAAACACGGACAGGAATTCCCATATCCTCCAATAAGACTTCTCAAAAAGTATAAAAATCTAAATCCACAAAAACTTTCTAAATTAAAATTATAGGGAGGAAAAAGATTACTACTGCTATTATTATTAATCATTTATATAGTGCTACCAGGCATAACCAGCACTGTACAGACATTTATAAAGACGGTCCCTGCTCATCAGAGCTTGCAATCTAATTAAGACCAACAAGACAAAAGATAAGTGGAGTGGAGGAGTGGCCTAGTGGTTGGGGTAAGGTACTTCAGGCCAGAAGGTTGGGAGTTCAAATCCCACTAGAGGACAGCAACCTTGGGCCTGAAGGACTGGGGTTTCTAGTCCCACAGGTGCTCCTTGTGGTCTTGGGCAAGCCACTTAACCCTCCATAGCCCATGTTCCCTGTAAAATAGTTATCTCCAAGTTATAATGCCCTGTTCAATATAATTTCAGTTTGTTCAATGTAAACCGCACTGATGCAGAATAGTGTAGTATATAAGAGAATTAAATAATAATATAAGATTAAGGGTAGAATAGGGAAGGGTAAGGAGACACAAGTAAAAGAAGGGATAAGGATTGAAAAGCAGCCTGAAAGAGGTGAGCCCTTAGTGTGGATTTGAAAAGGGGCAGAGATGAAGCCTGATGTACAGATTCAGGTAGTTTGTTCCAGTCATAAGGAGCAGCAAGGTCAAAGGATCAAAGTCTGGAGTTGGCAGTGGAAGAGAAGGGGATAGAGAGAAGTAGGCCAGTGGAAGAGCGGAGTTCACAAGGAGGGACTTAGGGAGAGAGGAGAGAGGAAAGGTAGCAAGGAGCAGAAGAGTGAATGCACTTATAGGGCAGAAGGAGAAACTTGAATTGGATACAGAAATGGAAGGGAAGCCAATGAAGTGATTTGAGAAGAGGGGTTATATGAGTATATTGAGGCTGGTGAAAAGAGTAGTCGCGCAGCAGAATTCTGAACAGATTGAAGGGAAGAGTGGTAACTCAGAGGGAGACCAGCAAATAGGAGGTTGCAATAGTCAAGATGGGAAGTAATTAAAGTGGGCAAGTGTTTTAATAGTATGTTCAGAAAGGAATGGGTGAATTTTGTTACTGTTATAGAGAAAGAAACGACTGGTTTTAGCTATCTGTTGGATATGTGAGGAAAAGAAGAGGGAGGAGTCAAAGATGACCCCAAGGTTAGCGGCTGAGGACACAGGAAGTCGTAGAGTGTTATCTACAGAGAGAGAAAGGAGGAAGGAGGGAGGAGGGAGGAAGGTTTAGGGAGAAAAATAAGAAATTCAGTTTTTGGCCATGTTTAATTTCAAACGGTGGTGAGACATCCTGGTGGCAATGTCAGATAGACAGGCAGAGATGAGGGCCCGGAGTGTCGGAGAAATATTAGGCGCAGAAAGATAAATCGGAGAGCACCAAGGGACTGAGTGTAGAGAGAGAAAAGGAGAGGGCCAAGAACAGACAGGAGGAATTACCACAACAAACACTGAAAGAGCGAACAGCACAGAGTTCCTAAGTGAGGACAATGTGTCGAGAAGGTGGTAGTCAATAGTGTCAAAAGCAAAAAGGTCAAGAAGGATGAGGATTGAGTAAAGGCCTATATACTATGTTACTATGGTGCACGCAGCACAGCTCACAGCCATAGTAGTGACATTGATCTCTAGGCCATTGCACATACTAGCATGTTAGCTATGATGTTGTTACATGTGTGCATGGCCCCCTGGGGATGCACAGGATGGTCTGCAATGGACCTCATGGCCTTGTATAGTGCTTTCCTCTGGATGTGTGTGCATGTGCTCCAACATCGGCATGTTCAGCAACTTCCAGGGGACTGTATGTCCTGAAAATGTGCTACCTGTGTGGCAATTGGCACAGAGTGGCATACTAAACACATGTGTCTGTGAGGTTGGTTTGCCCTTGGATTGACAGTGGAGGGACAGCCATCATGACAGTACATGAGATGTTTTATGCTACTGTGTGTGTGTTTCCCGGCTGCAGTATGTTTCCCATGTGCATCTCTGTAAGCAGGCCTGTAGTGTGCTGTGCCATGGTCTCAGACTGTGGCAGCAATGGTCCATCATGTCCCTGAGGGCAGACATTGCATGCAGGAACCTGCATCAGGCATGCCGTACACCAGTGCAGTACATGACTCTGTGGAGATATAGCCAAGGGGTGAACTGCCTGCAGCACTTAGCAATGGACGGTGGTTTGAGGTCCCCTTGCTGTCTTTGCATCTGTGCAAGACTCCTCTCATTTGCATGCCTTGAACAGTCCAATATCTGCTGTGCCTGGCAGACACATATCCCTGTGCTATGTGGTGTGTCCCTCCAGCACAATGTGTCTGTTCCCATGCTATATGGTATCCTTTACAGACAACAGCTTGAAGATATTAGCTCTGTAGCAGGCCATTGATGAGGGAGGGAAATTTGTAGCCTGTAGATTTATGCATGCTGTGTGGGGCCATGGCCAAATGTTTAGAGCATTGGCAATATAAGCAGCAGACCTGAGTTTGAATTCTACCTGTGCACACCCTTGTTGTCTGCTATTCCCTTCCATTTAATTCCCAATATATGTGTTTAAGATGTCCATCATATCTCATGGAGCATGCTATGGGCTGCAGGTAGATGTGTTGTTGGTGGTGGTGTGGTTGTTGGGGGTCCTCACAGGCATGTCTGTATTGCCGTGTTTTCCAGTCACTGGTGGGGAGCTGGAACACTCTCTCCATTGCATTGCCAGGATGGCTCCTGGCACGAGTGCCATGCCTCATCCATCTTGTGTCAGTCATTGGGTCAGTACTGCTCATGTGGCATCCTCAACTTATTCTATTCCTTTGGCATGGGTGCATGCAGGATATGACATATATAGGTGATAGTGGCATTGCTCATATAGATATGCTCTTGCGTGGCCATATGTTCCTCGGCAGTACATTGGTCCACAGTGTGGAATCATTCTCCTCAGTGGTGCATTGACACCACTTTTATTACAAAGGTGTGGTGTGTACGGTGGTGCTCTTCACACTGGACAGGTGTTTGGTGCCATGTCTTTGGTTTCCTCAAATACTATTATGCTGTTGTTTGATGGAGGTATGGCACATTTGCGGCAGACAGAGCAGCAATGTCAGGTTATCTGTAGGCCTTGTGAGTTGCAGTGGATTGCAGCACTATGCTGCTGCACTATGCAGTTACATGTGTTGTGGCTGGAGGGCAGGATTGTGGGTGACATGTTTTTCGCTGGCACAGCCACTGTTGCTGTGACCCATGATCACTGGTATGTCAAGCAGATTATCTGAGAGGTTGTGCATGCTGTGTTTGTATACCTCTGACTGACATCCATGTAGCAGTACTGGATCTGTTGGCTGTGCTCATGTGCACACACTGCTGTTCCTTTGATCCATGAGCATATGCACCTCATCCATCTGTGACTACAACATCCCCAACCCATCATCCATTGGCAGTCCTTATTGTCAGCACACAGCTCCACCATCCTTCACCAGAACATGACTTGGGAGATACCATCCATATCTCTCTATCCTTCAACACTCACACCCATGGGCTGGCGCTGCCCTGTTGGTCCCTCCCCCTACACAGTCTCCCACGTTGCACTGCACACTTTCTCTCTCATATCCCACCACTGACATTCTGGTGCATTCCTGAATACACACATATCTGGGTTCCTGTGGCCTACCCCTTACAGGACACACCTCTGTATATGGTTGTTCTTCATCAACGGGCTCTGTACTCTATAATTGCCATCAGCTTCCAGATGTTAAGAACATAAGAATATAAGATATGCCATACTAGATCAGACCAAGATCCATCAAGCCCAGTATCCTGTTTCCAACAGTGGCCAATCTAAGTCATAAGTACCTAACAGTTTCCACAAAAGACACAGGTTCCACAGTGCTTGTATTGGGTCAAGCAGTGATAACCTGGGTCCCTTTTAATAATGGTTTATGGACCTTTCCTCCAGGAACTTGTCCAAACCTTTTTTTAAGCCCAACTACACTAACAGCTTTTAATACATCCTCCGGTAACAAATTCCAGAGTTTGATTACACGTTGAGGGAAAAAATATTTTTTTTTATTAGTCTTAAGTAGTTTACCCTATAGCTTCATTGCATGTCCCCTAGTCTTTCTAAATTCTGATGATATAAACAATCGATCTATGTTTACCCATTCCACTCCATTCATTAATTTAAAGATCTCTATCATATCTCCCCTCAGCCGTCTCTTTTCCAGGTTGAAGAGCCCTAAACCTTTTAGCCTCTCTTCATAGGAGTATCCTTCCATCCCCTTTACCATTTTGGTGACTTTTCTTTGTACCTTTTCTAATAACGCTATATCCTTTTTAAGATACGGTGACCAGAATTGCACATGATATTCAAGGTGCGGTCGCACCATGGAGATGATACAGAGGCATTATAATATCCTTTGTTTTGTTCTCCATCCCTTTCCTTATGATACCTAGAATTCTATTTGCTCTCTTGGCCGCCGCTGCACATTGGGTGGAGGGTTTAACATGTTATCCACGATGACGCCTAAATCTTTTTCCTGAGTGGTGCTTCCAAATGTGGAACCTTGCATCGTGTAACCTTATTGAGACTTCTGTCTGTTTACATGTGCATTCTTTTTGTTTTGTGTGAAAACGATCACAGTATGATCATGATCACTATATATATAGGTGTTTTTGGAATATTAAAAGTATTTTTGAAAAATAATGACTGGTGTGTGTAAGTCATAGGCTTCCAGTGCTTGGATTTGGTTCTGCATCATGTGTACAGATGCTAGAGCGGAGACAGTGACATGCATGTTGCAGATGCGGGATGTTTGGTATGGGATGGTGCTAACAGCAACACCTATGACATCCTTAGAGCACATTATGCACCACATACATCAACACAATGTGTCTCATACATATGACAATTATGATACGTGGGGCACAGCATACTGTGACAGGGCATATTTGCAGGACTGTAGGCGCTTCCTCCCAGAGTCAATTGGATAACTGTGTTGTTAATATTGTCCATGATGTTCCAGTCCATGTCTCCTTTCCCTTACTGACAGATAAAGGGGTCATTTCAGAAGCATTAGAGGCTATGGACAGGTTGCCCAGTGAGAGGTGTGACAGGTAATACATAAGCAGCAACCACGCCCCATAGTGTGCCCAACGCAGTTGGCCACTGATGTAATCTGTTTACAATGACTGCTGGTCCACAGAGATGCTGTGCTCTGCTGTGTGTGTCAGATAGCTTGGGGACCCCTGCTGTGACACATCTCAAACAGCTACCGTGCATATGTGTGGTAGAGGTTTAGTGTAATGGTCAGATGCAATATAGCAATTTGATATACTAGAGTAGTATTTAGCACTGGCCAGGAGATACAATCAGTCTTCTGCCCTCATCCGATACAGCCTTCAAAACTGGAAGTGGCATCAGAGGGGAGTAGAAGAGGCATGTAAATCACAGGACTTAGCACCAGTGACCTGAGGTATGAGGAATCTATCTTTTGGGAATCTGCCAGGTACTTATGACCTGGATTGGCCATTGTTGGAAACAGGATACTGGGCTTGGTGGACTGATCACAGAAATGTATGGCATCACACCTAACTTTAGACTTGCTCCGAGGCATGCATAGTGATGAATGTGCTTGTTTTATCTGAAAAACATCCAGAGTGTGTAGAGAAGAAAGCACACTGTCATTTCCAGTACTCAGGACAATTTCAACTATAGCAGCAACAGGACTTGAGCTCTGGTTTCTTGTCCCTAACCCACTACTCTGCTATCTTAGACTTCTGGGTTCTGAAATATGGTTTAGGGGTGTCTAAGCAGACACCCCTGCAGACATACCTATCGGGCACATCCAAGTTTGTGAAATCACGTTTGCACCTGGACATGTCTGCTTTTTTTTCAGATGTTCCAGCTTAGACGTCCCAGATTGTACTTGGACAGATCTTCCAAAATGCCTCTCTTGCTCTGACCCAGTAAGGCATATCTTATGTTTTGATGGTCTTATGAGCCGTTGCCACCATTGCAGTCCTCAGAAAGGGGCAACAATAGTGGCAGTGGAGGGGGGGGGGTGCAGCGGGAAGGGGCAGGATGGAGGGGTCTGCATAGGGCACTCCAAACCTTGCATGATCCCTAGACACATCAGCAGAAATCTGGCCCAACATTAATAATTGGATTGAATTAGTTGTTGGTGGGAGGGGGGACAGCAGATCAATAAACCATAAAGTGCAGTGTCTGCACATGCAGAGACAGATAGGGAGGCACAACATAGCTGCAGCTCTGGGATCTAAATGTGTGCAGTACTTCAGATCTAAAAGTGCAGCGAGCCCAGCAGCTGTGCGAATTCTAATATGAGCCCTGAGATTTTCTCAGTTCCTACCTCTGGATCGACTCTGACAAGGAGGAGCAAAAGGAAATGTTGAATCAGGACACCACAACGCCTCTAGCAGCCCTGTGTCAAATCATGAGTTATTGACCCCAGAGGCTTACATCATCAGTGGCAATCTGAATCCCAGGCATGACTAGGGATTTTACATTCCTGTCGCATCATTACTGCCCTTTCCTCTTCATCATCAGAAGTGAAGCTAGGTCTACATCATGTCGGTGCTGCCGTTTTCATTTGTGCTTCTGTTATTTTCAAGAATTGGTGACTGGTACTCACTTTTAGATGGTACAGTGTGTGTATTGTCTGTGGTCAAGTCAATACCAACTAGCGGAGACCCAGCCCCTTGGTTTACGTGTCAAAGTGCGACTGGAAATAATAGATTTAAAGGGTTTTCTGTGCAGCGTATGTTTAGCGGATACGGCAACTTCAGCTTGACCTGATCCTTATTGTCTGTTCATCATTCTGGCAATGTTTAAATCCTGCTCCTGGTTTCCAATCTGCAGATTGTCTAAGTTCCCAATATTGCATCAGTCTGTAATTGTAGAGATTAGTCTTTTATAGGGAAGGAGGTAAGGACATCTGATCATGTACTTTTGATCTGTACAACTCTGATGGCCTGTGAAACTTCATGACTAGCTGTAAAAACACCAAACAGCGGCAGACTATAATCCTTGCAAATCAATGCCTTTTTCTGAGATGGAGCACACTGTGTCTGATTTTCAGGCATTGAAAGATTATCGTGCACCTGCTGTTAGATGTAGACAAGGTCTCTGTCAGCAACAGGTGTGAATAAGCTTTAGAGTGCGCACTTCGCTGAGGTGAATGTTCCCAAGCAGATGGCACCCGTGAAAAGAAACATCATATTAAAAGTGTTTCAATATTCTCCCAGCTCACTTTACGAAGAATCCACAAGAGGGCTTTGAGGAGTGAATATCTAACTTTCTCTTTTAAAAGCTGTTCTATGCCAAATCAGTGCATTTATGGTGTTATACTACAGACACACTGCTGCTTTCTGCAGTTTCGCTGTTTCACCGGCCTAGTTGCTTTTTATTTTCTTTTTTCAAGTGTGTTTTGTTCAAGCAAGGGCGCCTCTTGAGGAGGGTTCTTCCATCTGTTTGTCTTGTTGTCCATCCATCAGTAGACTTAGCTTGAGCTAGTACAAACAAACCTATGCATTCGAGACGGGCACTAGCAACCCAGAGAAATGTGTCTTGCGGCAGAAGATAATAAAGACCAGCAACTGTGCTGTGTTTTAAAGTGTTCACAGGGAGCCCAACCCCCACCAGTAGAAGAGGGCCCGGAAGGTTTTCTTATGGTGAAGGGCAGGAGAGTGTGCCGATGGGGAACCCAATCCCTGCAAGCAGAAGAAATGCTGAGAGCCACGGCCCAACAAAGAGGTGTGGAACTAAAGAAACGCAAGGGGCGCAGGAGGGGGAGGAGGAGAAAGGGGACTTAAAGGAAGAAGAGAGGTAGAGTGCAAAGGCGAATGGGATGGAGAAGGGAGAGGGGAGAGGAGTATCAAAGAGAAGGGAATAGAATGATGGGGGGGCAGTGTACAGAGGGTAGAAGAATGGAAGAGAGGGGAGGGTGCAAGGGGATGCTGAGGAAGTAACTGCAGGAAGGGCAGGGGAGAATACATGGGTAAAGGGGCACAGATGCCTATGCGGTAAGAGGCGCACACCCAAGCCCATCCCAACCCATATAAGCCCACATTCCCTGCCGCCCATGCTTTACTAGATCTCTTCCCACCAAGTCCACCGCACAGACACGCATCTTGCCACACTATAGGCGTGCACTTTTCAGCTTGTTTTCTTTGTGACAGCATGAAAATTTCCCAGAGCAGCAGGTATAGCCAGAGTCCCTTGGTTAAGTAATTTTGTGCATAGCTGTAACATTGCCTAGAATGAAAAGATAAATGAGGGCTAGTCCCTGCAAGGATTTGTTTCTCTTTACTTGATCCCATTTGCTTCTAATCAGGGACATGTCACATACAAACACAAGTATTTTCCATCCTTCCCACCCACACAGTCCTTTGCATTATGGACAGATTCTGCAGCAGTATTCACTGCAGCTCAGAGGAATTGCTGCTCCCAGAGGGCCTCTTTAGCCAATCAATAGGCATTGTGGTGTGTGGCTCCACTTCACTTAGGAGTGCCACAGCTACTTCCAAATCCATTGTAGCTTAAGGATCAGTATGCTGAGGGGCGGCCCAAGGGTGATGCGGGGCAATGTGTGGGGACTCATTGCGAGGCCTAATTGGCATAAGGGGCGTTATTTGCATACTAACGTGCACTAACCTTTAGTAAACATGCCTCTTAATGAGTGTCTGGATAAAGAAAGACTACCAGATTTCTACATTACTATACTCCAGTGCCAACCGGCAGGCACATTGGTAAGTACTATAAACACTGCCCATTTAGAACCCATAGCAAACCCACCGTATCATAACAGCACTACCAGAACTCACAAAGCACCAAACCCTACCTATCAAAAGGCAACACTGCAAATATTAAATCAATACATCTCAGAGAATACCAATACATTTCCTACTGGGGAAAGAGAACAAGTGGCATTGTCAAACAGAAACTACATGAACAGAATACCTTAGCACGGTTACACATGCAGAATGTAGACCGTCACCAAACAAAGAACAAGGAATCACAATTTAGAAATAGAAAGACAATAATTAAACTGGGAACCCCAAAAAGCAGACTTGGAATGTACAAGAACACTGTAGAAATAAAACTATCAATTAATTTGAGCTGGTTTACATCTTACCTCACCAACAGACAACTACAAGTCAAGTGTGGAACAAAGACCTCTCAACCGTTCAGAGCCACTCAAGGAGTCCCACAAGGCTCAGCTCTCTCCACCCTGCTATTTAACATCTACGTACAACCCATATGCACCATCATCAAGGACCACAAGATTCAATACACCATATACGCAGATGACATAATGATATACACACCAATCAAACTGGACAATCCAGACTACTCCAACATAGCCAACTGCTTCCAACAAATGGCAACCCGGCTGCAAGAAAACAACCTATCAATAAATTACAACAAAACCGAAGCTCTATTCATCACAAGAAACAGGACATTCTCACCATCGGCCACCATCAACCTAAACAACACCATCATACCGGTAAGACAAGAAATAAAATACCTGGGAGTAACGCTCGACAAGGACCTCAACCTCCAGTCCCACATTGCAAAAATAACAAAGAGCGCTTACATCAAAATGAGGACAGTCAGAAGGCTCAAACCCATCCTCGCCCATGAACACTTCCGAACAGTCTGTCAAGCCATCATCACTCCAACCCTAGACTATTGTAATCACATCTACCAAGGACTACGTAAAAAGACAATAAACCCACTACAGCTAGCACAAAACACAGCCGCACGACTCACGACAGATCACACAATTCACGATCACATCACCCCCATACTGTACCACCTACACTGGCTCCCAATCAGCTCCAGAATCCAATTCAAAGTACTTCTACACATATTTAAAATAATACACAACCTATCAGCAGACAGCCTACGCCCTCTCATAAAAACCGATGACAACAGGAGACCAAGAAGAAAAGGAACCTCAGACACAATCAGAACACCAAAAGAATTTGCTAAAACAAGGCTGGCCACATCAAGGAGGGCACTCTCCCTGGCAGCACCCGCTATATGGAACTCTCTCCCAGACCATATAAGATCAACCAAGAACCTCAAGGACTTCAGAAAACTTCTTAAGACTGATCTATTTACAGTACATTTCAAGGACCTCACATAAATTTTCTACCTCAAGACATTACAGGATCACGATCCTACCCCCAAGACATTACAGAATCTCAATCCTAGCACGCCTCTCAAACAGCCCCATTTTGTATATATGTATATAGCTCATTATGTAAATAGTTCACCGATATAATCTAACGCACTGCCCCACACACTACACTTCTCAGTTCTCACACTGCATGCTACAAACCACACTTTATTATTGATTTTGCTTGATGTGCCACACCGCCTTGATTTAACGATAAGGCGGTATACTAAATCCTTCTAAATAAATAAATAATAAATAAATAAATAATTTCCTCTTGTACTAAACAAAAACGCAAAGATGTTAGCAATACACATTTCCCAAAGCTGGCATATTCCAGTTAATAATTTCAAAATAAAAAAAGTATTTTTCTACCTTTTGTTGTTTGGGCATTTTATTTTTCAGTTGCAATTGCTCCAGTCACTTTCTACTGGTTTCTTCGTGTCTTCTGCTAATTCTCCATTATCTGCTCTCCATTTGTCCTTTCTTCTCTCTTCTAGTTCTTTTCCATTCTCTCTACATCTGCTTTAACATACTGATCTTTCCCCTTGTGCTCTTTCCTCCATCTCTTTCTTTATTTCCTTTTCATCCACTCAAATTTCACCCCTCCTTCATCAATCCCCACTTACTCTCCCAATACCCAGCCAGTTGTAGGTTTTTCTCCCCCCCAAAAAATATATTTTCCCCATCTCCATCCTCACTCCCCCAGTCCCATCCCCTTCTAGTCCTCCTCTGACATCAGCTTCCTTCTAGTTCCAGCCCCAGCAAGCATCTGCTCTCTTCTAGTCCCATTCTCCCATCCCCCCATCAGCCCATTTCAATTCCTATCCCTACCATCAGCCATTTCCAGTCCTATACTAGCCTCCCATCAGTCCATTTCCAATCTTAGCCCCCTATCAGCCATTTCCAGTCCTATCCCAGCCCCCGTCAGCCCATTTCCAGTCCTACCCTAGCCCCCCATCAGCCCATTTCCATCCCTAACACCCCATCAGCCATTTCCAGTCCTATCCCAGATCCCCATCAGTCCATTTCCAGTCCAAGCTCCACCATCAGCCCATTTCAATTCCTATCCCTACCATCAGCCATTTCCAGTCCTACCCTAGCCCCCCATCAGTCCATTTCCAATCTTAGCCCCCTATCAGCCATTTCCAGTCCTATCCCAGTCCCCGTCAGCCCATTTCCAGTCCTACCCTAGCCCCCCCCCATCAGCCCATTTCCATCCCTACTACCCCATCAGCCATTTCCAGTCCTATCCCAGATCCCCATCAGCCCATTTCCAGTCCAAGCTCCCCCATCAGCCCATTTCAATTCCTATCCCTAACATCAGCCATTTCCAGTCCTATCCTAGCTCCCCATCAGCCCATTTGCAATCTTAGCCCCCTATCAGCCATTTCCAGTCCTATCCCAGCCCCGTCAGCCCATTTCCAGTCCTATCATAGCCCCTCATCAGTCCATTTCTATCCCTAGCACCCCATCAGCCATTTCCAGTCCTATCCCAGCTTCCCATCAGCCCATTTCCAGTCAAAGCCCCACATCAGCCCATTCCCAGTCCTATCCTTGCTCCCCCATCATTCTATTTATATTCCTAACCCCCCATCAGCCATTTCCAGTCCTATCATAGCCCCCAACCCCACCCCGAAGAGCCCTGCACCTGTCTGAGTGGCTTACAAGTAATCTGAGTATGGCAGAGGCCCCGGCTCACCTCTGCATAGCCCTGGAGTGAAGAGAAACATGCTTCTCCACTCGCGCTGTGTTCACGTGAAGTCCACTGAGTGTCAGGAAAGGTTAAAGGTCATTTCCTGTTTCCCAACACTCAGCGGGCTTCACGTGAACACAGCGTGAATGAAGGAGCATGCTGTTCTTCACGCCAGCGCTGTGGAGAGGCGAGCCGGGACCTCTGGCATTCCTAGCTCCCTCTGAAGCCGGCCCTGCAAAACGTGCAGAATGAAGTTTGCGTGGGGCCCCCTGAAGCACGGAGCCCTGTGCAAACAACAGTCTCGCTCAATGGGCAGGCCGGCCCTGAGTATGCTGCAGCAGGAATCATTTGTAATGTTCTAATCAAGGGCATACCCCTGGGCGAGCCTGGAAAGGACAAGACCTCTCCATTTTCTTCTCAGGCACCTCCCGCGGCATTCCCTGATTTTCAGCCTCAGTGTGCACATTCCGTTCGTGATCTCGCCGGACATGCTGCCAGTGAGGATACAACATACATGTCGTGGCTGCAAATTGCGGAAGGAAGATCTGACGGCTCCAGATGTGCTGATTGTGGAATGAGTGACTGCAACAGGACAGAACCTATTTGCCTATTGCCCCCTCCCCCAAGCTAACTCTAGTCCCCTCCAAAAACTGACTATGCCCCTGGTTCTAACCAATGGTTCATCTAGTCAAATATTGTGAGGGCCACTGGTTCTTGAACCAGCCCTGGGATCAAAAGGTAGGAAGTCTGACCACTGAGCCACATCCTTACAGATATGCGCTGCTCCTCTCTCGAAGTTGTTTGCCTCAGCCCAAGAGTACATCTCATTGGTCCAATGGCAGATCTGATTGGTTGCAGCATTTAATTCAGTTACTACTTAAGCTCGCTGCCAGTTCAGCAGATTTCCGAAGCCCTGCTCCTCCCTAGCCTGAACGTTTCGCTCTGGCTGATGAAGAAACAAGACTCTAGTGTGCAGCTCTCTTGATAGCCCATGCTCCAGTCCACACTACCTAATGACCATGGGCATTGGGCTTAAATCATCGACTTATTGGCAGCCTCTATTTATAGTGCTTCCCCGTTTCTATGGAGCAGAACAGCAGTGCTAATAAAGGATTGGGAAGATACGAGGCATTAACCACTATTTTTCTTGAGTTGCATTAATTAAGCACCCTGCCGAGTGGAGTCTTTGTAATAAATCACATTCTTGCGCCTGTGAACTAACAGTTTTATAATTGCTACCAACACCCACTGTTAGCAGTTTTACAGTCCACATACTGAATCATTTCTTAATTCAGGGACCATATAGGGACTTTCTTGGTTTGGTGCACTATAAAATAGACCAATATGGCTTTTCATTAGCTTTTAATTGGGATTTCATGTAACTTCATTTAAATTACTTTTATTCCAGTTTTTCCTGTTACCAACATACATGTTGGGAATCGCATTGACATAGAGGAATCCTTTTATGAAAATGCATTATGATTTTGCACCCAACACACCTTTTAATGTGAAAATTAATGTGCGCTAAGTGCGAAACTCCAGTGTTAAGTGTCAGGGGCTTGGACAGCATGTTTGCAATAGTTGATGCGCTGCCCCATATTCTAACGCAGGCTGCTATTACTGCAGGTGCACATAACTCTACCTATTGAGGTGTGTTAATTGCATCATTAACAGCGTGCAATATTTACCCCTGTGCTAACTGCAATTTGCTCATCACACGCACTCTCCACCCCTAACCCATCCTTTCTCAACCCCAATGGGCAAGTGGCAGCGTGGAAATTAGTGCATGGTAACTGTCTTGCTCCATTCTAATAGTTACCACGTGTCTGAGAATGCCGTTACTGTGCACCAAAACATGTACTAACTGCTTTGTGTGCTTTAGTAAAACAGCCACAGAGTTTTGTTTAGATGAGGGAGGAGTGGCCTACTGGTTAGAACATTGTACTTTGGTCCAGGGGTTCAAGTCCCATCTGGGGACAGCAATCTCAGGCCAGAGGGACTGGGGTTTCTAGTCCTATAGGCACTCCTTGTGGCCTTGGGAAAGCCACTTAACCCTCCATTGCCTCAGGTAGACATAGATTGTGAGCCCTTTGGGGACAAGGGAATTTACCAAGTACCTGTTTGTAGTGACTACATAATGTAAACTGCTTTGATTGAAGGATAAGGCGGTATATAGAAAGCCGGTTAAATAAATAACTAATTAATTAAACTTAGAAACAGAGTTGAGTATAAGAAAAAGTAGAGTGGATGTTCTTTAATTATGAACAATTATTTGTTTCTAATAATACAATAGAACAAAACAAAGTAATAATAGAATAATTCAAACGAACTTCAGTTCTAATTGTTCCTGATAGCTGTAGATGTAAATTTCCCCTCAGCAAACTGCTTAAGTATATTTCCTCTTTCTGGACAGAGATGCATTTGTTTTCCTCACACCTCTCTGTCTCAGTATATCTGGTTTACGTTATGTAGGTAATTCATTTAATGGTGTTATACAAAATGATATCTTAGATGATATGATATTTCATCGACATTTCACAGCATAGCATTGGAACTTGAGGCAAAAGAAGAAGCAGAATATCCAGTGATGTGCACTAGAGGGCTCCTTTGAGGGGGTTCCTCGGGGGGGGGGGGGGGGGGGTCTGGAAGCCCATATTACTGGGCATAACATGGCTGCCATACAGACCAATTCATTTCCTTGTACCACTCCAGCACCAGATCAGCTGAGGTAGGGGGGCAGCAGATCTGGGAGGCATGGTCACAACTAGACCCTCTGCAGAAGCTTTTTCTTGGAGCAGCGATCGAGGGAACAGGGAAGGGAGAGAAGTGTCATCCAATCAGTCCTAGCAAGTTGCTGTATTGGTACACAGAGCTTTTGAGTTCTCCATTGACATGAGACAAGGAAGGGTTTTGGTGAGTGGATTGTTCAGCAACTACAAGATCACCAACATCTGAAACGTCTCGTAGTGTTTCATATTAAACCATGCTTGAGAACGAGCGTGATTTGAGTAACCAAAATGACTGACTTCAAAACAAAAATAACTACACATGTAAATACGTTTATATGCTTTATAGTGCAGTTTCAGAGATGTATAATGTTGAACGGAATCTAGTTTAATGGCTCAAGTTCTAACACTGAGTTCTCTGTAATAGTTTGTGGCTCTTGGTTTAATGTGAACCGCCCTGATGCTGGAAAGGCGGTATATAAGAGCACGTAAATAAATACAAAATAAAGAAATAGATGAAAGGCTGGGAGATGGCTATGTAACCAATTGGCTCAATCAGTACCACAAAACATCCTTACTCATCATATGTGGCTCCTGTTTCTTAGGGGACAGACAATTCTCCTAGGCCTTCTGGGAATATGCAGAGACTTTTCTTCAAAAGAGGTGTCACGTGATCAAATCTGTGTATGGACCAAGCCAATTTTTATACTGGTATTCTGAATATGCTGTAACTTTTGTAGGAGGAGTATTGGTAAGGAGGTCATTTTTGTAATTTAAATGGGAATAATCAAATCAGTCAAAGATAAAAGAATTGAAAGTTAGAACTCCCATCTTCCCTCCCCCCCCCCCCCCCTTTATCTTGGCTATCTCCCTGGCTCCTTCAATGGAATATCTGAGAGCACAGTCCTTTAATTTTCCCCAGGCTGATGATATCAAGGATTTGTCAGAGTCCCCTGTTTATTAATTTCCTCTCCCATCTGGGAGGGGCAGACTTTCTCTTGCTACGACAATACTCATAAGAACATAAGAACATAAGACATGCCATACTGGGTCAGACCGAGGTCCATCAAGCCCAGTATCCTGTTTCCAACAGTGGCCAATCTAGGTCATACGTACCTAGCAATATCCCCAAAAGACATAGGTTCCACAATGCTTGTACTGGGTCAAGCATTGATATCCTGGGTCCCTTTTTAATAGTGGTTTATGGACCTTTCCTCCAGGAACTTGTCCAAACCTTTTTTAAACCCAGCTATACTAACAGCCCTTACTAATCCTCCGGTAACAGATTCCAGAGTTTGATTACACGTTGAGTGAAAAAATATTTTCTCTTATTTGTCTTAAATAGTTTACCCTGTAGCTTCATTACATGTCCCCTAGTCTTTCTATACTCTGATAGCGTAAACAATTGATCCACGTTTATCCGTTCCACTCCTTTCATTAATTTATAGACCTCTATCATATCTCCCCTCAGCCGTCTCTTCTCCAGGCTAAAGAGCCCTAACCTTCTTAGCCTCTCTTCATAGGAGTAGCCTTCCATTCCCTTCACCAATTTGGTGGCTCTTCTCTGTACTTTTTCTAATAATGCTATGTCCTTTTTAAGATACGGTGACCAGAATTGCACACAATATTCAAGGTGCGGTCGTACATTGGAGCGATACAGAGGCATTATAACATCCTTTGTTTTATTCTCCATCCCTTTCCTTATGATACCTAGCATTCTATTTGCTTTCTTGGCCGCCGCTGCACACTGGGCGGAGGGTTTTAACATGTTATCCACGATGACTCCTAAATCTTTTTCCTGGGTGGTGGTTTCTAATGTGGAGCCTTGCATCGTGTAACTAAAGTGTGGGTTGTTCTTTCCTAGGTGCATAACTTTGCACTTGTCCACATTAAATTTCATCTGCCATTTGGATGCCCAGTCTTCCAATTTATCCAGATCCTCCTACAGTTTTCCACAATCCTCTTGGGTTTTAACAACTTTAAACAGTTTTGTGTCATCTGCAAATTTGATAACCTCACTAGTTATTCCCTTTTCCAGATCATTTACGAATATGTCAAAAAGCAGCGGACCCAGTACAGATCCCTGGGGTACTCCACTATTCACCTTTTTCCATTGGGAATATTGGCCATTTAGCCCTACCCTCTGCTTTCTATCTTTTAACCAGTTCCCGATCCACAATAGTACACTGCCTCCTATCCCATGACTTTTTAGCTTCGCCAAAAGTCTCTGATGGGGGACTTTGTCAAAAGCTTTCTGAAAGTCCAGATACACTATATCAACCGACTCACCTTTGTCTACCTGTTTATGCACACCTTCAAAAAAACATATCAGATTAGTAAGACAAGATCTTCCTTGTCTAAAGCCATGTTGGCTGTCTCCCATTAGGCCATGACTATCTACATGCTGTGTAATTTTGTTCTTTATGATGGTTTCTACCATTTTCCCTGGTACTGACGTCAGGCTCACCGGTCTGTAATTTCCTGGGTCACCCCTGGAACCCTTTTTAAAAATTGGTGTTACGTTGGCGACCCTCCAATCTTCAGGTATTACAGATGATTTTAATGAAAGTTCACAGATTACCAATAGCAGGTCTGCAATCTCATATTTCAGTTCTTTCAACACTCTGGGATGTAAACCATCCGGTCCAGGTGATTTGCTACTATTCAGTTTATCAAATAGTTGTAATATATCTTCCCGGTGTAGCGATATTTCTCTCAATTCCTCTGCAGTATCACCTTTAAATACCACTTCAGTCTTGGGTAACATCCCTACATCTTCCTCAGTAAAGACCGAAGCAAAGAATTCATTCAGTCTCTCTGCTATAGCCTTGTTTCCTCTTACTGCCCCTTTTACCCCTCTATCATCTAATGGTCCAATTGACTCTCTCACAGGCCTTTTGCTACGAATGTACTTGAAAAAGTCTTTATTTCGTGTTTTTGCTTCCGTAGCAAGTTTCTTCTCAAATTCCCGCTTTGCCTGCCGTATCAATGCTTTGCATTTAACTTGCCAGTGCTTATGCTGTTTCCAGTTTTCATCATTTGGCTCTTTTTTCCATTTCCTGAAGGTTGCTTTTTTGGCAGCAACAGCCTCTCTGACCTCACCTTTAAACCATGCTGGCAGTTTTTTGGACTTTCTTCCACTTTTCCTAATGCGTGGAATACAGCTGGTCTGGGCTTCGAGGATAGTATTTTTAAATAACACCCAAGCTTGCTGTAAGTCTTTAACCTTTGGAACCGCTCCTTTTAGTTTTTTCCTAACTATATTCCTCATTCTATCATAGTCTCCCTTTTGAAAGTTAAAAGGTAGTACTGTGGATGCCTTTACTATCTGTCCTCCACTAATTAAATCAAACATGATCATACTATGATCACTATTGCCAAGTGGTCCCAACACCCTTATTTCTTGCACCAGATCTGGCGTTCCACTAAGGACTAGGTCCAGTATGGCTTCCCCTCTGGTCGGTTCATGAACCAGCTGCTCCAAGAAGCAGTCATTTATTCCATCTAGAAACTTTATCTCTTTAGCTTGTCCTGCTGTGACACTGACCCAGTCGATACCGGGGTAATTGAAATCACCCATTATTACTACTCTGTTGTGACTTTTGTTAGCTTCCTTGATTTCTTTGAGCATTTCATCATCCATTTGTTCATTCTGGCCAGGCGGTCGATAGTATACTCCAACTGCCATCACCTTCCCCTTCATAAATGGAATTTCAATCCATAGAGATTCTACAGCAAATTTTGTTCCCTGCAAAACTTTAATCCTTTCTGACTCAATGCCCTCTCTAACATAGAGCGCAACCCCTCCACCAATTTGATCAGCTCTATCATTACGATATAGTGTGTATCCAGGTATCACAGTGTCCCACTGGTTATCCTCCTTCCACCATGTCTCTGAGAGTGTAATCATATCTAACCTCTCATTTAGTGCTATTTAGTACTCCTATGAATCCTCCCACACCTGCAAAGTTCTTCATTACAACACATACAATGCAATGTGTACCTCAGAGTCAGTGCTGACTCCTGTCAATGCAGCAACTCCTGAGATTTTTTAGCATTGCAACCAGAAGTAGACTGCCAGGCCTTTCTTCTGGCCAACAATAAAAAAAACCCCTATAAAGTGATTAATATAAATATTACTAAAATAATCATTACCAATGCAGAATCTCCCAAAATCTGTATATGAACAAATTTTTGTCGGATGGAACAGCAGGAGAAAAAGATTTATCCCTCTCGAATGCTGATAACATCCATTTTTTCAGAAAAAAGCTCAAAGAATCACACTTATCTTATAAAAAGCAGATGCTTTTAACAGGAATGCGTTCCAGTAAAAGCCCGACTCAAATCAGGAAAAGTAGATCCCCAGAATCACGACGTGAATGTTTCGAATCCAAACGTGGACTCTGTATCAAGTGTCACTGGATAGTATCTCATTCAAGGGCTTCTTCCAAACTACCATAAAAATGCTGAAGTTTGAATATTTCAGAAGTCTGCACGTTAACTAATTGGCCATTAGATATCACATGCATTCATTTGAGCCACCAATCCAAATGAAGGGATTACCCCACATCATAGGGGAAACCCTACAATGATTGGTCCATTCTACATCAAGTTAAGCCAATCGATCTCCCGATTGAGACCATGGGGTTGAACAGTGTTGGGCCGCTAAATCCAACATTGTTCCAGCCACTGAAGTTTAAACACCCAATTGCCACCACAGGGGTCAATGGGAACATTATCAATGACTGTCCACCAGTGGCGTAGCGTGAGTTGTCAGCACCCGGGGCAAGGCAAGTAATTTGCGCCCCCTAACCCGTGCATTTTAGCCGCCGGTGATCCTACCCCAGGAGGGAGCGATCGTCAGCACTGACCTCGCTGAGCCGGAGTCCAGGGAAACGAACATCACAGCAGCAAGAGCCCAACAAGCATGGTTAAACGCCCAACAGCAGGGAAGAGGAGGAGATCCGGAACCAGAAACTCGCGATGCCGGCCTGCAGCTCCGCCTTCGAGCGTACAGGGCGATCCGACCCCAACCCCAGCTTTACATTGAGATCGAGGGGCGACAACGCGATAAACAGTCCCCCTCCCACCCCGCCCCGGCAGCTTGTGTGAAATAGCTACCTAGAGGGGGTCAATCGCATCGCCTGCGCTTTGTTGCCGAGGGTTTGCCAAGAACAATGCGACTCCCAGGACTGCGGGCTCGAGGGCTATAGCGCAAACCTCTTTGCAGTGCCACCACCAGATGGCGTACGCGCCAACATGTATCATAGGGACCTGCCTTTCCCCCTCATCGGCAACAGAGAGCTGCGAGTGCGAGCGCCCCCCCCCATGTTGCGCCCGGTGCGGCTGGCCCCCCCTGCACCCCCCACGCTACGCCTCTGCTGTCCACAAAAACATCCTCAAATTTATGTGACAGCTCCAGACAATGTTCCACCATCGGAGCAGTGCAAATCTGTGATCGAATACGTGAAGCATGCTCACCTAAACGGGTCTTGACAGATCGAATGTGCGACCAATGTAAAGAAACTGACATGGGCAAACCAAAAGATAAACCACAAACTCAGAAGTGCATGTGGTGTGTCATGAACGCCTCAGAGAAAAATCCTGCAGGAGAGATTCAAGGTGTGTGTCTGAGAGTATTAAAGTACAATAAATACAGTGACTGTATGGTACACAACTTTGGGAGTTTCTGCATTGGTGGTGATTTTTTTTAGTAGGCCTTTCTTCTGGGGCAATGGAGGGTTAAGTAACTTATTCAAGGCCACAAGGAGTGCTAGGGGGAATCAAACCCTGGTCTCTTGGCTAACAAGCCAGTGCTTTGGCCACTAGGCTACTCCTCCACTCATTGTAATGCATGGAACAAATAAATCTCACAACCCTAGGAAGTCGCTCCATTTACTAAAGGGTCAATCTCGTTACACTTCCGCAGATTTTTTTAGCTTATGAGAGCAGATTTTAATTTGTAGGATACAGTTACTTTAGCAACTGCATCTTTCTTTTTACCCTTTTTAAGCATGGAAAGGGGTAAGCTCTTTGGGAGATGACACGCTCTAGTGCTTTCCTTTATTTTCTTCACCCCTTTCCAAAAATTGTACTCACAGTTCAGATTCTTCTCCACAGCTTGGCTGAGACTCTCTCTTTCTGGTTGATCTCACACTGACCTACACCTTCAGAGGACAAACCATTTCTTCCTTCTCTACGAAAAGTCTATTAATGCAACTTTAATACTGAATGTCTTTAAAATTACTAAGTCAAGATGCTTTCTCTCATGGCCTTCCTTAAGGTGATTAATAATAGGCTTGGAGAACAAGCTCCCAACAGCACCCAAATGCTATTTCACAAATTTACACCTGCTTCGAAAAAGGTGTTTATAAATTACGTGTCTACATTGTAACTTCACACTCATCTGCCCAAACTACATTCCCAGGAATACCTGCACAGGGTAAAATGCAGGAGCAATTGATGCTCATTATGATCTTGGGCAAGTCACTTAGCACTCCATTGCCTCAGGTACAAACTTAAATTGTAAGTTCTCCAAGAACAAGGAAGTGTGACCGTCCCTGGATGTAACTCACCTTGAATTGCTACTAAAAGTGTGCAAGTAAAATCCTAATAATAATGAAAGTAGGAATACACTTTCCATGCACGTGCGGTAAAATGCGGGGAGAAGACTTTTTATTTTTGATATATTAGTAACAGGAGGAAATGATAGCCATGCCACTGTGAGATACATAGATAAAGGGGAGGAAGATGTAGAGCTGCTGAGCAAAAGCAGTCTTGCTTAACGCACATCTCTGTTTGGTAAGGGGGTGCATTCAGTTTATTAGACCGCCTTAAAACATTTCGTGATGGGAGGGTGGGATTGATTTGTTATGCAGGGGTGTGTTTTATGTTTCCATGCCTTGAACCTTTTGCATAGGTGTGCAAAAAAATGCTGTAAAATAAATTCATTGTGCATTCAGTGGCGTATTTACTAAAGCGCGCTACCTGTTATCATAGCATTTGATGCGCGCTAAGAATGTTATACTAACAGTGTAGGGTCCCATGCTAGACAGCAGGCTACTGGATTGGGAATGGATGGATTAGGGGTGTAATGTGGGGGTTGACGGTATGCTGTGGTTAGTGCAGACATTTTGGGGACATGTTAACTGCTCCTGTTGCCGTTAGCATGGGTGCACCTAATGCCACATCAATGGGTGGCATTAAGTGCAGTGCATGCTGGTTAGCAAAGTGGTGCACGTTAGTCTCATGCTATTGGCAGAGGTATGGATGTGCATGCCCCCAAACCTTCCCGTGGACTTCCACGCTAATTTTTCTGCACTACCATGTACTACCGGGGCACACCTTAGTAAACATGCCCCCAAATCAATTTATCGTGCACTAAAAATTCCCTACTAAAATAAATTTCTGAAAGTAGCCAAAAACAGCTGAAATGCTGTAAAAAATCATGTAAAAACCCCTCAATTTGTCTTGCCTATGCACAGACCAACTTTTTGTTCAGTGAGAAGGAATCTGATAAATTTCTTTGGATGAGTGACCCAGAGAGTTGGATCTGCGGAGAGCACTAGATGTGCTAGATTTGAGCAAGGTCTAGGACATAGTTACACACAGGCGACTCATAAATAAACTGAGCAGCCTTGGTATGGGCCTTAAAGTGACTGACTTGGTTACAAACACACAAGCAGGTAATATATTACATATAATGATGGTGTGAAGAGGAAAGGGTTAAGGGTAAAGAGGGGGGTGGGGATGTTTGATATGCTAACAGATTGATGAGCAGGTAGCCTACTCATTTTTTTAAACTGATGAGACTGTAAGCTCCCCAAACCCAGTCAAGAAAGGCATTAGGTCAGTCCAATAAAGGTATCACGAGTTTGTTTTTGCTTATTCACCATGACAATCGCAAAAACTTAGAAGCTTCCCAAGTTATTCAATAGGGTGGAAGTCACTTTTCACTGAATGGCTAGATCATTGTAAAAGGAGCAAGCAGATAGGCAGAGATGTGAACCCCGGCAGTTCCTGACATAAACATTGAATAAGAAGAGGCTTCTTGGAGTTGGGAGTAGCCAAATGATTAGAGCACTAGCTTAGTAACCACTAGTACTCCTTGCGACCTTGGGCAAGTCACTTAACTCTCCATTGCTTTGGAAGAGAGGCCTGGCAATCTACTTCAGTTCACACTGCCAAGAAAACCCAGGGGCTGCTGGGTCTCCAGGAGTCAGTATTGACCCAAAGGCACACCTTGCATTTTGCAAGAGGCTTCTCGCATCTGGTATGAAAAGAACGTGTTTCTTTTCCTTATTTTTCTTTACATTTATATCAGGTTGCTGGCATACATAGAGGGCAATTTTGCAACCTCCTGTGTAGTCGACCTATTTTATAAAGGGAACACACGCATGCCTCACTTTATAAAATAGGTGCATACCAATGCTCCGTAGGCTAGGTAGGTCAGTTACACCTGCCCTAGAGCAGGCATAGCTGCTTGTGTCTAGATTGGCACAGGGATACACGTATGTCATAGTATTCTATAACATATGAGCGTCCTTGAAGACCATGCTTACACGCTGCCCAAGCCATGCTCTCCTGCAAGCCTCAGCATGAGATTGGTACAGAAGGGAAGATTGGTGCCCGACCAAAGCATGCGCAGAAGGGCCCATGCACACGTGTACGTCTGGGAACATTCCTACTTGCATGTGTAGGGGCTGTGGATCTTTCCATGGCTCCCTCATAAAATCAGCTACAAAGTGGCATCCAGTAGCTTACAATCCTAAAAGAATATTGCTCATACTTAATCCAATATCAATATCAAAAATCCAGTTACATAGACATGGTAATAATAATGTAAAAAATAATAAACAGAATCTATAAAAGTAAATGCTAGACTTAAGTTAACCAAAAATACTGTAAATGAACTTAGTAGCATATATTCAGCAACACAAATATCAATCAAAAAACATCTAAAACAACCAGGTTTTAATAGTCTTCTGAAAAAAAAAAAAGAAGAGATATTGATCTAGTTGCTGTGTATCTTGAAGCAATAAATTCCAGAGCATAAAGCCAGGAAAAGAAAAAGCTTCCTTCCTCATTCACTTGATTTACAGTCCTAACCACCTTAATGAGCAGACTGGACGAGCCTATCATTCTTTCGCTGTCCTCATTTACAATGCCACTTTGTTGACATGTTCTGCTGGGGACACAGTGGGTTAAACAATCTTCTAGACAACTAGCTTTATTCTGACACAGGGTTCAAAAAACATCAAAACCAGTGTCTTACATTGTACAGTTAAATAAAAGGAAAATAAGGTGATAACTTTACTGTATTAACTTAATTCATTTTTGGACTTGGACTAACTTTCAAAGGTGAAAACCTTTTTCTTCAGGTCAGGATAATATGAGCAATAGAAAATACTAAATATATAAGTGAGTCACAAAAACATTTCATTGACAGTCTCAGTATGTTTATGTTTATTACATTTGATATACCGCTCAGGGCGAAGCATCAGAGCGGTTTACAATACAATATCATATGAGAAAATGTGAAAAGAACGCCATTTATAAGATAGGACAGGATAGAGGACAGAAACAGTCAAAAAGATAAGAGGAGAAGGAGGAAGTGGAGCAGCAGATTACCACAAAATACGAGCATGACAATCCAGTCCACATCTTCAATGCAAAGAGCAGAACAGACGCCACGGACCAACGCCAAAGGGCCCTCTGCGAGGCCCTCAGGCGCGGGCCCGCAAGGCGCGGGCGTGCCCTAGAAGCGGCGGTTTATAGCCATTGTAGGTTAAAGCTGGTTGGCAGGCTGAAGGGGGGAGGAGGGGCTCCTGCTCACACCTCCGGTGAAATCTCTGCTCTCCTGCATGCCCCAGAAGCGGCGGTTTATAACCGTTGTAGGTTAAAGCTGGTTGGCAGGCTGAAGGGGGGAGTAGAAGAGTGGGTGGGGTGAGAGATAGATGGGTGGTCAGAGGGTGACCAGGCTGTAAATATTTGTACTTTATGTGTTGAATGCCTACATTTATTAAGTCCTCCCTGGTCAGCTCAATTCCCACGTAGGGACAAGTAACCTCAGGCCCAAGGGACTGGGGCCTCTAGTCCCATGGCAACTCCTTGTGGCCTTGGGCAAGCCACTTAACCCTCCATTGCCTCAGGTACACTTAGATTTTGAGCCCTTCAAGGATGAGGGAAGAAAAAGTGCCTGTTAGCATATATATCTGTAAACCACTTTGACCCGGTGAAAAGCGGTATATAAGCACAGCTAAATAAATAAATAAATAAATAAATAATCTTAAAATCAAAGATTTTAGGGCCCAATATTTGAAAGGCATTTACATGGTTTTCAGCCCAGTAAACATGGTTAGTGCTGTTGAATATCCCCATCTACAGTATGTCCCCTACGCTCCCCCATTTTATCCAGTTAACATTGAGTGTGTTGGGGCATTCCAGGGTGGAGCGGAGGCAGGGAGTACTGCTAACTGGGTAGCGGTGATATTGGACTGTTACCCGGGGGTTCGTGATCCATGGCTAAAACTAGGCCAGCTTTTGGCTCGTCCAATATTGATGCTACCCGGTTGGGCTCTGAGACGGGTTTCTCTGGGCACCAAAACCAGATATTCATTGTTGTCACCGCGGCATTGAATATCCAATGATAGGTGTGAGCAGGCAGGACTATGCGCTGTAGCGGCGCATAGCCTGCCTACTTGAATTGGACCCTTAAGGACATTTTACCTTCCTGGACTGATTTGTACCTCCCTTTTAGGATTCTCACCATAAAATCTTTGATGCCATGTTCTGATCCTGAGAAGACAGGACTTGATAAAGATAGGGGCTTTCTATCACATTCTGTACTATAAATATTTACAGGCTGGTCACCCTCTGATCACCCCTCCATCTCTCCCACTACTCTCCCCCCTCCCCCCCCACACACACCCTCTTATCCTGAGACTGTCACTGGATTGCTTTTGTGATTCACTTATATATTATGGTATTGTCATTTGTAGCTCATACTGTCCCGACCTGAAGAAGAAAGCCAGGAAGCTCAAAAAGAGAGAGTTACTGAAGTGGTTGGATTGAGGGAGTGGGGGGGGGGGGGGGGAGGGAACACCAGATTCATTCATTGCATAGGGTACATTTCTACCTTGATACAGTCCTGCGTGAAGACATCCCCGGAGTCATCTTACAAATCATGTTTGGAGATGTCCCTGGTGTGGGGGCATCCATGTTGGGCGGGAGAGATGTGGTGGAGGCATGTCCGGAGCAGGGCGAGAGCAGTAGACATTTTCAATCGATTTCAGAAACCTCGGGAACATCTGCGACCTCGTTCAACTTTAGACCTTCTTCAGGCACAAATAAGTATCAGGAAAGTGCCCAAACTTGGATATGTCTGGCTCTTTTGTGGACGTTTTGGCTTTGATGCTCCAGATTGCACTTGGACGTCGTTTGTAAAATGTGCCTTAAATTGTTAAAGGAAGCAGTTGAAACTCATGCAGAATTAAACAAATATGATCAGACGACAGAAGGGATAAGGGTTTAATCCACAAATCGGACTTTTGATGTAACCATGATGGAATTTAAGGTAGAGAAACTGAACTCAGCAAAAGCTGTTAAGGAATAGTTTTCTGATATAGAAATAGTGTGATAGCCATGATAGTCCACTTTAATTGTAGTTCAATAAAGAGAAAATGAAAATAAGGTGATACCTTTGTACTGGACTCACTTAAAACATGTCTGGACTAACATGAAGGTTGACAACGTCTTCTTCAACTCAGGGTTCCTTCTGGCTTTGTTTGCAAGAAAATGTATTATGATATGATGTTTTGTGTTGTGCTACTTTTATCTTATATGTAAAGAAAAAAAATAAAAATCCCACTATACAATCACTTTGATATGTTTTCTTCAAAGAGAATTTGCTGTCATGTAGTATGAACTTTTATCCTGTCTTCTGGCCATAACCAGCTAATAAAACCCTACTGACTGTTAGAGAAACTGGCTTGATATATTTGTATGCGTAGAGGGTTGCTGGCCATGCCGGAAGAGACCTCTACAGTTGCATGAACTAATTAGTTTGAAGAATATGTAGCAATTTTTTTTAACATATATTTCCACCAAAGCGATTTCATTTTGATGTGGCATCTATGCATCACTTCTAAGAATGTGGAATGTATGCAGCATAGTTTTGCCTGCGTCTTTTCCATTGTGTGATTGGCACTTTACTGGCTGAAGTCCCGATTCAGTCCCAGATGTACAGAGGGAATCACGATTCTGATCCTGCGGGGCACATCTAGCCCTGCGGGATCAGAATCGCGAGCAGGCCTGTACGTTCAGGCCAGGACTGCGATTCGGCCTGGCCTGCACTGACAGGCCTTGCCCGACTAACTCAGTCAGGGCAATTCAATGGGGCTGTGGCACCGTGGCGTCCGGTTGCCATGGCACTGCGGCTCCATTGAAGGGCCACAATCCTTGACCACCGGCACCAGCATTGATTTCCCCCTCAGCCTGACCCCCAATCTGGCCTTCTGAGGCTAGGGTCAGGCTGTGGGGAATGTCTTCACTCCCACTCTGCCTCATCTGCTCCCTGGGCCTGCTGATCCCTGACGTCTAGGTATCTATGCACCTTTGCCACTGTTGCTGAGATGCAGAAATTTCAAAGTCACAATTATTCATAAAATACCTAAATTACCAAGTTTATCAATTCTAGCTGCTTGGGATGCACCACAATCTGGTTACTTGCAAGATAGGCAGAGGCATCCAAGCCATCCCATAACCCTCCTCAGGTATACCAAATATCTGTACTGCTTCTACTCCTCAGGCAACCTCACGCTGGGTACCTCCAGGATACTTGCTGCAATTTACTCCCACAAACTCTAATAGCTAAACTTCTCCTCTGACTATCCAGGTTCTGTCCTCCTTTACTGGTTAGGCCAAACCAGCTTGGGAAATCTCTCCTTTCCCAAAGCCTAGTCAGATATGCAGAAGGACAGGTCTCTGCTGGGTCTCAGCAGTCGTCAGTCTCCTTGAGTTCCAACAGCTCACTCAGTCATCCTGGCAAAATACCCTCCAACTCCTCCCAGGCCCAGAGGAACAGGGTCTTTTATAGTTCCCTCTAAAACCCAGGAGGGGAACAGCCACTAATACTGATGGATACCTTAGTCCTTCTTACGTTACATCACATTAGTATGAAACTCAAAGATGACATCAACTGCCTATGAGGAGTCCGGCAATTACGGCACACAGAACAAGGTAAAATTATTGCTGCGATCAAATATGATAAACTAATGTGAGTCTTGCTATGAGAACAGGCAAACAACAACATTTAGCACTTACCTCAAAAGAGCATTGAATTTTATCATCACAGTTTCATCCTATCTCCAGTTGTCTTGTTGAGAAAATCTTGTAATAGTGTAGGATCTTCAAAAATTGCACATGGTATTTAGGGGTCTATTTACTAGGGAAGTTATTCCACCTTGGAGATGGAATATCTTCCCCGTACAAGTCGCCAGCTCTGGACATACAGGGCCGACATTAGAATCATCACTGTATGTCCAGGGCCGACGACCGCCCACCCCGCCCTGTCTAACTTCCCCGTACAACTGGCAGGGAAGTTAGATGCTGATGGGAAGGGGCATGAAGAGTGGTGATGGATGTCCCGTTGGGATGTCCATCCCTGCTATTCATCGCTCAGAATGAGCCTGTGAGCGTTCTTCTAATTTGTGACCATGGAGGAGTTGAAAATAATGACATTGTTTTAAGCATTCTCTCTTCTCTTCCTTTAAATACAGCTAAAAACGAGGCATGAGGAGTTTGGAAGTGAAGTGAGTTGGATTGTCTGAATTGTCTGATCCCTGTCAGGTGCAGCAGGATATTAAGGGGATATATAGCTTGTGTGGGCAGTTACACACTAGAAATGTACATAAATCCCTATTCTCAAGGACCGACATAGTGACTGGTCACATATAAACGCTTCTGACCCCATGCATACAGGAAGTCTGCATCGAGGGCAGAAGCAGGAACAGCACGCAATGCTGGGTTCCTGCTTAAACGTAAACGATGCAGCTGCAGCTCCCAGGTTCTGCTATTATAAGACTGGCCTCTGATAAGAAACAGGTCTTTAGATTTGCTGCTCCCATTCTTTGGCTCATTTGTCCATATGAGATCAGGTTGAAACTGTGTATTTTACACTTCTGGAAACTTCTATTGGCTTGTCTTCTTGAGCGAGTATTTGCATGATAAGAGGGGTTAGTTCAGGGGTGAGTAGATCAGTTCTTCTGGATTTATTGTTTGTTTTTTACATACGTCCTAATTTTAAAATTGCACCATTGTTTATATGCTTTGTGTTTTATCGATGTAGGCCACCTCAGGCTGTTTGATGAGGGGTTTATCAAATTTGACTCAATAACTAAATAAATAATAATTGCAAGAATTCTGGAGCATATTCATCTCCCTCCTTAGCACTGATTATGTGTCACCATTACAACTTTTTCCTAGAGGCCCCAGTTTCTTTTCAACCCAAGAATGTGAACATTGTATTATATTGATTTTTTTTGTTTGTTTTTAGCCCAGATGCTCTAGCATAGACTTTTGTGGATTGAAAGGAAACAGCCATAGTGGTGAAACATGGGGCATGTTTACTAAAGGTTAACGCTCATTAAATAAAGCTAATGGGCCATTGCGGCACTTAGCACACATTAACTTTACTTAACGTGTGCTAACCATTAGTAAACATACCCCATGGTCTGCATTAAGGTTGTAGCTAAATATTCTCCAGAATTTTTACACATAGATGCATAAACCTTTTGCATGAATTAATTGATATATTGAGATTCATTACTGAATAATAATAAGAACAAACATTGGAATTTTTGAGAAGATTTAAACACTGGTGGATGTTGAAATGTGAAGTTATTATATAGCTATATTTTTTTCCTGTTGGATGTGAGAAGCTCCTTGTGTGATGCTTTGCTGATGATTCTTGCTTTTTTTATCTTTTCGGCTCTGTTTTGAGCTTTGATAGACAACTCTAAACAAGCTGCCTGATAAACCTGTGATACTCCCAAGTGTCATCTCGTATAATAATAGGATGAAGGGAAACAATTGATCATCAGTCCTTTGCTTCATATGAAGCAGAATGATTTTCAACGTCAATGTTTTATCAAAGGCAACCAAACATCTTTAGTAATAGGATCAATTTGTGCCAAAAATGTAGTCCCATATATGAGCATTGGAAGTTATCTTATTAGTGTCCTACTATATCAGTTTGGATAAAATCTCTCATTCCATTTCAGTTACGTTTCCATTGATCCATTTAGAAGATTAGCTTTGACTGACTCAATATTTTTCTTAAAGGATTTTATTTAGTTTGTGTCTGGAGCCATGGAAAAAGTGTGTGTTAGTAACTTTAAAGTGGAGAAAAATGAAAGCTTTGAGAATACTCTGACTTTGCACACGAGGGCTTGTCTGTCTGTGATATGTAATTATGACTCACCAAGAGAAGCTGCCATCCTTAAAATTTTTCAATGATATAAAACAAAAAAATAATTTCATTTTTCTTTCATTTCCTTGTCCTCTAAGCACCCTTTTCTATTCTCAGGTCACCTACTGGACCAACTGGCTCCTTTGCTGATTTCCTGCTAGTGATGGACTAGAAATAGTTTTTATTACTACTTTTTTTCATCTTTGGAAAACTTATTTTTAGATTCTCAATTATACTGCCTTATTATTATTTTACATCTAGTATGCCAGTGTTTATGTACCTTCCTAGTTTCTTCATTGAATCCTGTTTTGCATGTTTTAAAAGTTGGCTTTTTAGCTTTAATAGCCTCCTATACCTCAACATTCATCAACGTTGGCAACCATTTGATCTTTCTTGTAGTAGGTGGAATACGTTTTCACTGAGCTTCCAAAATGCTATTTTTAAACAACCTCTATACCTCATGAAGATTGCTAACCCTTGTAATTGCCCCTTTTAACTTATTTCTAATTTCCCCATGTTTTCATAGCCTCCTTTTTAGGTGTATTTCACCCTAGCGATAGCACCTATTGTGGGAGCCTCCATCCTTGTGTGTATGTCTGTCTGTCTGCACACATAAGCTTGTTTGTGCTTGCAGAGACTTTTGGCAAAACTAAAGAGTCATGGGATAGGAGGCAGTGCACTGTTGTGGATCAGGAACTGGTTAAAGGATAGAAAGCAGAGGGTAGGGCTAAATGGGATCTGTGCTGGGTTTGCTGCTTTTTGATATATTCATAAATGACCTGGAAAAGGGAATAACGAGTGAGGTTATCAAATTTGCAGATGACACAAAACTATTTAAAGTTGTTAAAACCCAAGAGGATTGTGGAAAATTGCAAGAGGATCTTGATAAATTGGAAGACTTGGCATCAAAATGGCAGATGAAATTAAATGTGGACAAGTGCAAAGTTATGCACCTAGGGAAGAACAACCCAAACTATGGTAACACGATGCAAGGTTCCACATTAGGAACCACCACCCTGGAAAAAGATTTAGGTGTCATTGTGGATAACATGTCAAAACCCTCGGCCCAGTGTGCAGCAGCAGCCAAGAGAGCAAATAGAATGCTAGGTATCATAAGGAAAGGAATGGAAAATAAAACAAAAGATTTTATAATGCCTCTATATCGTTCCATGGTGATTCCGCACCTTGAATATTGTATGCAATTCTGGTCGCCGTATCTTAAAAAGGATATACTGTAATTAGAAAAGGTTCAGAGAAGAGCCACCAAAATGGTAAATGGGATGGAAGGATACTCCTATGAAGAAAGGCTAAATAGGTTAGGGCCCTTTAACCTGGAAAAGAACAGAGTAATGTCAACAAAACACACTGTGATGGTAGCAAAATTGTCTGCACTTAAAACAGCCACATACATGTGCACAAACATTGAGCATATAAGAGTGAGGTTAGACACAAAGCAAAGCAAAGAAATGTGCAAAAAATGTTGTACAGGTATGTATGTAAGAATAGAAAACGCAAACCGCACCATTGCAATACATGAAGACAAACACCCGATGGTGTGAAAATAAAATTCTTTTTTTTTAAATTCTTTATTTTCGTTTTATAACAACAAAGGAAAGGAAGACATACAGCTAAAGACAGATACATAACGTGTAATACATACACCAAAATAAACCCCTACCACCCCCCTCCCCCCGGCTTCTTCTCTAGAAAACTAAACATTCCCGAAGCGGGCGTGTACTTACATTATTGTGTTACAAAACCTAACGGTGATCTAAAACATGATGAGTGCGTATTATACAGACATGTTGGAGCAGTGAGCAGATTGTACATAATCATTAAGCATCTGCCATTTAGACAAGCAAGAGTGAGTTTGGACATGGGGAATAGCTCTCCTAGGTATCTGCTCATATTTACTATATAAGCAGACGAGGTTCCACCATTCATTGACAGTAAGTCGAGAGCTATCCTTCCAATTCCTCGTGATTAAGCATATGGCTATACCCAGCATGAAATCAAGGAGAAAGCGACCCTTCTTAGGAAGAGAGGGGACCTCCGCCGCAGAGCGGAGTCCCACAACCTTCCAAAAGAGAGGTTCATGAAAGTGCAAGATAGATTGAATACGACCCCAGACCCGCCCCCAATAGACCTGCAGTTGAGGACATTCATAAATAACATGAGCGAAGGTTCCCACAGCAGTATGGCAAGACCAACACAGGTCCCTAGCATTTGGGTTCCATTTGGCTATTTTTTCTGGGGTATAAAAGCATCTGTGTGCAAAGAAGAAGAGAGTTTGGGTAACAGAGGCAGACCGGGAAACCCGCACTACTTTACTCCAGAAAACGCTCCATTGCACAAGGGTTAAAGTGGTTTGCAGTTCGCGCTCCCAGGCTTGTTGGGCTCTAAAAGTGTCCGTGTCTGTACCCTGACATATTATTTTATAAAAGTTAGTGGGGTACAGTAGTGTTTAATTGAAAGGAAATGGCAGCATGATCTGAAATATGTTGGGAGTGAATCTTTGCAGTGTCCACCTGAGGAACTAGCAGTTTTGAGATTAGAAAGAAGTCTATGCGAGACTGAGATTTAAGAGGGAAGGAGAAGAAGGTGAAGTCAAGCTCATTGGGGTGTAGTAACCTCCATAGATCAACTAAAGCAAGATCCTTAATCAGGGAGGTAAGCGTGGCATGACTCTTGGGGGGACCACTCATCCTAGGCGGCTGTTTGTCAATCAGGGGATCAAGGACTAGATTGAAATCCCCCCCTGTGATCAATGAAGTATTAGCAGAAGCCTGCGCAGCCTGAGCAATGGTAGCAAAAAAAAAAAAAAAAAAGGCAGGGTTATCAACATTAGGAGCGTAAAGGCATATACATGTAACTTCAAGGCTACCTATCTTGAGGTGAACTCTAGACCATCTACCTTCTGTATCTGAGCTAGTCGCAAGAACAGTAGCATGCAAAGATTTCCTAGCCAGTATGGCAACCCCACATTTCTTAGAAACGGCTGGGGAATAGGCGGCCACCATGTAAGGTTTAATATTAAGTTTAAGAGTTTCCTTCGAATTTAAATGCGTTTCTTGGAGAAAATCCGATCCGCTGCTTCCTGACTGAGGTAGCTTAGGATTTTCTTCCGTTTTATCGGATTATTGATTCCTTTTACGTTCAATGAGAAAAGCTTACATGGTGCCATCAATCGGTAATAGACATTTTAGGTAAGGGCGCTTGATAACATATAACATAAGCAGAATCTATACAACAATGTCATAATCACCGAGTATGCTGGGTAATACACCCCATATTGAAAAGTATGTACCAACGTATCCTAGAGAAGAAGCAAACCCCCAAAGAATATGGCGACCAAAAGTCTGCGGGAGGAGGCCCTAGAGAGGAAATAGAAAGACATGTAAAAAAAAAAGAAAAGAAACACCAGAGTCCATAATAACACTGTCTCTGATACTCATCAAGGCTGCTGTGGGTATATGGAGTCGGGTCACAGATACCATCAAAAGCAAGGCCACAGACTGCCCACGCCAGACTCTTTGCTAGGCTGCGGCAGATCCAATATGGCAGGTACAGCGGAGATGAGGAGACTTGCAGGAATACTCTAGAAGTCAGCGCATCAGGTCGGCTTCTTTGGAATCCAAAAACTCCGCTAGTAGATCAGGGTCCTCAAATGTTCTTGTCTGATTGTGAAGCGTGACTCGGAGCTTGGCCGGGTACATCAGGCCATAGCGTGCTTGTAGTTGTTGAAGCCTCGGCCGGAATTCCAGAAAGCGCTTTCGGCGGTCGGCCGTGGGTTTAGCCAAGTCGGGATAGAAGGAGATCTTGTGGCTCTCAAACTCCATATGGCCCTTTGCCCGAGAGGCACTTAGAATTTGCTCCACGTGTTGATATCTCAATAATCGAAAAATGATAGGCCGCGGGGTCTTCCTGTTAAGCGTTATGCTTGTGGGTACACGATAAGCGCGATCAATCTCCAACTCTTTGGTAAAGGTGATTTGGAGCAGGGAAGGGAGGATTTTGCATAAAAACTCTTTCATGTCTCCCGATTCCGCTCCCTCCGGTATGCCCACGAGTCGTATGTTGTTGCGGCGCGCTCTATTATTGCCATCTTCCACCTCTTTCTGCAAGGTCCGCACCTGTCGTTCAACTTTGTCGAGTTTGGACAACCGGGCCGCATGAGAGTCCAATATGCTCTCCATTTTGTCCTGACGCGAAGAAAGCCCTTCTAGCTTGCTTTGCAGCACACCAAAATCTTCCCGCAGCGCTCGGAGTGCTTCACCGTTTGCCTGCACAAGGTTTTTGACCCCTCTAATCTCTACGAGGATTTCCTGCTGCATTTCGGGGCCCTCGCACAAGGCCGGCCCCTTCTGCGGGGACGGAGGTTCAGTTTTGGAGCGTTTGCCGTGAGAAGCCGCTGGAGATCCAAATTCCAGGCGCGTTGGTTTGGTCCCCGCCATCTCACCAATGTGCCCCGGCAAGATCAGAGTAGAAGTTCTAAGTTAGTGAGGTGTTAATTCAGGATTCTGAGTAGGCCTCTCGGGAGCCTCAGCGTTATGCGACCATCCCGCTGGACATCAGGCTCCGCCCCCCCCGTGAAAATACAATTCTAATAAATGAGATCCGACACTGTGGTAATAACTAGCAAATTTTTATTTCAAAGTTTAGTAAAAACACGATATTTGTCAACACAGTTTAGATTTTAAAGTTATTCTTGGGTCAATCAATCTCCTGGTGGGCCCGTTTCTTCTTCCCCCGAATGCTTCTCTTGGTGCGCTGCTTGGCGTATATTTCATCTGGGGTTTCCCGCAGCAGCAACCAGCAGAAATCAGCCATCATAGTGGTGTTCCATCATCCTTGGTACCTTCTCTCTGCGTCCTTGATGTCCTGGTGAAACCTTTCACCTTGTTCTTCACTGTATGCCCCCAAGTTTTCGGGAAAGTAGTTCACATGGGAGTGCAAGAAATGGACTTTCAGGCTCATGTTACAGCCTTGTTCTTTGAAGGCATTGAGCATCCTGGCAACAATATCCTTATAGTTCTCATCCCGCCTGTTCCCCAAGAATTTGAGAACAACATCCTTGAAGGAATCCCAGGCTTCTTTTTCCTTCTCAGACATCGTTTCAGCGAATGCTCCATCTGAAATGAGTTTCCTTATATCAGGGCCAACAAACACTCCTTCCTTTAGCTTTGCTTCAGAAAGTCGGGGGAACTTTGAGCAAAGGTACCGAAAGCACTCACCATCTTTTGGAAGGGACTTGATGAATTGCTTAATGAGACCCAAGTTAATGTGGAGAGGTGGTAATAGAATTTTATCACGAGGTACCAAGCTCTCATGAAGAACATTTTTCTCACCGGGTCTCAAATACTCCCGAATTGGCCAGTCTTTTTTCCCCCAGTGTAGGTCGCGGGCCCGGCTATCCCACAAGCAAAGGAAGCAGGGATATTTGGTGAAACCGGATTGCTGCCCTAATAGCATGGATAGAATTTTAAAGTCTCCACAAATCATCCACTTATGCTCATCATAACGAATCTTCTGAAGAATCAGGGCCAAATTCTCGTATTTTTCTTGGAGAATAACAGAGTGAGCAATAGGAACTGAAGCGAATGTGTTGCCATTATGAAGAAGAACACCTTTTATGCTGTCTTTTGACGAATCAATGAACAGCCGCCATTCAGCAGGATCATACTTGAGTTTAAACTTTTCCATCACTCCGTATATATCGTTGCAAAATACCAAATCTTCCTCTTTGCTTAAATACTTCAAAAATTGTGTCTCGCGGTTGCGGTACCAATAAAAAGTTGTTCCTGGTGACAATAGATTTTTCTGTTTAAGCCGAGAACCTAGCAGTTGGGCAGCATCTTTTGGGAGTCCTAAATCCCGGACTAAATCATTCAATTCAGCTTGAGAGAAAAGTTCAGGTTTCGGATCTGGTTCAGTTTCAAACTCGGAAGTACTGGACTCATCGGGAAAAGCCATCTGATGAGTCTCATCATGATCAGAACCGTCCACACAAATATGATCCAAAGATTTTGGTGGTTCAGGCACAGGTACTTCGTTGCTATGAGGCATAGGCCTAATTGCTGAGGGAAGGTTGGGGTAACTTATTACATTCTTATTTTTTAAGTTGTATCCCTTCACAATGCAAGAGCAAAAATAGCAGTCACTGCTGTGGTCTCTTTGTTCACGCCACATCATAGGTATTCCGAAACGAAATGCTTGTTTTTTACCTTTCATCCATAAGCGTAGATCTTCCTCACATGTCTTGTGAGGAGCCCACGGTTTGTCTTGATCGCCTAACTTCAAACCGAAATAGGCGAAATATACTTTTTTAATAAATGCAGAAATGTTCCTCTGTGGCTTTTTCACGGTATATTCCCCACAAATAAAACAAAAACTGTCCGGAGAGTTGACGCAACCTCTGGCTCTGTGAGCCATCACAAATACACAGCACTGCAAACTACAACTGTAGTGAACCACTTCGGAATAAAGCTGGATTACGACTGAGCAAACAAAAGGTAATAATCTTACATTGGCCAACAGGAGTAGAAGGAATTGCAGTTTTCACTAAACTCAGTGATACAGATAACAAATTATGGTTGGTCCAGGGCAAAAATCGATGACCTAGAGAAAATCCTAGGCCTGCAATAAAAGATTGAATACAACCAAACCTAAGGCCTCTCCGTGAGAATGTGTAGCATCATTAACAATTTGAGCATAACCAAGAGGACTCATAGCAGTCAAAAAGAGATCACTAGACAGATTCAAGGAACCTTTCGTAATATGCAAATTAAAATCACCTTTCTATCCCCCCTATGCATAGCTGGTGGTGATGATAAACCATGCCACTCCACCCCCAAGCTTGTAGCGGAGGCACACGTAAACCTTCCTTTCACCCCACCATATAGCCCCATACTTCCACCACAGGCTGATCTTGAACATACAGTAAGAGGACGAACATCCCCCTGCTACAAGCAAAGACAGCCTCCAGCTTGAAACCTCTTCCTACAACAGCTGCAGTCTCCCTGCCACAACAACAGACTTCAAACAGATCCTGCACTATGCTCAAAAAAATATCCATAGCTATGTCCATCTGGCTAACAGAGACCTGGACAGTCATTTGTTATCAACTCATGAAAAATCACCAAATCCCCCAACAGAGTAATATACTTAGAGACTGGAGCATTTACACTGCGGCAGAACCTATCCACTGCTTTGGACATCTTTCTACTACAAGCGACCGAATGCATGCAAGTAAAATAGCACTTCACCTGCCACAAATCCCTTTTTATCTTCTGGATCAAGTCCACTCCCTTCACAGTGCACAGCTCATTACCCCTCAGATGAATAAAACGTTGTACAGTTTGTCATGCTCCCCTGCTACTGGCCAAAGGCTTTATAGTAGGGGTGACCGCTGTTTTGCTTCTGAGTGTCCTTTATACTATCCAGCAGCAAGGGTTGCTGGGATATGTAGTTTTTGGTTTCACTCTCACAAAAATGTGTTGTGGCACAAGGGTCTTTTGGAACAGATAAATTTATTATTATTGTTGGGTTTTTCCCCTCTCAGAGGTTCTCAGGCAAATAAGCAAAGCAATATAATTCTTTTCCAGAATAAACAGAAAAACAGGAGCAAATGAAAAGCATCAAATAAAAAGTGGAAAAACTGTTTCTTCACAGCAGCACAAAATTTTCAAACAACTTTGTAATTCTTCTTACCAAAGCTTGTTTATCTTAGGAGCAGTCTTTCTACATTATACATGGAACAGTCTTCAGGTGAGTCAGGAATATCAGCTACGTCATTAAACATCTCCTTGCTTGCATTCTCACGGCTCTGTTTAGGAGATATTCTTGGCTGCAATCCTGGGATAGCTATTTGCAGCTGTTCTAAGAAGACTCCACTCTCACTGACCGTGACTTCTTCTAGTTCAGGAAATGGGTTAGACCACAAGCTCTTCCTTATGGTTGTCACATTAGCTTTAAACCATTTGTCAAAAGAGTATCTGCTAGGTGCTTTCACAGCCGTGCTACCCTGGCACCTATTAGCACTTGTTCTTAACTGTTTCACAATGTCTTCCACAAAACTCTGGCTTGGCAGTAACCATGACGTACCTTTTCTGCTGACCTTGCTTTGTCTGTGCTCGGAGCTCTCTTCCTCTCTACAGGGAAATGGCTTTGCCCTGTCTTCAGGAAGCTCCCACAACGGCTTAGGTTTAGCTTCAAGGAAACCAGTAATGGACCCACCAGAATCCTTCTTGCCTGGGGCTGGGTTCCAAGACTCCCTCAGTTGCTGCCTTCCTTGCTGAAGTGGAATAGACACTTGTAAATGCTTTTCCCTGCCTTCTTGTACGTCCTGATTCTCAGTGCTGCTCTGAAAGACTAGCCCTGAAGCTGGTTTAAAATGGCTTCCTTGTTCAGGCACGCCCTTCTGACTATCCAGGTGCACCTTGTTAGGGCTACTTCCAGCTCTTACATCATGAATCTGACTGAGCTGCATTCTCTCTGAAAGCTTTCTGCTGTCATGGAAACCTGGCTTGCTCTGGCTTTTAAAGGTGCAGTGCTCGCTATTTTCCCCTTCTATCTGCTCAGGAATGCTTTCGGTACCACAAGTTTACTTTGTTTCTAAGTGCCTTCCTCTTAAAAGGTTCCATAGTTTACATTGTACAGTTTACTTTGTTTCAAAGTGTTCCATGTAACCTTCAAATTTTCCTTTCCAGTCGGTTCTACTGTATGTAAACCACCGTGACTAGCAGATACGGCAGTATAAAAGAGTTCTTAAATAATTAAATAAATAAACAACAAGTGTGGTGATGAAAAAAGTTTTGCTTGCAACAGTTTAGGAAGGAGCTGGTTGCAGCACATTTCTCGAATTCATAGCCAGCAGACACCCAACACTGCCAGTTCCAAATGAACTCCAAGACATGAATCAGAAGCCGACTCCTGATCCCAGAAGATGAAAGAATCTCCACACATCCACATACAGACTTCCGGAGGCAGGAAGCCTGGCAAAGAAACTAGAAGAAAAGAACATGAAAGCAAATCCCAACATTAATGAACATAAGCCAAATATTTGTCAGAATGCCAACACCCCTGACATTTAATGAACACAAGGGAACCCTCTTGACTAGTTGCAAAGGTGATGGTGCTAATGCAGAATGAGCATGTGCCAAAAGACCAGAGGTCAAACCCAGCATCCATCAGACTCAGCTTCAGCACCACTGCAACAATTTGGAACACCCTCCCTGATGAACTATGGTCAACAACAGACATTAAGGACTTTAGGAAACTGCTAAAAATGACCTTCTTCATAGAGCACTATGGTGACATCACCTAAACTATGCAACAGACAATACCCCAGCTCAACCCCCCCCCTGCGACACGATCATAGTATTGAAGTATAGTTCTGCTGTACATAGTATTGTAAATAGCGCACGTTGTATATAGCTCACCAAGAATCAACAACCATCTACACACACACACACTCACTGCTCAATGCATGCACACACTAGACACAGTATTTTGTTGATTGTTTGCTGTGTAGACCGCCTTGATTGTAGGAAAAGGCGATATAGAAATCCGTTTAAATAAATAAATAAATAAATTGAAATCTTGCCAACAGGGTACCATTAATGCATCCCAAAAGAATTTTGTCACTACCTGATTGGGAAAAGGTCAGGGTTCTAAATAAGAAGGAACCTTGGAAAACCACTCTGGACCTTTCTGGTACTCCATCCTTCCTTCCAAGGGCCCTCCCTGACCCTCTAGGTTGGGGAGAGCTGTAGGCAGGATGAGAGCCCTGCACACACACTGCACCAGTGCCTGAAATGGCATGCCAGGCATTCATACTCACCATATCAAAATGGAAGCAGACATATGTGCCATCTCCTGGCCAAGAGAAGCTATGGAGTCACCTCCATCCCTAGAGAGAGGGATAGTGGCAGACTTTCCTACAGCCAGGAACCACCCAACATGCCCTACAGCTAACAAGCCTCCTGTGGACCAACCCAAACCAGTCCAAAAGGGCCATGCCCAAGCCATTGTCATTTCTGTCAGCCAGATATCAACATCACAGAAGCCCCAGGCCTCTGATTTGTCCTTCATCAAGTCTTTCTGGAACGGCTCATGATAGTTGAACCAGGCCTAGCCCCCACATCTGGTAGGCCTTCAAAATGATGTCTAAATATCACAACAACGTTGGGCAAAGCACCAACTTCGCTTCCCCCAAATACTCAAGAAATATAGGCCAACAACCAGTTAAAAATAGTCTTGGGAACTTTCAAGAGCTTGCGTTTCCTCTACGTCTTACACTCATCAGACCTCTTACAACCACCACTGTCAACCTCATGTACCAACAATGAAAAGATATCAATATTTACCCTGTAATATTTTCTGCCAAAATTTCTGAGGAATTTAGCTATTCAGTGATGTAATGGTGCTCAGTGTATGTCCACAGAGCAACACCAGCACCCCCATGGAAACATCCCAACCTCTCTCTCGGATATGCTTCACCAGCTCCACTTACAGTACCCCATCAGAAGAATTAGACCATGAAGTGGAAGTCAATGCAGATGAATTCTATGAATTCGAAGATTCCCATTGCTGCATCAGATCCACACCTTTCACTCAGCACTTGTGTTTCTCTTAATCCAGTCTCCTCATTACACGATTCTGATTACACATGAGTTTCCTATCCCACAGATAACATTTTATGATCTTGCCAGCCCAGATGTCCTTCTGGCTCAAACCTTCTCCCTTACTCCTTCCTGCAGGAGCCCTGTCTCCAATCCCTTCAATGGAGCCCTTGATCAAGGCTAAGGTGTCTGCCTTAGACCATTCACCATTACTCTCCTCACTGTGCTATCACGCACTGGACACCTTCTTGCCTTCTTAGATGTGAATGGTTCAATCCACTCCCTAGCTGTTCACTGCTCCAAGCTGCAGCCAAACTGCATGTGGGAGGCTGCCACCACTGTGCTTGAGTCACAGTTCTCCCACCTCTCATTTCCCTTTTCCCCAGTGGCCTCCATGACCACTCACCACACACCTCCCGTGTCATATTCCACCTGCTGAATCAAATAAGTGGGCTTCTTGGTGACTCTTTTCCCCACAGCACCAGTCTGCTACCCCCCACTGGAATGCCCTCCATGAACGTGCTTTGAGGCCATAAGATATGTACTCTGCTGCCCCAGCCTGCCCCCCTCAAGCAACACACCCTGAACACTTACAGGCTCATTCACGTCCCTCTTGTCTCTGGTAGAGGAGAGAAAAATCTTTCACTGTTGCTCCCTGGAAGACAGAAAGAGAACCACAAGCAAAAACTGCAGGCCTAAGACCTAGCACCCTCCAGAACAGCCCCAAGAGCCAGAGACCACCTACACTCAATATCGGAAACAGAAGACAGGCTGCTCTCTCTGGGCAAATGATGCAGCCTAATGCAACCAAGTCCTAGGAATCCTCCTCCCCTACCAAGCCTGACACTTCTGGTAGCCTCTGCTGGACAAAACAAGCAGCAGAGGCAGCCCATACCACACACAATGCCTGGCCCACAAATGGTGAGGTCCACAACATGCCCCCAGCCAGCAGGCCCCTCAGCCAGCCAAGCCCTACTTTGCTATCGAGATTCCAAGCCTGTGCCAGGATAGCACAGATTTTGGGACAAACTGAAAGCAGAGAACAAAGAGAACAGAAGCAGACAAAGAAGAAGGACTGAAAAGCAGACCAGAGCAGCAAGTGGAGCAAAGCAAGTTGAGTGGAGGAGTAGCCCAATGGTTAGAGCACTGGCTTAGGAAGCAAGAGACCAGAGTTTGATTCCCACTAGCACTCTTTGTGGCCTTGGGCAAGTCACTTAACTCTCCATTTCCTCAGAAAAGTCCCAATTATTAATGACCCTGTTTAATGTATGTTGCCAAGTTTAAGTTACAATGTAAACTGCTTTGACTGAAATGATAAAATGGTATAAAAAAACCTGTTAAATAAATAAAAGAAAGAGAAGATTCAAGAGAAAAGCTTCCAAAAGAATAAATTCCCCTGTTGTTTTATCCCACCAAAACTAACTGTACCTACAGTAGTGGCCAAAAAATTAAGGCAGGTATCTCTTTCTACAATTTATTGTTAAATAATGTACTGTGGAGATGTCACACGTGCTTACTTATTTAATCAGCATGGCGATTAGTCACACCATGCGTCTGGCGTCCATTTTAGTTTACTTACACTCTGTAGTAGGTTTCTTGGATGAAGTTTTGAATTTTTACAACTAGGAAAAGATTGAAAGTTACATGTAAAATATACAATCAAGATGGGTAGAACGTGCAATATTAATGACTTTGTAAAGGGACAAGTTGTCACACTCCATGCTGAAGGATATTCGCAATGTGCTATTGCAAAGCATTTGCATATATCAAGGTGTGCAGTTCAGAATGTTCTGAAATCAGGTGGCCGTACACGTCATTCGAAATGTGGGCGCAGACGGATAACTACTGGACGAGATGACCGATTCCTCAAAAGAATTATTACATCTAGTCCACATACTTCATCTCAACGTGTGGCTCAGTTAACTATTGATCGAGGAATAAAGATAAGTGCCAAATCTGTCCAACGACGGCTTGTGGATGAATTCAAACTCATGGCCCGAAGACCTGCCAAGAAGCCTATGATGTTCAGGAAACAAATTGCTGCCCGCATACAATTTTGTAGCAAGATGAAAAACAAATCTGCTGAAAGGTGGGAGAGGGTAATGTTCACAGATGAAAGTACATTTCAACAAGTATGTGGGAGTGGTTACAACAATGTCCGTCGACTAGCAGGCGAGAGACTAAATCCGAAGTACACGATCAAGACTGTTACACCCAGCATCGGTCATGGTATGGGGTGGTATCTCGGCGAATGGACGATGTGGCCTGCACATTTTTGAGAAAGGTGAAAGAGTAAATGCTGCAAAATACATATCCGTGCTGAATAGTAAAGTTAAAATACACATGAATGTTTCTGGCACAACTATATTTCAGCAGGACTCTGCACCATGCCACACTGCAAAAATAGTCAAAAAATGGTTCGTGGACAACAAGATCGAACTGCTACCAAGTTGGCCATCAAACTCTCCGGTCTCAATGTAATTGAAAACTGTTGAAATCTTATGAAGAAAAAAGGTGGCAGCACACCGTCCAACTTCAGAAGCAGATTTAAAGGACATACTCAAGCATGTATGGGTCAACAAAATCACTCCGGCATACTGTAAAACGCTAGTTAACAGTATGCCTACAAGAATCCAGGCTGTGCTGAAAAATCATGGACACCCTATCAAATATTGACACATGTATTGTTTCCTGAATAAAACTTTGAAAATGACATATATATCTTTGGTTCCTAAAGCTTTTGACCATGAAAGTGACAATAACACATACTTTTCTAATAAAATTCTGATATTTTGGACTCTGCCTTAATTTTTTGGCCACTACTGTAAACCTTCTACCCCACCCCACTTGACATCTCCCTCCCAATCAGTCACTCAAAACATCCCCCTCGCCCCTCCCACTTCCCCTACCTGCCGTTCCTGAGAAGGGCTCAGCCATGTTAACATGCCTACAGGTTAGTCTGTGGGTGCATCTAATCTATTAATGTCACTTTGAGGGTGTAGGGCATGATTTATTGTCTTCTATTTCCTGGGTCTTTGATCAAGTTTATCTAAATCAACTTGTGTCTATTCTAAAGTTCCGGCAGTATATCTGATGACTGGAAATGCCCAAGAATTAAGAGCCTTAATTTAGGCCTTCACAAATTTTCTCTATATGTATGTATCATTTGTGTAACACTACAAGGAATACACAGCGCTGCACAGAGTGTAAGAGACACTCCCTCCTCATAAGAACTTACAGTCTAGTCAAGACAGACAACACAACAACTGGGGACTAAGATATATCTAGGGGTATCTAGGAACGAGCTTAAAAATGTAGAAACTGGCTGCTAGTACCTAGGTCACAGTGCCTCCCCCCTAAATGATGTATCGTGGCTACTTTTTTAGAGCCTTTTTTACTGCTTTCCCATTTTCTAAGGGGAAAGAAAGCTTAATTAATCAGGCCCTTAATGTGCCATTGTACAGTGCCAACAAAGGGCCTTCTCTTCCTGCCTCTCCCACCATCCCCAATGAGTAGGCTCCTGGCCACTTGGTGACCCTTTATACCTGACGCAACTTCTTTCTTTTGCTTCATGTATCATCATGGTGTGGTAATACGTGAAGCAAAAAGTCTCTCTCATAACCCTTGCACCAGGCTTCACCAAGTCTCTCTCTTTCTCTCATTAGCCCCCTCCCCGCCTTCATCTAATCTCTCTCTCTCTCTCTCTCTCTCCATAGCCATGTAGATGTTGATAACCTAAAGATGGACAAACACCTCCGGATAACTAACAGAGAAATTTTTCACAAACTGAGAGTTCTACAACCCATACATTGCATCATTGACCACTCGGACTTTAGAACAGTAGCACAGGCACTCATCATTCCTCACCTGGATTACTGTAACGCTATCCTGCAAGGTCTACCGAAAAAAACACTAAACATCCTACAAATGGCGCAAAATGTATCAGCCAGAATTATCATGAATAAGAACTTGTCAGACCACATCACTCCAGTTCTTATAGAACTCCACTGGCTCCCCATACCTGCAAGGATAATCTACAAAATGCTGATATCTACATTTAAAATTATCCACAAAATATCTCCCTCCTTTCTCGATAACCTTATCACCACTCAGCCTGCCAACAGATGCCGACGGACTGCTAACCTGAACACACTCTGCGTACCCAGCAGCATAAGGTTAGTGAAAGAATGGACCAGCAACCGGGCATTCACCTACTCAGCACCCATGCTCTGGAACCAGATGCCACACGAGCTACGTCAGATCAAGGACTTACAGGTCTTCAGAAAAGAGCTTAAAACACACCTATTCCAAATACACTACGGCATCACATAGCCGGCTCCAACTATCCCCTCCCATGCGGCCCACCTACCTCAAAAGCCTAAGCCTCATATGAACCTAATGCTCATTTGATGTCCACTTCCATGATGATCAAAATGTCGATATGTATATAATTTCTCCTATCATGCCTTTATATATGGCGACTCTGTTGTATATTTACACTGGTGTTCAAACTGTAATTTATGCCAATGATATGTATAACTGTAATTGTGCCGTTGTTAATCACCCTCTTATCTTGTCCCCTCTCCCATGTCTTGTACAACAATCTGTAATTCATACTGGTGTTTAAACAGTAATTTATTTGCAAATCAATTGTATAACTGTAATCATCTCGTTGTTTATCCTTCCCTTCTCTTGTCCCCTCCCCCTGTCTTGTACAATGATGGACCGCTTCTGATCGCTGGAAGGAGCAGTGTATAAATGTATGCCAAATAAATAAATAAAATAAATAAATAAAATGGCACTTTGCAGTTAGCATAGATGTTAGTTGCTTGTACTAACCGATGGTTGGCATTAAGTGCACCTGTGCCCCGGATTGCATAGTGCTGCATCTTTGCACTGCGCTAGCTAGGAGAATGGATGCACGTGCCCCCTAAAGTTAGTGTGGGCCCCTAGCACTGGGAATGTGGCCCACATGTACATTACCAGTGTGGGCTTTAGTAAATGCCTCACAGTGCGCTGTGAATTCTAGACACACTGTACAAATTACTTACATATCTAAGATACGTTGCAGTTACTATACCAGAAAGAAATCTGCTTCATATGACATTGAACAGAGCATAGCCTTTATTATATTCTAAATTATGGCTGGCATTTTTAAGAGTTCCTTAGCACTTGGATTTTATGAATGATTTAGTGGTCAGGATAGCATGCTTTGCAAGAGATCCTTAATATAAGTCTTATTATAACTCGACTGCATGAAATGCTATGGTGACCTAAATTAGATGAATTGATACTACACCTGCAAAATGAGAGGAGTATCGACCTTTGCTCTTCTCACTAACATACTACAGTGAAGGCTTAGAGATGAATTACAAAGCAATTGCACTGCATTCATTTTGATGACACCCTGTTTCCTTCAAAATAGCCAAGGCACCCGCTATCTACCTCGCACCATGAGCAACAACTGCTGAACCAGCATCAAGGTGCCATGTTGCCGCTGTCAGTGCTGGAAAATTTCAGACCATTCTACTGTAGCATGTTTCTGCATTCATGCCTACAAAAAAGGCAATATTATTGCCGACAGCCTATGAATGATTGTCCAAGGTAAAAAGCATTAATTATTTCTTAAGTCGCTCATGCAATCAGACAACTTTATTACAGCAGCTGTTCCCTCAAGGCAAAAAAGTCTGCTAGGGGCCGAGCGATAGCAAAATGAGAAATTGATTTCAAATAAGATCTCAGGTTAAATGTGGATGATGCTAGATCTATTATTTATATCTGAAACTCAAACATTGAGGATGCTTTTCATTTTAGCATTAACATAAAATGATACGCTATCCTTCAATGACACTAAGCATTTTCCAGCCATCACAGTGAAACAATGGGTACATAAGATGGCACATAAAAAACAACAAAACAAATCCCAGTGTGGGCTAATGGGGTGACAGGTGATCCTTTCTTTTCATCAGGTGAATTAATAAGTTATTTTACAAGGGCAGCAATATTGATTCTAGGCTGAGGGGAGCCAAAAGTTGAGTAGCCCAATTATTAGCATCTTACAATCAAGAAAAGAAGATAACGGAAAGATAAAAAACGTCTTCAAAGAATCATGATCGTCCCCTTAGAGGAAGGTATAGGCTTGCTAGCTAGCTGATTGGTTTGTTTTATTCAGGACATCAGTAGATCCTGCACTCAAAATGTCTTTTCCAAATGCTTATACCAAGAGATAATTGTTATGCCCAGTTGTAAAAAGGATGAAACAGAAACGGCTTTTAAGGTATCACACATTTTAAAAGGTTCAAACAAGACCTTTTTTTTTTTTACCATAGAAAATGACTGCTAGCCAGGAAACAGAAACCAAAATCTCCCTTGCCATGATCATGAACAATGTGCAATCCCCATCAGCCTGGATTATCAAAGGGAAGCTCTTCTTTTGGATCCACAGTTACAAGCCCCTTAGGCTGTTTAAAAATGGTCCTGTATCATCAGAAAGCTTTATATCTGAATCCTGGACAAAATAGTGAGGCCCTAATTGTCAGTCTTGATGAAGAGCAAGTTTTCGACTTGGTGACTTGGAAATATTTTTATGAAGTACTTCAAATTATGGTTTGCTCAAGAACATACTCAAATGTGCTCAGAAGTTATATTGTATTTCCCTGTGTGTTTATGCAGAAATGGGGATCGTATACCATTATTACTGCGGAATTATTATAAAGGGTATTGGTAGAGTTGAGGACTACAACCTCTGCACTAGATGTATGTCTTACTAGCTGGGTGAAGCTGGCATGGGCAAACATCTCTGGTGAACTCTTGGGAATTGACACAAAAGAACGAAGATGTGGAGGTCACAGGTGCTTTATTAAATTAAAAGCCCTGACGCGTTTTGGCTTGTGCCTTCTGAATAAAAAAATAAATAAATAAAAGCACTGCTAACACATTTTTCTAATAATTTTTTAACGTGTCAGCAGTGCATTTATTTATTTATTTATTTGATTCATTGTAATCTGACATGTTTTTATTTTTCACTATTCACTTTTCTATAGTAGTTTTAATAGTTGTTTGTTTTAAATAAACTATATGATATCATATGAACAATTTTATTGTTTTCTGGTATACTCAATGTTTGTGTGTGTTTCATTTCCAATGTCAGCCTATAATGTACATATATTTTTTTAACCCATAATGTTTTTGTTTTTATGGACTAGTTTTAACCCACAGGGTTTTGAAGTTTTTACTTTTGTAAACCAATGGTGCTTAATAACTGCAATTTCCCAGTAAGTAATTACTGTGCCTTCTCCTCCTATATCTCTATCAATGTAGCCTTTATATGTCTTCCTCCTATGACATTATAATTGTTTTAGAATGGTCTGTCTCTATTTATACTCCTTTTTATTATTTGTCTACTATAATAATTTTATGTGCAATTCCACAAACCTTTTTATTGATTATATTAATTATTTATTTATGATATTTGTTTGATCATGAAGCAACAGTTTGAATGGAACAAGGAAAAACACGATGGTTTAAAATAAGCAAAGGTGTAAGACAAGGCTGCATACTTTCCCCCTACCTGTTTCATTTATATGCAGAACAAATCATCAGAGAAGCAGGATTGTATGAAGACAACAGAGGTGTGAAGATTGGTGGAAGACTCATCAACAACCTTCGCTATGCTGATGATACCACATTACTGGCTGAAAGTGAAGATGATCTGAAACATTTGCTTCTCACAATCAAAGAACATAGTCTCAAAATGGGCCTGCACCTTAATGTAAAGAAGACAAAGATCATGACAACTGGCATAATCAACTGGTTCATCGTTGAAGGAGAAGAAATTGAAATTGTGAACAACTTTAACCTACTTGGATCAACTATAGTACAGGTACACTAAAAAAATTTTTTTTTAAACTGCCTCTAATGTTTCGATTGATTTTTACGTTTTTTGGTGCGCTGAATCCAAATCTGGTAACCAATTTGCTCCATCACGTACAGATTTTTTGCTACATTGGGTTAGCAGTTTGAGGTGAACGTTTCAGATTGAGTGCGATCGAGATAAAAGTTTCTTGGATGAATTCTTTATACTAATTGTTTAGTAGTTATTCAAATAAGAATAAAGAAAATTGTAACAAGGCAGCATATAAGAATAGAGTAATGTCAACAAAACACACTGTGATGGTAGCAAAATTGTCTGCACTTAAAACAGCCACATACATGTGCACAAACATTGAGCATATAAGAGCGAGGTTAGACACAAAGCAAAGCAAAGAAATGTGCAAAAAATGTTGTACAGGTATGTATGTAAGAATAGAAAACGCAAACCGCACCATTGCAATACATGAAGACAAACACCCAATGGTGTGAAAATAAAATTCTAATAAATGAGATCCGACACTGTGGTAATAACTAGCAAATTTTTATTTCAAAGTTTAGTAAAAACACGATATTTGTCAACACAGTTTAGATTTTAAAGTCATTCTTGGGTCAATCAATCTCCTGGTGGGCCCATTTCTTCTTCCCCCGAATGCTTCTCTTGGTGCGCTGCTTGGCGTATTTTTCATCTGGGGTTTCCCGCAGCAGCAACCAGCAGAAATCAGCCATCATAGTGGTGTTCCATCTTCCTTGGTACCTTCTCTCTGCGTCCTTGATGTCCTGGTGAAACCTTTCACCTTGTTCTTCACTGTACGCCCCCAAGTTTTCGGGAAAGTAGTTCACATGGGAGTGCAAGAAATGGACTTTCAGGCTCATGTTACATCCTTGTTCTTTGAAGGCATTGAGCATCCTGGCAACAATATCCTTATAGTTCTCATCCCGCCTGTTCCCCAAGAATTTGAGAACAACATCCTTGAAGGAATCCCAGGCTTCTTTTTCCTTCTCAGACATCGTTTCAGCTAATGCTCCATCTGAAATAAGTGTCCTTATCTCAAGGCCAACAAACACTCCTTCCTTTAGCTTTGCTTCAGAAAGTCGGGGGAACTTTGAGCAAAGGTACCGAAAGCACTCACCATCTTTTGGAAGGGACTTGATGAATTGCTTAATGAGACCCAAGTTAATGTGGAGAGGTGGTAATAGAATTTTATCACGAGGTACCAAGCTCTCATGAAGAACATTTTTCTCACCGTGTCTCAAATACTCCCGAATTGGCCAGTCTTTTTCCCCCCAGTGTAGGTCGCGGGCCCGGCTATCCCACAAGCATAGGAAGCAGGGATATTTGGTGAAACCAGATTGCTGCCCTAATAGCATGGATAGAATTTTAAAGTCTCCACAAATCATCCACTTATGCTCATCATAACGAATCTTCTGAAGAATCAGGGCCAAATTCTCGTATTTTTCTTGGAGAATAACAGAGTGAGCAATAGGAACTGAAGCGAATGTGTTGCCATTATGAAGAAGAACACTTTTTATGCTGTCTTTTTTTTTTTTTTTTTACAACAAAGCTGAAAATACAAATATATATAGCCCACCGGCCTACAAACTTCCAAAACATAATTTAGATTTATCACAGGCAGCCTATATGGATATAGAAAACCAGCTACCTTACAGCAAATCAAAAAGGAAAGAAAAAATAAGATAAAAGAAGGGAAATATAAAAATTAAAAATTAAAAATTAAGAATTAAAATGTAAAGATTATGAGTTAAAAATTAAAACAATACAACAAATAGCGAAAAAACAACCATACCCCTTCCCACCCCAAAGCACAGTCCTCCCGAGGGAAACATCCTCGAAAACGCAGGAAACATCAGAAAAGGGGGAAGAAACCCCAACCACTTCCCCACGGTGTGCCGCAAACCCCTAGGTCGACCTGACAGATGAATGAACAGCTGCTCCCTAAAGGGAGCCTGAGGGTATATCACAAAGCTAGACTCGAGAGAACTCAGTCACAAAAGTATCTAGTGCCTGCCATTTAGAGAGCTTGACCCCAAACCCCTTAGCCTGTTGCATTCTATCAGAGGCTTTTTCATATTTGGCGAATAAACAAATCTGATTCCACCATTCTAAATGAGAGGGTTTACATGGGTTCTTCCAGCGAGAAAGTAAAAGTTTAATCGCCACCATAATCATGAAATTTAACAGAAAATAATTATGCTTATCAATGCCTGGGATCTTTGTTGCATTTCGAAATACTATTATTTGCCATGATAAGGCCTCTGAAAACTGAAGGACTTGCTGAATTTTATCCCAGACTCTGCTCCAAAAAGTCTGAATGTGAGGGCAATCCTTCAACATATGCCGCAGTGTTCCCACTTCTCTATTACAGGACCAACAGAGATTGTTCCCCTTCCTACTGCATTTACTTAGTCTAAGTGGGGTAAAAAAGGCTCTGTGTGCCAGGAAAAACATAGACTGGGTAAGAGCTGCAGATCGCGATGCACGCACCGAAGATACCCAAAATTTCCTCCATTTCTCCTTTGACAAGACAGTCAGCGTCTCATCTTCCCAGATGCGTCGCAGCCCACTGTTCAGAGGTGCATAATACTCCATGAATAGAGCATAGAAACGAGAAACTGTTCCTTTGCTTGAGTTTATTTCTTCAAGAACTGTCAGGAGTCCCCAAGAGTCAGTCAGCCCCTCCAAGGACAGGAGAGCCGCCCCTAAACAGTGGCGCAACTGTATCCATTGGAAGTAGCACCCGGAAGGGAGACTAAAGTCTTGCTGCAAGCTACGAAAAGTCTTCCACCTGGGTCCGTCCAATACCTGACCAATTGTCCAAATTCCCAGCTTCTGCCATCGCGGCCAGTTGCATATTTCCTTGGCAATTTTAAAGGCCGGATTGAGCCAAATTGGGAGCTGCCGTGAAGGAGGGTTTCTCTCGCCAAGAATCAGCATCAGTGCTCGAAAAGCTTGCTGTGTAGAGATGATGACACTGCCAACCCCAGAGGAGACTGGATGTAACATTCCTGCTACTAGATGAATTGGGCACGGGCTAACCATACGCTCTTCCATTCGGAGCCAAGTCGGAATGCGGGCTTCCTCTTCCCTCAAGATCCACTGCGATCCTTGACTCAATAGGAAGGATCGGTGGTACCACAAGAAATCTGGGAAGTGCACCCCTCCAGTTACCTTATCTGCCTTTAGCTTCTTAAGCGCGATACGGGGGGTTTTCCCTCCCCATAGAAAGGCACTCATGATCCGTTCTAGGCTTCTGTATATTGCAGGGGGCAGCAGTACAGGTAGCATGCTCAGAAGGTAATTTATTTTGGGAACTAAGGTCATTTTTATAGCTTCCAATCGACCCCACCAGGTAAGATGAAGCGGGGACCACTGTTGAGTATGGGACCTTGCTATATCCAAAGGTTTTTTGGAATTCAGACGCATTGTCTCCTCCAAAGAGGCAGAATAGTGGACCCCAAGATATTTTATTGAAGCAGCTTCCCATTGAAAGGGGAACCTATCCACCATCGAGGCATTCGCCCTACTATTGAGGGGGAAGGCGACTGACTTCACCCAATTTACTTTATAGCCCGAAAGCTTTGAGTATTGAGCAATCACCTGCAACAGTGCGCCTACTGATTCCGGTTGAAGAAAGACCAACAGGTCATCTGCATAAGCAGAGAGCTTGACATGAAGATCTAGTATCTGCATCCCAAGGATCTTCTCGGATTGACGAATCTTCGCAACCAAAGGCTCTAGTGCCAGATTGAATAACAACGGCGATAGAGCACATCCCTGCCTGGTGCCTCGCCGCAGGGGGAGAGCCCGAGAAAGAGTGCCATTAGCCAGAATTTGCGCCGTGGGATTTTCATACAACACCCGTACCATGGCTATGAACTCTTTGGGCAAGCCGAACCAGTCCATCACCTTATATAGGAAGGGCCATTCCAATCTGTCAAAAGCCTTCTCGGCATCAATGGAAAGGCCCAACAGGGGATTATCAAGGTTGGCTGCAGTTTCCAATACTTCACAAAACAGTCTTCCATTATCAGCCGTGGAACGTCCTGTTACAAATCCACATTGGTCCGGGTGGATCAGTCGGTGTAGCACCTTGCTCAAACGCTTTGCCAGAATACTAGAATACACTTTATAATCTGCATTGAGAAGTGAGATGGGTCTGTAATTACTAACACTCAATGGATCTCTTCCCGGTTTCTCTAGAACTACAATTGTAGCCTGAGCAAATGCACCAGTAGTTGAGCCCTGCTTCAGGAGCGAAAGATAGTACTCCAAGAGCTGAGGGAGGAGGGCGTCCGCAAAAGTTTTATAGAACTCGGCTGGAATACCATCCGGTCCGGCAGCTTTACCAATCTTCATACTGCTTATTGCCTCTCGTATCTCCTCTAGTGTTATGGGCTTACCTAACTCGGCCACCAGGCCAGGTTGCAACACCGGTCTGTCAATAGAGGCCAGAAAATCTTGGCATATCATCTCGTCAAAGGATATTTCTGAGGCATACAGGTGGGTATAAAACTGGCGGAAGGTTTCGGCTATCTCACAGCTGTTAGTCAACAGGTCTTGTAGCTCATTTGAAATATGAGTAATATGTGTTTTACTCCTCCGGGCCTTCAAGCTTGCAGCTAATAGCTTTCCGGCCCTGTTGTTTTCAGTATGATAGCGGGCTCGGCTATCAAATAGTTGCTGTTCCACTTCCGTACTTAATATGATATTATATTGATATCTTAACTGCTGCAGGTGATTCAGCACTGCCGAGGTGGAGGCTCTCTGAAGGATCCTTTCTCCTGCTCTAATCTGCTCCTCCAGCGCTTTAAGTTTAGCTAGCTCTCGCCTGTTTGGCATTAGCAATTGAATAACTGGTGATCTGTGCTCTAATCGTAGCCTTGAAGGCCTCCCACCATGCCCAATTCGCTGTGTCTGCTGGGAGGTTTCGTCTGAAATATTCCGCGATAGCTTGCTTCATGGCCTCCTGAAAGGGTGTGTCCGCAAGAAAGGATCTATTGAACGACCATGTGCGCTGGTTGGATATGCTTCCCTCAATAGTTAAATCAAGGACAACAGCCGCATGGTCAGAAATATGAGTGCTGAGAATACACGCATCACCCACCGCTTGTACTAAGGGTCTGGAGATTAAGAAAAAATCTATCCGAGAGAAGGAGCCATGAGGCACTGAGAAGAAGGTATAATCCCTCTCCGTAGGGTGCAGTATTCTCCAGATATACACAAGCCCTATTTCTTGTATTAGAGAGAGTAATACCTGTGAGGCACTGCCTCCCCGGAGCCTGAATGGGCTGCAATCAAGCAGGGGATCAAGGACGCTGTTGAAGTCACCCCCAACGATCACTGGAATAGGTGAGCTTTCTTGCGCAGCTTCTGCAAGATTATGAAAAAATGATGGTTGTGGACAATTGGGGGCATACACATTAATCACAACAACCTGTTGATCACCAGCAGCCAGATGTACTTTAGTCCATCGCCCCTCACTGTCCGCCCTTGTGGACAAGACTTGCAGCTGCACCTTATTGTGTAGTAAAATGGCTACCCCATTTTTTCTCCCCAAGGCAGGTGAGTGGGCAATCACATTAAAATGCTTCGATACTAATTTCAGGGACTCTTTGGAGGACAAATGTGTTTCTTGCAGCAAAACTAACTCTGCATTTTGCTTTTGGGCATATGTCAATATCTTTTTTCTTTTCACGGGATGCATAATGCCCTTCACATTCAGTGATAAAATTCTAAGGGGGCACATTATCAAGAAGGAGTTTGATAGCAAGGGCCAAGCTCTCCACAGACGAGTCTAGCATACAATACTGAACCATCTCCCAAGCTTCCTGGTCATCCCAAGGCAGTCTGCGGCACCACAACCTATCTCTCCAAAAAAGGAGCCATATCATTGGGTGAGACAGCAGAGGGGTAAGTGGATACACAGATCGACAGCTACCCAGAGCCCCGAGATACCTGGTAGTATAAATCTTAACATTGCCTATACATTACAAACTGTTGTGAAAACACAAAGCACAAGTGTGTGCAGCACTACCATACAAAACTTATTTAACCAGGTGGATTATAACCCTGTGCATTACAGTCACCACTTCCACTGCATAGCAACAATCATCATACAGTAGCCATACGATACACAGGACCTATTGTTTCTACAGACATTCTCAAACATCCAGAGGAAAAATATACATTCCTTGAAGTCCATACGTTAGGGCTCCCTTTCCACTTGCATTTTTAAAGCCTCTTGTTCCTCTAGAAAGCGCATCAGGCAAATGGGATCCTCGAACGTTTTAGTACGATTATCCAAAGTCACCTTGAACCGTGCAGGATAAAACAGACCATACTTCGCCTGTAGTTGTTGAAGACGAGGCAGCAGCTCCAGGAACTTCTTTCTCTTATCCATCATGGCCTTGCTAAGATCAGGAAAAAATGAGAGCTTATGCCCTTCAAACAGGACTGCCGCCGACGCTCTCGCCGCGGCCATTATTTGCATGGTCTGTTGATGCCGAAATACACAAAGAATGAAGGGCCTTGGCCTCGGGCTATGACCTCCCGTGTGTGCCGGAATTCTATGGGCCCGTTCCACCTCGAACGGCTTAGCAAAGTTGATTCTAAGCAATTTAGGTAGGAGCGCCTCGATGAAACCAATAGAGTCAGTACCCTCCGCTCCTTCTGGAATACCGACAATTCTTATGTTGTTTCTGCGCGACCGATTATTAAGATCTTCCAGGTTCGCCTCTAGCACATCTACCTTTTTGAGGGCCTTAGAGTGAGTCTGTAGGCGTTCCTCGTGCACTGTGACTGTGGCGTCTACTTTTGCCATTCGATCTGTGAGGCCCCGCATCTGCTCCTTGAGCTCTTGCATATTGCCTTGCATCAGGGCCAAAGTGTCTCCGTTCGCTGAAATTAAAGAACGCAGTGCCCGAATTTCTCCTAATATTTCTTTCGTTCCCTTGGCTGGGCCACGGTCAGGCGCCATCTTTAAGGGTGAAGGGGGATCCTGTTTCGCACATTTAGACCCAGAAGTTCCCCCCGATGAAAACTCCAACTTAGTTTGTTTGACGGATGCCATCCCGTCTCCGTACTGCAGCTCTTACTGCCGAAAGAAATGCTGCACCGCTTCCTACAATGGCAAACTTACAGGATTCTACTCAGGGCTCGCAGGAGATATCGCCCTATGCGTCCATCTTGTTCTCCGCTGGCTCCGCCCCCCCTTTTATGCTGTCTTTTGACGAATCAATGAACAGCCGCCATTCAGCAGGATCATACTTGAGTTTAAACTTTTCCATCACTCCGTATATATCGTTGCAAAATACCAAATCTTCCTCTTTGCTGAAATACTTCAAAAATTGTGTCTCGCGGTTGCGGTACCAATAAAAAGTTGTTCCTGGTGACAATAGATTTTTCTGTTTAAGCCGAGAACCTAGCAGTTGGGCAGCATCTTTTGGGAGTCCTAAATCCTGGACTAAATCATTCAATTCAGCTTGAGAGAAAAGTTCAGGTTTCGGATCTGGTTCAGTTTCAAACTCGGAAGTACTGGACTCATCGGGAAAAGCCATCTGATGAGTCTCATCATGATCAGAACCGTCCACACAAATATGATCCAAAGATTTTGGTGGTTCAGGCACAGGTACTTCGTTGCTATGAGGCATAGGCCTAATTGCTGAGGGAAGGTTGGGGTAACTTATTACGTTCTTATTTTTTAAGTTGTATCCCTTCACAATGCAAGAGCAAAAATAGCAGTCACTGCTGTGGTCTCTTTGTTCACGCCACATCATAGGTATTCCGAAACGAAATGCTTGTTTTTTACCTTTCATCCATAAGCGTAGATCTTCCTCACATGTCTTGCACACTTTGTGAGGAGCCCACGGTTTGTCTTGATCGCCTAACTTCAAACCGAAATAGGCGAAATATACTTTTTTAATAAATGCAGAAATGTTCCTCTGCCGCTTTTTCACGGTATATTCCCCACAAATAAAACAAAAACTGTCCGGAGAGTTGACGCAACCTCTGGCTCTGTGAGCCATCACAAATACACAGCACTGCAAACTACAACTGTAGTGAACCACTTCGGAATAAAGCTGGATTACGACTGAGCAAACAAAAGGTAATAATGAACTTGCAAGAAACTGAAATTTGACAGGAACGTTCATGTCGCAACCACCGTGTTTGAGCGAGCGAACGAGGCGAGGCGAACAGGAAAGAACATGCGCCAGCGCGAGTACTGGATTTAGCCCCCCCGCCTCCCAATTGTCCTGTTAATGTATAAAATGAATACAAAACACTCTAAAATATCATGAGGGAGTGTTTCTAGTTAGTTAACCATTACAACCTCTATTTTGGGCCAAGAAAATAAACTGCAGTCGGCTAAAAAGAAATTATGTGAACATTCCTTATATGGGTAAGAAATCTAATTTTGCAAGAAAACGTGACATGATGGAACATTTTGGCTATTTTCCTGGATTCAGCACCCCAAAATCTATAGGAATCAGTTGCAAAACTGGAGGCAGGTTTTTGGTAGTGTACCTGTGTTATCAATCAAAATTTGACCTTTCAGTCACAGTTAATGAGTATTATTACAAAAGCTTATTATTGAATGAAGGAGATGCATAGACAGTATCTTTTATTGTCTGATGTAAATTTTTATAGTACTTTGCAGGCATTAGTGTTGCCCTTATTGATTACAGTAATCTTAGTACAATTAAGTACAATTAAGAGGCTTCAGATGGTGCAAAATACAGCTGCTCGGTTGGTGACCAAGCAACTGGGGTCTGACATGTAACACTGCTTTGAAAACAACTCCATTGGCTCCCTATTGTGGTTAGGGTGAAATTTAAAGTGTCAATTGATGCATTTAAGGCAGTGGCATAAGTTACAATGAGGGGCCCCAAGAAAAATTTGCTGAGGGCCCCCCTATTGTCATGGCAGTAGCACAGCCCCCCCCCCCTTCATGTGGTGGGCCACCCCATGCGATGGCGGTGGCATCAGCATGGCAGACTTACTTTATCATGTTTTCTTTGCTGCTCCACACTTGTATGTTTGCCATGGGGAACCTGGGCCTGTCCGCTGTTCCCCACTGGGTCAGTCTCACGAGACTTTAGCCCAGTGGGGAACAGTCACTGAGCCCGTGTTCCCCACTGTGAACTTAGAAGAGCGGAGCAGCTTGGCAAATATGTTAAAGTAAGTTTGCTGCACTGCTGCCACCGCCGCTATGTGGGCCCCCTTTCTGCCCTGCTTCCCTCCTCCCCTCATTGTGGGGGCTGATTGGGCAGATTTTACGCCAGTGATTAAAGGCTATGTGTGGTATTATGGCCAGCAGTGTCCAATTGCAGCTCCAAGAGTATACTGCTATCTGCCCAGTGTGAGCCTGCTCACAAAATAGCTGTGTCATTCCTGGATTGAGGAAATACAGAACACACTTTATCCGCACTAGAGATTTTTTACCATATGCCTCGGATTTGTAGAATTCTTTGCCTGACGAATTACAGGCTAGAGGGATTTGCTTGGATTTTGAAACTGTAATTATTTATTTATTTATTTCCTATATACTTTGTTTGTCTTTGTTGTATGGTATTTGATTGTTTTATATTGTTCGTAACCTGCTTAGACCTTTTAGTGATTGAGTGGGATATAAATTTATTAAATAAATATATGCAAAACCATGGGATAGAATGTAAACTAATATAACCAGATTAGAAAGGGTTCACTTGTATAAAAGTACACATCAAATTAATCAAATAGAGAAAACACGTTGGTGTATTTGCTACCAAATGAAAAAGTTAAACATACTATTTTGAAATGTAGATTGGGTTCACTCCCTTACTAGACGCATGAAAATACTTAACTAGCTGATACAGTATGAAGACAACAGAGGTATGAAGATTGGTGGGAGACTCATCAACAACCTTCGCTATGCTAATCAGGGCCGGATTTACCTTGAGTGAGGCCCTACGCCAACAAAAATTGTGGGCCCCCAGCAGGGGCGGCCCAAGGGGGGTGCGGGGCCTCATTTGCATAAGGGGCCCCATTTGCATAAATATTTGCATAATGTTACCATATACTAACTTTTAGTAAACGTGCCTCTTAATGAGTGTATGGATAAAGAAAGACTAAAAGATTTCTACATTACTATAATCCAGTGCCAACTGCCAGACACATTAGGAACTACTACAAACACTGCCCATTTAGAACCCATAGCAAACCCGCCATATCCTAACAGCACTACCAGGACTCACAAAACACCATACTCTACCAATCAAAAGGCAACACTGCAAATATTAAACCAATACATTTCAGAGAACAACAATACATGACCTACTGGGGAAAGAGAACAAGTGGCAATGTCAAATAGGAATTATATAAACAGAACACCTCAGCTCAGTTACACATGCAGAACATAGACCATCACCAAACAAGTAATCACAATTTAGAAACAGGAAGACAATAATTAAACTGGGAATCCCAAAAGCCAAACTTGGAATGTACAACACTGTAGAAATAAAACTACACATTAATTTGCTCTTGTACTAAACAAAGCGCAGACGTTAATGATGCACATTTACCAGAGCTGACATATTCCAATTAATAAATTCAAAATAAAGAGATATTTTTCTACCTTTTGTGCATTTTTTTCAGCTGCAATTGCTCCAGCCACTTTCTTCTGGTTTCTTCGTGTCTTCTGCTAACTCTCCATCGTCTGCTGTCCATTTGTCCTTTCTTCTCTCTTCTAGATTTTTTTCCATTCTCTCTCTACATCTGCTTTAACATACTAATCTTTCTCCTTTTGCTCTTTCCTCATTCCTATTTCATCCACTCAAATTTTACCCTTCCATCCTCAATCCCCACTTACTCTCCCAATACCCGGCCAATTGTAGATTTTTTATCCCTCCCACACAAAATATTTTTCCCTTCTCCATTTTACTCTTCCAGCCCCATCCCATTCTAATCCTCCCCCAACATCAGCTCCCTTCTAGTTCCAGCCTCACCCAGCATCCATTCCCTTCTAGTCCCTGCATCAGCCCATTTCCAGTCCTAGCCATCCATCAGCCCATTTCCAGTCCTAGCAACCCCCCAACCCAATACCAGTCCTAGCCCCCATCAACCCACTTACAGTCCTTAACCCCCCATCACCCCATTTTCAGCTTAAGCCCCCCCTATAACCCATTACCAGTCCTAACCCCCCATCAGCCCACTTCCAGTCCTAACCCCATCAACCCATTTCCAGTCAGACCCCCATAGCCCATTGCCAGTCCTACCCCCCCCAATCAGCCCACAGCCCATTACCAGTCCTAACCCCATCATCCCACCTCCAGTTTTAACCCCCCAGCCCATTTCCAGTTCTAGCCCCCCATAGCCCATTACCAGACAACCCCCATCAGCCCACAGCCCATTACCAGTCTTAACCCCCCCAAAGCCCATTACCAGTTCTTACCCCCCCCATCAGCCCATTACCAGTCCTAACCCCATCAGCCCACCTCCAGTATTAAACCCCCAGCCCATTTTCAGTCCTAGCCCCCCCATAGCCCATTACCAGACAGCCCCCATCAGCCCACATCCCATTACCAGTCTTAACACCCCCCCAAAGCCCATTGCCAGTTCTAAGCCCCCCCAACAGCCCACAGTCCATTACCAGTCCTAACCCCATCAGCCCACCTCTAGCCTTAACCCCCCCAGCCCATTTCCAGCCCCAGCCCCCCCAATAGCCCATTACCAGTCCTACCCCCCAATAGCCCATTACCAGCCCTACCCCCCCAGCCCATTTCCAGCCCCAGCCCCCCCAATAGCCCATTACCAGTCCTACCCCCCCCCATAGCCCATTACCAGTCCTACACTCCCCCCAGCCCCCCAGCCCATTACCCGACCACCCCCCCCCCCCCCCACGGCCTAAAGTAAAATTTAATTTAAAAAAACACCCTGGTGGCTGCCGCCGCGGGGCCCCCTCTGCTGCCGCGGCAGCACGGACTGACCCGCGGGGGCCCCGTCTACAAGCTGAAGCCGTCGGGTCGGGTCGGGTCGGTCCTCCCTCCCTCCCTCCGTGCAGGCTGCAGGCTGTGAGAGACGCGAAAGGAGAGTGTCTCCTCGCGTTTCTGTTAAGCCCGCAGGGGCTGATGGGAAATTTCCCATCAGCCCCTGCGGGCTTAACAGAGACGCGAGGAGACGCTCTCCCTTCGCGTCTCTCAGCCCACAGCCTACAGCCTGCAGCCTGCACGGAGGGAGGGAGGGAGGACCGACCCGACCCGACCCGACGGCTTCAGCTTGTAGACGGGGCCCCCGCGTTTCAGTCCGTGCTGCCGCGGCAGCAGAGGGGGCCCCGCGGCGGCAGCCACCAGGTTTTTTTTTTAATTGTATTAACAAAAAATGAACTTCTTCTTTTTTTGTGGGCCCCTGCTGGCTGTGGGCCCTACGCCATGGCGTATATGGCGTATAGGTAAATCCGGCCCTGATGCTAATGATATTACATTACTGGCTGAAAGTAAAGACAATCTGAAACATTTGCTTATGAAAATCAAGGAACATAATCTTAAGATGGGCCTGCACCTTAGTGTAAAGAAGACAAAAATCCTGACAAATGGCAAAATCAATAAGTTCATCATTGATGGAGAAGAAATTGAAATAGTGGACAACTTTAACCTACTTGGATCAGCTATCAATAAAGAAATAACAAGCAGTCAAGAAATCAGATGATACATTGCTCTTGGCAGAAATGGCTATGAAGGACCTAGACAAGATTCTCAAGAACAGAGATGTCTCTCTCCATAGAAAGATTCAACTCATTCAAGCCATGGTATTTTCAATAATGTCATATGGATGTGAAAGTTGGACAGTGAAAAAGATAGACAGGAAGCAAACAGATTCCTTTGAATTATGGTTCTGGTGATGAATACTGTGCATACCATGAACTGCCCAAAAAGCAAACCAGTCAGTACTAGAAGAGATCAAACCTAAGCTTTCTTTAGAAGCTCAGATGAGAAGACTTCAACTTTCATACTTTGGACACATCATGCAAAGTGAGAGATCATTAGAGAAAGATATCATGCTTGGCATGATAGATGGTCAACGCAAAAGAGGAAGACCAGAAATGAGATGGGTCAATACAATAACAGCAGCTATGGGTGCCACTCTGTCAACAATGAGCCACCTGACTGAAGACCGAACACAGTTTAGGACAACTATACAGAGAGTCGCCATGAGTCGACACTGACTCAATGGTACATAACAACAACAAGCTGAAGAAGGAGAGACTATGGTGTATGTTTACTAAGCCAAGCTAACATTTAACCCATGCTATCTGCAACTAGCTGCCATGCTATTCAATGAGTACTCAGTTGCAGATAGCATGGGTTAACGGTTAGCCCGGCTTAGTAAACATACCCCTATGTTGCAAGAAGCACACTGGAATGCTATTGAACATGCCAAACTGTGTTTGGGAATTAGGATTCTCAATGTACAATACCAGGCAACAGGAAGTTGCAATGTTAATTCATAAATGGAGGCCCTTTGAATTTTATAAGCAAATGAAAGTGATACAAAATTATGCTGCGGGAGTTGTGGAGGAAGAGGGTGTCATGGTGTAATATGTATGTACCAAATGTATATAACCGTAAATTTTTCTCTACGCCATTGACTAAGTTATTGGTGCATAGTGATTAGCATATGATAATAGAGGGTGATTTCTACAACAGTGAATCCAATGTTGGATTGCAAACCTTCAAAACCTCCCTTGTAGGATGGGAAGAGGAAAGGAATTAATTTTTTGATAAATGAGCTTGTGTACTAGATACATGGAGGACAATGTACCCAAATGAGCTAGACTTTACCTTCTTCTCAAATGTTCATGGAGTGTACACACATTTAGATTACTTGCTTATATCTAAAAATTGATTCCCTAAATTGTTAAGCACCAGTACAGTATAGAGCACCTGGCTTTGTTGCATCATTCTCCAGTGAATTTATGGCTATGTCTGAGAGCAACAAAGACATTTTCTCTGGAAAATGACACCCCGTTTATATGATGAGCAGGCTTTTCATATATATTTACATAAAGCTTGACAGGAAAACCAGCAAACAAATGGTAATGAAGAAGTGGTAGCAGTGGCATACTGGAAAAGTCATTATGAGGGGGCACATCTTGGCATATATGACTAAGAGACTGAAGCAAAGGGACAGAAATATGCTGACGTCAAACAAGCTACAGCAACTGCGGCACATACATGTTTCTTCCTTAAAAGAGGAGAACAAGCAAACGATGATAGTGCTTCGAAGAAATACTTAACCAAAAAGCAAAGAGGGACAGTTACTTCCAATGAACTACAGTAAAAGGCATAGATGAGGGAGTAGGACTGGGAAATACTGGCAAACATGATCCGACCAAGTAAAAATAGACCTTCACCCAAATTATAGATTCACATACGCTGTCGCCATTGTATGCAAACCTCTCTCATGCATAAAAACTGAATGACTAGGTGTGTCCTGAGGACTGGGTTGAAAACCCTTGTTCTAATCTAAACCTAGAAGCTTGCAGGGATCTCTAATCTAAATTTAAAACTAAGATTAAACTTGCAAAGGCGCCTCATTTTCTAATGAGGGAGGAGTGGCCTAGTGGTTGGGGCAAGGTACCACAGGCCAGCTCTCACTTGGTTTACAGCTTGTCATGCTGTGAGGGCTTGCGTGCATCAGTGATGCTGAGAGCTAAACTATCGGTAGTTTAACTACTGGCAGGGTCTCCCAAGATGGACAGGTCTCAGCTGAGGTGCCAGACCAAGACAAACCACCCATCTGCGCATAAAATGAGAGTCAGAAGTTGTAAAGATGTCTTACACATTGGAACATGGAACATACGAAGCATGAACCAAGGGAAGTTGGAGGTGGTCAAGAATGAAATGGAACGTGTACAACTTGATCTGTTGGGTGTCAGCGAACTGAAATGGACTGGCATCGGGCACTTTGTATCAGATGATCACATGGTCTACTACTATGCTGGAAATGAAAGACAAAGAAGAAATGGTGTTGCATTTATAATAAAGAAGAAACTTGCAAGAACTGTAATGAAATACAATGCAGTCAGCGAACGCTTAATCTCTATTCGTCTACGAGGATTGCCTATCAACACAACTATAATTCAAGTATATGCCCCAACAACAGCTGCAGAAGAGAATGAAATTGTAGAGTTCTATGAACAAGTACAAGCTGAAATTGACAGAACATGCAAACAGGATATCCTGATAGTCATGGGTGACTGGAACGCAAAAGTTGGCAACAAAGAAGAAGGCAAAGTAGTTGGAAAATATGGACTTGGCAACAGAAATGAAGCTGGAGAAAGACTGATAGAATTCTGCAAGACCAATGATCTATTCATCTCAAACACCTTCTTCCAGCAACACAAGAGGCGACTGTACAAATGGACTTCACCCAATGGATTGTATAAAAATCAAATTGACTACATCTGTGGAAGTCAACGATGGAAAAGCTCTGTTACATCAACAAAGACAAAACCTGGAGCTGACTGTGGTACAGATCATCAACTACTAGTATGCAAACTCAAGCTAAAGCTGAAAAAGAGCAAACCACTCATGAATGCAGCGAAATATGACCTTGAGAATATACCACTGGAATTTAGAGACTGCCTGCAAAATCGATTTGCTGCTTTAGATACAAATGACAGAGCTCCGGAAGAGTTATGGAATGACATCAAGAAGGTTGTGCTGGAAGAAAGCGAGAAGTCACTACAAAAGGTGAAAAAGCAAAAACGGCCAAAATGGATGACGGAAGAAACTCTGAAAATTGCCCAGAAACCCAGAGGAGCTAAAGCCAAAGGAGAAAGAAAGACAATCGCAGAACTCAACAGAGATTTCCAATGTGCAGCAAGACAGGACAAGGAAAAGTACTACAATGACACTTGCAAGGAAATAGAAGCAGAAACTATTACAGGAAGAACAAGATCGGCTTTCCTAAAGCTGCGAGAGTTAAAGAAAAAGTTCCAGCCTCGAATTGGAATGTTACAAGATGCTCAAGGTTCTATGTTGAATGATGCTGAGAAGATCAAGAAAAGGTGGAAGGAATATACAGAGTTTTTATATGATAAAGATCAAGTGGACCAACAGCCATTTCAACCTGTACCTTATGATAGGGAACCATTGGTGATGAAAGAAGAAGTTGAAGCAGCATTGAAAGCCTTATCAAAGAACAAAGCACCAGGCATTGATAGCATTCCCATAGAAGTATTGCAGCAATCTGATGCAGCTGTTACCATACTTACAAGGCTCTGCCAAGAAATATGGAAGACAACATCATGGCCAACTGACTGGAAAAGATCTGTGTTTATACCAATACTAAAGAAAGGTGATCCAATTGACTGTGGAAATTATCGCACAATCGCTCTGATCCCACATGCCAGCAAGATTCTACTGAAGATTATTCAAAAGAGACTACAGCCATACCTAGAACAAGAACTACCTGAAGTGCAAGCAGGGTTCAGGAAAGGGAGAGGAACGAGAGACATCATTGCAGATGTGAGATGGATCCTTGAAAAGACTAAAGAATACCAAAAGGATATCTATTTGTGCTTTATCGACTATAGCAAGGCTTTTGACTGTGTAAACCATGAGAAACTCTGGGTCACATTAAGAAGCATGGGTATACCAGAACACCTGATCATTCTCTTGCGCAATCTGTACATTGATCAAGAAGCAACAGTTCGAACGGAACAAGGAGAAACAGAATGGTTTAAAATAAGCAAAGGTGTAAGACAAGGCTGCATACTTTCCCCCTACCTGTTTCATTTATATGCAGAACAAATCATCAGAGAAGCAGGACTGTATGAAGACAACAGAGGTGTGAAGATTGGTGGAAGACTCATCAACAACCTTCGCTATGCTGATGATTCCACATTACTGGGTGAAAGTGAAGATGATCTGAAACATTTGCTTCTCACAATCAAAGAACATAGTCTCAAAATGGGCCTGCAACTTAATGTAAAGAAGACAAAGATCATGACAACTGGCATAATCAAGAGGTTCATCATTGAAGGAGAAGAAATTGAAATCGTGAACAACTTTAACCTACTTGGATCAACTATCAATAAAGAAGCAACAAGCAGTCAAGAAATCAGACAACGCATTGCTCTTGGCAGAATGGCTATGAAAGACCTAGATAAGATTCTCAAGAGCAGAGATGTCTCTCTCCATACAAAGATTCGACTTGTTCAAGCCATGGTATTTTCAATAACATCATATGGATGCGAAAGCTGGACAGTGAAAAAGATAGACAGGAAGAAAATTGATGCCTTTGAATTATGGTGCTGGCGGCGAATACTGTGTATAACATGGACTGCCCGAAGAACAAACCAGTCGGTACTAGAGGAGATCAAACCTAAGCTTTCTTTAGAAGCTCAGATGACAAGACTTCAACTTTCATACTTCGGACACATCATGTGAAGAGAGAGATCATTAGAGAAAGACATCATGCTTGGCAAGATAGAAGGTCAACGCAAAAGAGGAAGGTCAGCAATGAGATGGATCGCTACAATAACAGCAGCTACGGGTACCAGTCTGTCAACAATGAGCCGCCTGACTGAAGACCGAACACAGTTTAGGATAGCTATCCAGAGGGTCACCATGAGTCGACTCCGACTCGACGGCACTTAACAACAACAACACCACAGGTCAGAAGGTCAGTGGTTCAAATCCCACTAGAGGACAGCAACCTTGGGCCAGAAGGACTGGGGTTTCTAGTCCCACAGGTGCTCCTTGTGGTCCTGGGCAAGCCACTTAACTCTCCATTGCCCTTGTTCCCTGTAAGTAAAAGTATGTGTCTCATATCCCCTCATGTTAAATGTATCCCCCAACCGCTTTGACCCAGTGAAAAGCAGGATATAAATACAGCTAAATAAATAATTTAATACATATTCAAGTAAATGTTCCTAAACAATTTTTAAGGTTGTTTATGGCCTATGTCCCTCTGATATTCTCTGCTTTGGTTCCCGGACAATTGCCCCTGATCAATTCGCTTCTTAACTGGTAAAGAAGATAGATACGATTATTGGGAACTCTACTCTATAAATGTAGATCAGTTGTTTACAACATTTAAATGTAGAAAGACTAGGGGACACACAATGAAGCTACAATGTAACTCATTTAAGGGAAAATATTTTTTTCACTCAACGTGTAATCAAACTCTGAAATTTGTTACAGGAGGATGTTGTAACAGCTGTTAATGTAACTGGGTTTAAGGATGTTTGGACAAGTTCCTGGATGAAAGGTCCACAAACCATTATTAAAGAGGACCGGGGAAATCCATTGCTTACCACGGAACAACTATTGTGGAATCTATGCACTTTTTTGGGAACCTGCCAGATATTTGTGACGTGGACTGACCACTGTTGGAAACAGGATTCTGGGCTTGATGGTTTCTTGGTCTGACCCAGTATGGCATGTCTTTATGTTGTTATATTCTTAGGATAGAAACATAGAAATATGATGACAGAAAAAGACCACATGGCCTATCTAGTCTGTCCTTCCATATCAACAACTACAGCAGTCCCCTTTTTGCCTTTAGAGATCCTCTGTGTTTGTCCCATGCTTTTTTGAATTCAGTTACTGTCCTCATCTCTACCACCTCCACTGGGAGACTATTCCACGGATCCACTACTCTTTCCGTAAATAAATATTTCCGCATATCACTCCTGAATCTATCTCCCTTCACCCTCATCCCATGTCCCCTTGTAGCAGAACTTGCTTTCAATTGAAAGAGGCTCTCTCCCTGAACATTTATGCCATGGAGGTATTTAAACATCTCAATCATATCACCTCTATCCCGCCTTTCCTCTAAGGTGTACATATTAAGATCCTTAAGTCTGTGCTCATATGCATTATAATGAAGACCACTAATTATTTTAGTAGCCACCCTCTGTACCGACTCCATCCTGTTCACATCCTTTTGAAGGTGCAGTCTACAGAATTGCACACTCTACTCCAAATGAGGTCGCACCAAAGACTTATACAGAGGCATTATCACCTCCTTTTTTCTGCTAGCCATTCCTCTCCATATGCACCCAAGCATCCTTCAAGCTTTTGCCGTCACCTTTTCTACCTGTTTAGCTACTTTAAGATCATCAGACACAACCACGCCTAGGTCCCGCTCATCTTTAGTGGACAAAAGTACTTAACCCCCTATACTATATTGCTCCCTTGGATTGCTGCATCCCAAATGCATGACCTTACATTTTTTACCATTAAATCCCAGCTGCCAAATTCTAGACCATTCTTCAAGCTTAGCTAGATCCCTCCTCATGTTATCTACACCTTGCTGGATGTCTACTCTATTGCAGATTTTGGTATCATCCGCAAAGAGGCAAACCTTACCCGACAGCCCTTCTGCTATATCACTAACAAAGATGTTAAAAAGAATCGGACCAAGGACAGATCCCTGGGGCACACCACTGGTAACATCCTTCTCCTCAGAGTGAGCTCCATTTACCTGTTCTCTTTGTCGCCTCCCACCCAACCAATTTCTAACCCAAGCAGTAACTTTAGTGTCCATCCCTAGGGTGCTCAGTTTGTTTACAAGTCACCTGTGAGGAACAGTGTCAAAGGCTTTACTGAAATCTAAATACACCACATCTAGGGCTCTCCCTCGGTCCAACTCCCTGGTCACCCAGTCAAAGAAATCAAACAGATTTGTCTGACAAGACCTGCCTCTAGTGAAGCCATGCTGCCTCGAATCCTGTAATCCGCTGGACTCCAGAAACCTCACTATTTTCTCTTTCAGCAGCGTTTCCAATTTACTCACCACCGAAGTTAAACTACCCGTCCTGTAGTTTTCAACCACATCCTTACTTCCGCTTTTGTGTAAAGGCACCACATGAGCCTCTCTCCAGTCCTTTGGCTCCACTCCCGACTCCAACGAGACATTGAAAAGGTCAGTCAGTGGAGCTGCTAGAACGTCCCCAAGTTCCCTTAGTATTCTAGGGTGTATCCCATCCTTTCCCATCACTTTGTCTGCTTTACGTTGAGCTAGTTTCTCATGAACACAGTCTTCTGAAAATTGTTCAAGATGTCCTTCACTTCTGTTCCTGTTTGAGGGTGTTTTCTGAGGCCCTGATCCTGGTTCTTGATCTGTGAACACAGAACAGAACTATTTGTTAAGCAATTCCGCTTTATCCTTATCAGCTTCTACTTATTTCTCCCCTGCACCCTTGAGTCTGACAATACCACTTTTGTCCTTCCTCTTCTCACTAACATATCCTAAAAATGTCTTATCCCCCCATTTTATTGCATTGGCTGTTTCCTCCTCCTTTTGAATCTTTGCCTTCCTGACTACTTTGCTAGCTTCTCTAGGTTTTTCCAAATATAGATGCCTGTCTTCCTCTCTCTGTGATCTCTTAAATTTCATGAAGGCCTCCCTCTTTTTCTTCACTTTTTCAGCTACTTCTTTCGAAAGCCATAGGGGTCTCCTTTTCCTTTTACCTTTATTTACCATTTTAACAAAAAGTTGATTGCCCTTAAAATATCCCCTTTCAGTTTTGACCACTGTTTTTCTACATCCCCCAGCTGTTCCCATCCCACTAACGACTCCCTGAGGTATTGGCCCATCTTGGCAAAGTTAGTCTTCCTAAAGTCTAAGATCCTCACCTTTGAATGGAATCTAACATCCCTAGTCCTAATACTGAACCACATCATCTGGTGATCACTGGATGCAAAATGATCTCCCACTACAACATCAGAGACACATTCACCATGGGTAAACACCAAGTCCAGTATGGCCCCTTTACGTGTGGGGTCCGTTACCAATTGCCTGAATAGTTCTCCCTGTAGAGAATCCAGGATCTCCTTACATCTAGAATATACTGCAGCAGGAATGTGCCAATCAACATCTGGCATATTGAAATCTCCTATCAGTAGCACTTCCCCTTTCCTAGCAATGCTGCGTAAGTCTTCAATTAACTCTCTGTCCACCTCTTCCTCTTGTGAGAGAGGTCTGTATATCACACCAATGCAAATAGATTTTTCTTTCCCTCTTTCTAGTTTAACCCACAATGCCTCCTCTCTCCCTTTTAAGTTCTGTAATTCCAAAGCTTTAATAGTAGTTTTTACATATAGTGCCACTCCTCCTCCCCTTCTTCCTACCTTGTCCTTTCTGAATAACATATAGCCAGGTATAGTTACATCCCAATCATGGTTTTCTGTGAACCATGTTTCTGTAACTGACACTAAATCCAAGCCAACCACTCCCACCAAAGCTTCAACATCAGGGATCTTATTTCCCATACTACGGGCATTTATACACACTGCTTTCCATATGTTACCCCTGTTACCCATTTCCATTAAGGTAATTAATGTATCACCTACCTGGGGGCTTTCTTCACCCATCCCCAACGAATCTAGTTTAAAGCCCTTTTCAGTAGATTAGCCAGTCTACTACCAAAGACGCATTGACCTTTCTTGGACAGATGGATGCCAACTCTGCTTTGCAACCCTTGGAACAGCATCCCATGGTCTAGGAAACCAAAACGCTCTCGATGACCCCACCACACAGCCATGCATTCATCTCCAGGATGCGAGCCTCTCTGCCTTGGCCTTTACCCTCAACAGGGAGGATTTACGAGAACACCACCTGTGCACCTAACTGCTTCAGTCTCTGTCCCAGAGCCATGAAGTTACTTTTGATACATTTTGAGGGATACCTGGCAGTATCATTTGTTCCAACATGGATTAGCAACATTGGGTAATAGTCAGTGGGCTTGATGAGTCTCAGCAAACTCTCCATAACATCTTGGATTTTGGCACCAGGCAGACAGCATACCTCTCTGGACATCAAGTGTGGTCGGCAGATGGATGCCTCAGTTCCCCTCAGAAGAGTCTCCAACCACCACTACCCTTCGCTTACTTGTGGTCACTGATTCTGCAACTTTGGGGTACTTGACTTCTGGTTCTTCCCTTTCCAGGGATGCTTTCACCTCCTCCATTGTATCAATGATTTCCCTCTAATACAACTAATCCTTGATTTACTCTCTTCTAGTTCCAATGCTACAGGTATTCATCAAAGATCTTTATCTAGCTTTAAGCAGCCCTGAGAAAAATTATTGACAGGGCCGGTGCTACCACCAGGCAAATTAGACGGCCATCTAGGGTGCCGGCCCTCAGAGGGTGCCCATTACTGCTGCTGCCACCCCTTTCTGGGATCTACAGTGGTGGCCTAAACCCTCAAACCATGACGCAGTGCTTACTAACACTCTATTGCTGCGTCACGGCTTCCTCCTGTTCACCATGTGCTGTTTCCACCCTCCTCCAAAACCGGAAGTGGCATCAGAGGGGGCGGAAATGGCACATTGTGAACAGCAGGAAAGTGCAATGCAGCACCAGAGTGTTAGTAGGCACTGCATCATGGTTTCGGGGCTATTGCCAGAGAGGGGTGGCAGTGGTGTCAACGGTGGTAAGGGAACCATTGGGGGCAGCAGTATGGAGGGCCCATATAGGGTGCCTCCAATCCTTGTGCCAGCCGTGCTTACTGGTTCTGTTAATCGCTGGTACCCTTACTACAGACAGTTTCCCTCATATAGCATCTACCGAAAGAACATTGACCTTGGTTTGTGCCAGTCCTCCTGGACATCATAAGCTCTAGTCCTAGCAAAGGATCAGTTCCAGAGAAATGGATTTTATTAAAAACAATCAAACAAAAACCCCTGTTATTTAGACTCCTCATAGCTGTGTAATTATCAACCCATTTCCAATATCCCGTAAGTGGCAAAATTCACTGCTAAGGCTGTGGCCCGGCGGATTATCTAACTTTTCATTGCTAATAATTCACTACATTTGTGTCAGTCTGGTTTCTGGTACAGCCACAGTACTGAGACAACATTAGTGGCATTGCTTAATGAAATAACTTGCCATCTTGACAACTACAGGGATATTTTGCCAATCTTACTGGACCTTACTGGTGCTTTTATTATTGATCATTCCCTGTTGCTAGCTTGCCTTGAAAAAGGTGGGAATTACAGGCATAGTCCTGGACTGGTTTCATTCCTATCTGTCACACCGAGTCTTCAGATGAGTTCTGAACATTTTCTTTCTGCATCGTAACCACTCTTGTGTGGTGAACCATAGGGGTCAAGTCTGGCCCTTATACTGTTTGATATTTTTATTGCTCCTTTGGCTTTGTTAGTACAGGGTTGGGGCATCAGCGCCCATTTGTATGCTAATGTTATCCATCTTCTTATTGTACCTGATGCCTGGGATTAGATTTTCCAAAGTCAAATGAAGCATGGTCTGGAGATGACGATTTATTGGATGGAGTCCCATAAGTCAAATCTTTTTATCTATCTTTATAGCACTGTGTAACCTGGTAGTGTTTTGCAAATTTTAAGTAGCAGTGTGACTCCTATTATGATCTCTCAGCTATTTAGGCTGAGGTGTCTTAAAGATCCTGGCCGATCTCCTTAATTCATTAGTGCCTGCCAAGTCAAAAAAGTTGACCTAATGTTATCCAGATAGCTATCCTGATATTCATCACTGGCCAGATTCTGGTTCTGGTCCTAATTGCCCCTGGTCAGGTCACATTTCATGCACCCTTCTACAAACAAGCTCAAAACTCTGACTCTAACTTAACCCTGCAGATGCTTCTCTGTCCTTTGCCCAGAGGACTTGGAAGTCGTCATACCAAATACTGGTGCCCTTTTATCCCTCTCCAGGTACCTTGGGGTATCTTGGGGTTTGGTACCACTTTGCCCTTTCCAACAGTGTTTTGGGGTCTTGATTCAAATGTTAATGTAGCATCCTACCCAAGATTTTGAATAGTAAATTCAACTATAATCATTGTAACGTCATCCCTCTCAGAACAATCCTATAACAATGCATATTTGGGCATCGCACTTTTAAATATTAAACTTTATTTTCTAAATATATACATAATGAGGGAGATTTCAAAAAAGCCACTTACAAGGATAAACGGAGTGTTTGCATATTGCGCAATCTCCCTGCAGGTAATGGTACACACTGATGACCAGGATTGCATGGCTGCCAAGACCCATTGCTTTGCTCTGACTGTAGTTGCCCTTTGCCGCTCTCTGCCTCACCCTCCCAGAAGCTGTCTCCCTAGTTGACTGCCTAATTTCCCTTGTCGTTGGGCTGGCCCTGGATGGGGGAAGAAATAATTTATAGACTTATAACTGTAGGGGGAAGAAGACAGGTCTTTGCGTTAGAGAGCCCATCAGCAAGCTGTCCTTCCCATGGTTTCAGTAAGTGAAGTCATAAGCAAATAACAGATGAGAATGTCCCTGAGTGAAGGCAGTGAATACCCATGAAATATTGCACCCTCTCTCCCCATTGAGTTCTGTTTCCAGCTGCAGAAAATGAGAAGTCTTGGGGAAGACGAATGACTGGCTCTGATCAAAGATTGCTTTCAGATTGAGTGCCAGCATTTTCAGCAGCATTTTGTCTATATTGCAGAAAGTTGTTGGTCTGGAGGTGGTCAGGTACTTCCAGAGTTCAGGCTGTATTCAAAAGTCCTGATTTAGAATCTCAAAGCATGGAGGCCGTCCATCTTGCTGAACGATATAAGGAACAATCCTGTCTCAGCAAATTATAGTGCAAAAGCTGCAAAGAGCACTGAAACTTATTTCTTACAGATACAAAATAATGTGGCACTTCTGCATTCATTTACCATCTGCCAGCTTTGCCTTGCCTGACCCATCTCCCTCCCACCACCCCAACCCACTCAGCCCGTATGTGTGCAGGCAACTGAAATAGCAGCAGGACACAGAGCTGACTTACAGCCTCAAACTTCGTGAGGTCTCAGTCTATCATTTTTCAGATGGAAGCAGAGTATTGCATGTATATTGTATAGATTTTTCTATAGGCACAGATTGGGAATAATCCATTTTTTAATAAAGCCCTTAACATGTATCTAAAGAGTCCCTATTTTCTCCCTCTTTGTTAACTTTCTCTAGAAAAAGGATCATTGCAGAGCAATGTCAAAACTGATGGTGAATATCATATATAATATATTTCCTATCGTGCTATCTTTCTTTCCTTAAGACTGATTTTTCCATTTGCTTGATGTGGTTCATGCTGGAGGGGTATTCATGAAAACATAAATAACTGTATATATGTATTTATGTATATATGTAAATGAACTCCCCCATAGCTAAGAAGTGTTAACTCTGTATGATGTGCTTTTCTGACAATCTGTATGTAAACAAAATTTGTACCTGCCTTGATTCGGCAGTTTCACAATAGTAATCCTACCCGCTTCTGATCGCTGGAAGGAGCGGGCTACAAATGCTTGCTAAATAAATAAAAAAATAACTTATCTGTAACAGGAGCACCAATAGAAAATCTTTATTCACCGGAAGGATGTTGTGTGCATGGGACAGCCACCCATTTAAGGTAGAAAGATTAAACTGTAATGGAATTCGAGAAAGCCTGGAGTAGGCACAAAAGATCCTTAGTTGCAAAGAGGTGAAGGGAAACCTGGAGGTCTATGGCATTGCACTAGGAATGAAATTGGGAGGGCTGCATGGGCCATGTGGTTCTTATCTGTTTTCATATTTTATGAAAATTTTCAGGGAGGTCGTGCACAACAGCAAAGTTAACAAAGAGACAGATGACATTTTATAGACGAACCAATTTTTTTGAGGAATGAGCTTGGTGGACATCCGAATTATATCTGACAAAGCTGACTCTAGTCCTCACAAGCTTCAATAAACGGCTCATCTAGAAGGTACCCCTAGCCTCGTTATCGTCATATTCACGGATTCTAACTTGACACTGAACTCCAGTTTTGAAAAATCCTTAGTTAAAAAAAAAAGCCTAAAATGATTTCAGATTCTGAATCATTGTCCTTAAAAATCTTCCTTATTATGTAACTAATCCGCAACTGATATGGCAGAAAATGCGTGCTATCTGGATGCTGTGGCAGGTAACATGGAGCAACGGCAGCTAACGCAGCAATTTTCTGTGCTGTTTGCAGAAAGCGTGTTATCTGCAGGAGTGGGCGGGATTAGGGCGAAGAGTGGGCGTGTCTGCAATGTGCGGTTAATAAGGGCCTCAACAGCATATGGAAACCATTGAATCTGCAGGCAACGCAGGCGCCACCTCGATAGGCGGCACCCACAATGCTGCCTGACTGCATTCTCTGCACTTTCAGTGCACTATCTGCTGTGGGAAATGTTCTGCACGCCCCCATCAGAGAACTCACAGCTTTGCAGCTAGCGCAGTGCTATCTGCATTTTTTGGTGCATTAGTTGCAAAAGCCTAACATGGTTTAGTAAAACGGCCCCTTTGTCTAATTCTGATTGAAGAAGTTTAAGGATTTGGGAACACGCTCCTTTTTCCCCATTATAATGAAAAGAGTTGGTTTTCCAAACATTTCCATCAGTTTCATTACCTGTGTTATTAGGATGCAAAATGTCAGTTTCCTACAAAGTATAAAAATTGGCAGACAGAACAAATTCAGAAAAATAAGTCAAAGCCACAAGGGAACAAGGGAGAGAGCAGTTAGGAAAACAGATAAAAAAAAGAAACAGCTGCTAGCAAGAAATCTGTTGCACTCAGAAACCAGTAGTCAGTCACAAAGAGTCAGGGCAAATGAATTATATTTTGTGGTTCATAGTCTGAACTGAGCTAAGGAGGCCTGTAGTCAACGTGCACCTATATATTAACATGCGCTAAACAACTAAGTTATATAACACAGATGTCTAATGTACTTATGGTGATGTGATAGCATTTATATTAACACTAACATGTTTGAATTATTGTTAAAAACATAAAAATAAAGCATGCGGAAGCAAGCCCAGCATCCTGTTTCCAACAATGGTCAGTCCATGCCACAAGTATCAGGCAGATCCCAAAAAGTTGTTCAGATTTCTCAGACAGTCATATCTCATATCCAGGGATGAGTATTGCCTCTCCTGAGTCTATCTAGCTCGTAATTTTTATGGACATATGTTCCAGGAACTTGTCCTCACCTCGTTTGAATTCCACTACATTCTCTGTCCTTCACAGCCTATTTAGACACAGCGTGAAAAAATACTTTCTACCATTTGTTTTCAATCTCTGGTTAGTTTTACAGAGTATCCTCTTGTTTTAGTGTTTGTTTGTTTTTTAAAGAATAAGCAAGTGTTTCCTACTTAACCATTCCACCCCACTCATGATTTTAAAAACTTTGGGGTGGCATATTCAAAGAGAGTAACCTAATTCCTCCCACTGAGTAGGATATTCAGCAGCACATACCCGGTTTGTACTCCTGAATATCCTGACACTAACTGCTTAGCATCAGGGCTTGCTGGAGGCGGAGCAGGGCAGTACCTAGGGCTAGCCAGTTAGTTGCTGGCCAGTTAATCCTACCCGACTAAGTTAGGCCAAAAATAAACTGATTTAACTTTAGCCAGTTTAGCTATGTGTTCGAAGCCGCCGGGCCGGGTCCCGCGGCCGGCAGTAACCTGGGCCCGGGCCCGGCCTCGGCCTCCACCGCGTGGCAGGGATCGGGGGGGGCGGGGAGGAGGTAGGAGGGCTGCAGCGGCGGTAAATCGCTCCACAACGTGTGTGTTGGGCAATTTCATTGGCCGCTGGGCTGGAGGGGTGGGGCTAAAACCGGCGAGGAGCCGCGTGGCCGGTCCTTTTCCGCGGCTTCTCGGCCTGGCAGGATGCGTTTTCTGCGGGCTCCAGCAGCATCGGAGGCAAGGGGCCGGTTTAATTTCAAGGCCTGGGTAGGAGAAGGGTCCGGGAGTGCCGCGGCAAAGGCAAGGTGATCGGGTGAGTGATCAGGTGGGCGTTGGGGGTGGGCGAACTAGAGAGTGCGGCGGGGCAGAGGGGGGGTTTGAACGGGGGGGCTGTGGGCATCGATGGGTTGGTGAGGGGGTGTTATTAAATAATAAATAACTAGAAATAAAGGAAATTAACTGGCAAAACAAAAAAAAAAAAGAAAAAGAAAAAGAAAAAGAAAGAGAAAGCAAAGCATCTTCCTTGCTGGCGTTGTGGTGGCAAGTGGGCATGGCACGCTCTGGGGGGAGGCAAAAGGGGCGGCTGCGGGGTAGGGAATCAAGCACAAATCCGAGGGGGCGGGGGACAGAGCAAGGGGAGCCGGTTCGGCAAGGGGGGCCAGGGCAGGCAGTCGGAATGCCAGGCGAGCTAGTGGCGCGGCCGTGCCTAGGGGTAGGGGGAGTAGGGGGGGATAGCAGGTGCGGATATAGGGGGGCCTGGTGGGGTGGGGGTTGTGGAGGTTCAGAGTGTGGGGCCAGTGAGTCAGGGGCCTCTATCGAGGAATGAGGTTGACGGGAGTGTGGCGGAGGCAGGGGGGGGGCACTGGGGCAAGTGGGTAGCCTGGGTGAGGCAGGGGGTAGTAGGGTCGGGTCTGGGTATGCGCAGGCAGCGGGATTCGGCTTGGGGGGTCCCAATCGGTTTAGCAGGGGCGGCCACTTATGTTCCGCGGTGGCAGAGTGGGCCAGGGAGGTAGTATGCGCCGGGAGAAGGGTGGATGGCTTTGCCTCAGGCGGCGAGGCCCTGGGGGCATGGATGGGACGATTGGGTCGGTGCGGGGTTTCCGGGTGGGGGGGGTACAGCCTGCATGGGGGGGTCAGCTGGGCAGCGGGAGGTTTGGGCCTGTCTGCTGGACCTCAGGATGGTGGGCCGGCTTGGGGGGCTGGGCGGTATGGAATGGGTCCTGCTGCTGGTGGTACTTCTCTCCCTCTGTGTCAGCGGCCAGGGTACCAGGCAGCAGTCAGATGGCGATGGCGCAGAGTGCTGGGCAGGCCAGTCCGGCCTTGACGGCGCTGGAGTCCGGTGAGCGAGTCACGGAAGGTGAGTGTGCAGGACCTATGGTTGGCCATTGCGGGGAGGTGGCCTCGGGAGGGGAGGCGGTTACGGCATGCCGCAAGGCCAGGGAAAAGAGGAAGCACAGGCGTCGCTGTAGGCGCAGTTCATCGTCATCGTCATCGTCGTCCTCTGTGAGTTCATCGGATGGCTTGGCAGCGGTGGGGAGGATAGCGGATAGGGCGTTGTCATCGGTGGTGCATTGCATGGAATTGTGGGAGAGCGTTCCGCGCAAATTGAGGTGCCGGATTCTGAAGCGGCGGTACATTGATGTCTTCAGGCTCCTGGAGGGGAGAAAGCGCTCGGGGGAGAGTAGAAAGAAGCACAAAGAGGATGAGAAGGCTGGGAGGGTGAGGAAGGTTTCCCATAATACCCTGAATTGGACGCGGGCTTTCTTGCGTTTGGCTAGCGTGTGTGGGCATGCCGACCCGGGTCAGTATGGGGAATTGTTGGCGTACGCGGACGCCATCCTGGCAGCGTCGCAGGCGCATGATGGTTGGGCTTGGCTCAATTATGATGAGGAGTTTAGGGATATGATGGAGGAAAATGCGCAGCTGTCATGGGGGATGAAGGATATTAATTTATGGCTGACGCAGATGTCCGCTAAAAAAGGGAGCGTGGGAGGCGGCGGGGGTCAGACAAAGGCAGGTGGACAGGCGTCAGCTTCGAGCCTTCGGTCCTTTCGTATGACAGGCGCGGTGCCGGAATCGCCCAAAGGCGAGCTGGGGGGGACCTCTGCTGGTGCTTTAATAAATCATCCTGTCCATTCCCAGACTGTAAATTCCGGCACGCTTGTTCGCTTTGCGGAGGAGGGCACTTGGCCACCAATTGTAGCCGAAAAGGAGTGTCCGGGGCGGTGGCTGGGGGTAAGTGAGGAAACGGAGAGGGGGTTAGCGCCTACCCCATCAGACTCCAGGCGTTGCGGCTGTGGTTGAGGTGCTACGAGGGGAGTAAGCATGGGGCAGCGGCGAGGTTGTTGGAATTGGGTTTTTCAGAGGGTTTTCGTATACCATTTCAGGGGGAAGTGCTTGGCGGGACGGCCGGCAATTCCAGCTCAGTGTTCCGCCTAAAGGAGGTGGCCCACAGGAAGATAGCGGCAGAATGTGCATTGGGCCGGGTAGCCGGGCCTTTCAGCCACCCGCCCTTTGAGCTGTTTATTAGTTCACCATTGGGGATCATCCCGAAGAAAGAGGGCGGGCAGTATCGGTTGATACACAACTTGTCCTTTCCGCCGGGGGAGTCGGTGAATGACCGTATCCCGCATGAGCTATGCTCCGTGTGGTATGCACAGTTCGATGGGGCGTTGGAGCTAGTGCGCCAGTGCGGAAAAGGGGCATTGTTAGCGAAGGTGGACATTGAATCGGCGTTTCGGCTGTTACCAGTTCACCCATCCGCATTTCCGTTGTTGGGATTCCAGTTTGACGCCCCGTTTTATTTTGACAAGTGTTTGCCGGTGTGTTGCGCTATATCCTGTGCATATTTCGAGGCCTTTAGTTCATTCTTGCACTGGGTCCTAGTGTAGCAGTCGGGGTGCGAATCCATCGTGCATTACTTGGATGATTTTCTGTTTGTGGGTCCAGCGCAGAACACAGCATGTGCGACTTTACTGCACTTATTCCAGGAGATGGCGGTGGAATTCGGGATCCCGTTAGCGGCGGAAAAAACGCTAGGGCCGGTGACGTGTCTTGCCTTTTTAGGAATCGAGATTGACTCGGTGGAGATGATGGTCCTCTTACCGAGGGATAAGGTGGACCGGCTGCGGGTGTTGGTGGCGGCTGCGGGATCGGTTTCCAAGGTGACATTGCGGGAGCTGCAAGCGCTGGTGGGTCATCTGAATTTTGCATGTCGTGTGATTGCAATGGGGAAGCCGTTTGCTCGGCGGTTGTCCATAGCTATGGCGGGGGTGCGTCGCCCACATCATCGCATTCGGGTGACATCGGGTATGCGTGAGGATCTGCGAGTGTGGGATGCGTTTCTCGCGGAGTTTAACGGATGTTCGGTGGTGCCAGCGGCGGAGTTGTCGAACGTAGATCTGCAGTTGTTTTCGGACGCGGCAGGCAGCTCGGGATTTGGCTTATACTGTCAGGGCTCGTGGTGCGCGGCGGCATGGCTGGCATCCTGGGTTGACGTGTAATGTCACATTCTTGGAGTTGTTCCTGATAATCTATCTGGCCAAACCGAGAAGGCCACTACTAAGAGATAGGAAGGTAGTGTTCTGGTGTGATAATGTGGCGGTAGTGCAGGTTATTAACCGACATTCGCCCAAGTGTCCGAGGGTGGCGGCGCTAATGAGAGTATTTGTCCTAACGTGCTTGCGACTCAATGTCACTGCCAGGGCGCGTCATGTGCTGAGTGTGCAAAATTCCATTGCTGATGCTTTGTCCCGTTTTCAGTGGGCGCAGTTCCGTGCTTTGGCACCGGAGGCAGACGAAGCAGCGGCAGGGGTGCCGGAGCACCTGTGGCAGATTAGGACGCCGGAGTGATGGAGTTGTTGCGGTCCTCGGTGGCTCCAGGTACGTGGGCGGCATACAGGCGTGGCTATACCAAGGTAAGGGAATTTCTGTGGGGGAGGGGCTGGCGAGGCGGGCGAATAGATGATAGGTTGGGGGGTGCGTTCATAGTTTGGACAAAGGAGCGCGGCTGGTCGAGGTCGTCAGTGCGGGCGGTGTTGGCGGGTTTCTCCTTTTTCAGCAAAGCTGCGGGTTGGGTTAGTCCTGGCGCGTCGTTTCTGGCGAAGTGGCTGTTGGCGGGGTGGGCGAGGGAAAGGCCCCAAGGGCGCGATTGGCATCGTCCCGTATCTCATGAGCTGCCATCCAGGCTATGGGATATATTGCTGGAGGTAGCGGTGTCGGAGTTTGAGATGGCATTGTTTCGTGCCTTGTTCATTACCGCGTTTTTCGGGGCTTTTCGAGTTGGTGAGCTAGTGCCCAGGTCGAAGGGGCGGGAGTTCGGGGGGTGCTGGAGGTTCAGCATGTGATCCTGGAGGAGACGTTGGTGCGGATTTACCTTCAGCGATCAAAGACTGATCAGCAAGGGGTGGGCAGATGGGTGTTGTTGAGGGCGATTCCGGAGTTGTCGTCCTGCCCGGTGCAGAATTTGGTTGCATATGCACGTCAGCGACCAGACATGGTAGGTTATTTTTTTCGCCATGTGGATGGAACTCCTGTCACACAGTTTCAATTCACAGCGGTTTTCCGGTTAGCCTTAAGGCGGTTGGGGTATGATGAGCGGCAGTTCGCATCGCATTCCTTCAGGATCGGGACTGCCACGAGTGCGGCGGCGGCCGGGCTGGAGGGTGAGGTGATCCAAAGGATCAGCAGATGGCGATCTGGGGCTTATGAGGGTTATGTCTGCTTGGAGCAAGTGTGATGGAAAAGGGGAGGGGGCGGGGGGGTGTGGGGGATACTAATGATGTGCTTACTGTTTCAGAGCTGCAGCCGGGTCTGATCCTCGTGTGCGGAGGAGCGGAGGATGGCCCTGATGGCGAATGGTGGATTATCGGGCATTCCTTTGTGTACTGGGCAGAGCGGAGAGCTTTGCTGCGACCTCTGGGAGTGCATTTGGGCCTGGGCACCCGCAACATTCGGTTACTGTGGATGGGGGAGTGCGGCATGCGATGGTGGCAACTTCTTCCTTGGGTTCGACGACAGACGGGTCGTCGGCAGTGACCCTTGGGGGTGTTGCTGCATTTGGGGGGCAACGACCTCTCCAGTTTGACATGAGGACAGCTCCTTCGAGCGGTGCAGCGGGACATTCAGGTTCTGCAGGAGGAGTGGCCAGGAGTGGCGATCATGTGGTCTGACATTGTCCCGAGGCCGGCCTGCGGTGGTGGTCGCGAGGCCTGGCAAAAATCAGCCGACAGATTGGGCATTGGTTGCAGCAGGCAGGCGGCTGGCAGGTGCAGCATCACTGGGCGGATCCGAGGTGTGCGGGGTTGTACCGCACGGATGGGGTGCACCTGTCCCCTGTGGGTCAGGATCTGTTATTAAATGATTGGCAGGAGGGCTGGAAGCGTGGATTGGTCGCAGCTTTATTGGTGTGGGGCGGTGCGAGGATAGGTAAACTACCTCGCGCCGGTGGCGGGGTAGAGAGCCAGCGCTCGCCGAGGCGGCGGGGGCTTGAACTGATTTACGAGCAGTGGGGAGTGAAGGGCTCCCCGGGGCGGGGGCGAGACTTCCCAGTTGGGGGTCTCGGCCGAGGCGGCGGGGCCTTGAACTGATTTACGAGCAGTGGGGAGTGAAGGGCTCCCCGGGGCGGGGGCAAGACTTCCCGGTTGGGGGTCTCAGCCCGGTAGACAGGTGTGTGCCGGCCTTTGCTACCAGTATGGCGAGGCAGGCGGCGGGGTTCGGGGATGGAGGATGCTCCGCCTTGATAATAATATGGCTGACGGGGGCATTCTCCGGTGTTGGGGTGGGGGGTTATGTTGGGGTACTGATTATGTTTGGTCCATGTTGGGCCGGTTGTTACATGACTTAAATAAAGCTGCAACCAGAGTTGTACTAGTATTGGTCTCCATTGTGTTTGTATGTGGACAATGTGAAATGAAGGGGTTGGGGGTAAAAGGGTTGCTCGGGAGGGCGAGGAGGGCCTCCGGGTTACCAGAGTTACTGGCCAGTGGCTGAATATTGCCACTGACTGGATAGCCAATTTGCTATCCGGGCAACCCGGATATTCAATGCTGCTGGCCGTTTATAGCCTCAGCATGGAATATCCGGGCATTATTAAAGAAATGATGGTCTGCATTCTTTAATGTGTATTTGGTTTGTTAGTATGCCTTAAAAAATAGAGGAACAGCAGTACCGCTCTGTCAGAATAAAATAAACAACTAAAGAAAAAGATTCTGACCTCATATGAAAAAAGGAAAAGCTTTCTCTCCTCTTAAAACATTTTTGTTGGAGCACACAATATTCAAGGTGCGGTCTCACCATGGAACAATATAGAGGCATTATAATATCTTTTGTTTTATTTTCCATTCCTTTCCTTATCATACCTAGCATTCTATTTGCTCTCTTGGCCGCTGCTGCACACTGGGCCGAGGGTTTTAACATGGTATCCACAATGACGCCTAAATCTTTTTCCTGGGTGATAGATCCTAATGTGGAACCTTGCATCGTGTAACCATAGTTTGGGTTGTTCTTCCCTAGGTGCATAACCTTGCACTTGTCCACATTAAATTTCATCTGCCATTTTGATGCCCAGTCTTCCAATTTATCAAGATCCTCTTGCAATTTTCCACAATCCTCTTGGGTTTTAACAACTTTAAATAGTTTTGTGTCATCTGCAAATTTGATAACCTCACTGGTTATTCCACTTTCCAGGTCATTTATGAATATGTCAAAAAGCAGCGGACCTAACAAAGATCCCTGGGATACACCACTATTCACCTTTCTCTATTGGGAAAATTGGCCATTTAGCCCTACCCTCTGCTTTCTATCTTTTAACCAGTTCCTGATCCACAATAGTACACTGCCTCCTATCCCATGACTCTTTAGTTTTGCCAAAAGTCTGTCATGAGGGACCTTGTCAAAGGCTTTCTGAAAGTCCAGATACACAATATCAACCGACTCACCTTTGTCCACCTGATTATTCACTCCTTCAAAAAAACATTACAGATTAGTAAGACAAGATCTTCCTTGTCTAAAGCCATGTTGGTTGACTTCCATTAGGTCATGACTATCTCCCATTAGGAGATGCATCTTCGAAGTTCTATACCAGCGCCACTGCTAGAACCATGTCAGTCATGTTCCATGACTTTGTTAGCAAGATCAAGGTGTTCAAATATGTGCATTGAAAATTAATGACAGATGCACCACTTAGGGGTATGTTTATTAAACTGCGTTAGTGTGATTCGTGTTAGGAGCCGCGTTAGTGGAAGAAATGCCAAAAAATGACATGGGCGGTACATCGTTAGTGATAACGTGCGTTATAACGCGCCGCACAGCAACGATCGTTACAGGGCGCGTTACTGCACGTTAAGCGTAAGAAGGCGCACAGACACCCAACTACAGAAACAGAGCTGTAGCACAATGGTTACTACACAAACTGATAGTACAAGGCTCATGGGTTCGATTCCCCAGTGTGTCTAATAAATAAGGCTGGCTGAGGTGTCATGTGTAACCCTTTGAAAACCTACTATAATATTTTAATCCACAGTCTGCAGCCGGGTTAATGTTTGCATATGTCAGGAAAATTGTACCCGTCTTATTCAATATGTTCCAGTAGTGAAGTTCCCTCTGCCATGGTCATGTATTATATACCATTTGATAGGAATATTTAGGCAGATGTTTGGATCCCGAAAGTTTTGGGCTTGGCCTGGAAAGGGTTAAGTATTGGGCTGGGAGGAAGTTTAGTTGTACTTTAATAGTGCTGCCAGCAAACACATCCTCACAGTGGTGTAACCTAAGGTGCCACATAAGGCACCCTAGAAGGCACTCTATAGGGCACATTATAAATTGCGCTGTCTGCCAAGGCATCCTATAATGTCCCCCATAGGACACCATATAAGGCACCTTATAAGGCGCTTTATAGGGCACCGTATAAGGCGCCCTATGAGCCACCCTAAGGTGACAGTACCCTGAGGGTGGTTCTGCTGGCAGCACTAATAGACAATAAAAATAGACAATGCCTAAGACAGCCCTATCGATGAACCCCACTGTGGATTTTGAACCCATGACCTCTGGCTCCACGGGCAGTGAAGTAACCAGTGGGCTAGAGCTGCTAACAAACACCTGGCTGGCTACAGGAGGACTGCACGGCACCACACCCACATTCTGCTGTGGTTACCAGGATAGGGTCAACCCATCCGTACCCAGGATGCACAGCACATGTAAATCAGCAGTCTACAGAGGATCACAAGATGGGGTCAGCACCTCAGCCTGGTAGGGGGTGCCGACGGTGTGTGTTAGTGGCACAGAGTAGCTACAGACCGTCACAGTGTGCGGGTCCTGTGCTGTACCTCACCCTGAGGGAGAGGTATGGTGCCCAGCACCATTCTCACAGCACCTGGCCCTGCTGCGATAGGCTATGCTGCAGGTCCCCATCAGTGCCAATGTGTGATTAGGTAGTCCTTGCAAACACCCCTAGGATATGCTTGTGTTCATCTGTATGTCACATCTAGCCCTTGTGGACTATGATGCACCCAGAAAAGTGCATACCCTGTGTGGGTGCCATGGTCACATGATGTAAGTGAATGGGGGTGCTGGGACCCACAGGGAGATTACATACCACCACCCAATGCACCCTTTGGGGCTCAGGGTGGGGGACAGGATCTCCCGCCAACAGATCCACTTCCTACCCCCCTGCAATGGTGGCAGTAGAGGGGACTATCACCCCAGTCCTGCTACGGATCAAACACCCTACAGGGCAGGCAATGCAGAGCAGCACACATCCATAACGCAATAGCAGACAGACGGCAGGTCTGGAAATGCTCAGCTGCCCCACACCATTATCTGACATTTTCCAGCAGCAGGCCTCCAACCGCTGCACAGTGTTCCAGCAAGACACATACTAGCTGCAGACAGTCCGCCAGCTAGTCCATAGTGCATGGTCCTAGAGAAAATGCATGTACCCAGAACAGAGATATCAGCATACACACCAAGCAGATAAGTCAGTGTCTGGGCTCCAAAACAAAACCCATAAATATCACATGAGAGAAACACTATATAGCACTATGGGGGAACCTAACCATGCCATGGTCACTGCTCAGTCAGGGTGAGAGTGACCTCCCAGCAGGACATGCTATGGCCACCCTGTCCGTGCAGGTGGTACCGGGCACTACAATGTCTGAGCCATTGCCCTATGCCCTGTGCAGATGCGGCCAGGCCAGGCCACCCTATCCAGGCTATTCCCACGGTACCTTGCTCCTCATTATTCACATTGGCAGGCCAATACTGGCAACAGTGCTAGCAGTGTGGGCTGTGGAGGGTGTTGGCAGCCACCACACACTGGATAGACAGACACACACTCCCCAGACCTATGCCAGCATTGTGCAACTATAGAGGTGTTGGGCAGCCCAGGCCACCACACCAGTCCTGGGCACAGTGCAGGCATGGCTATGGTACGCAATACTGTAGGAGTCACCCCCAAGATTGGTAAACACTGTCAGACACAAGACCTGTAGCACACACCACAGACATCAGAAAGGTTGCTATGATGCAGCTCACTCAGAAAATTGTACTTAACCTAGGAATTGCTATCTGCCAGTAATCATAGCAACCTTTTGATAACTGTGTACCATATTCCGAGGTTTAGGGTGGCATTACTAAGGTATGCAAGTGCTAGGATTGGGAGATGCACTCAGAGCCCAAAGTCCTGCCTCTCCAGGAGGCTTTGGATAATGGGGCCTGTGGGTGCGGATGTGTCTGCCCCTGTTGACTGCTGCTTTACGGCAGAGGTTCCCAACTCCAGTCCTGCGGTGCATAACACTGTTCGAGTTTTCATGCTGTCCCTCATGAATATGCATGAGATACATCTGCATACCATGGGGGTGGCGCACAGAAATGCAGCACTGGCATCTTTATCAGAGGCAGCATGGAACCTGAATGGTGTTTGGCCCTCCAGGACTGCATTTGGGAGGCTCTGCTCTAGGTAATGTGCATGTTTATGGTGTCTGTGCTCTGTAGGGTAAAATGTAGGTGTTTTGGGCATGTTTACTTCATTTGCAAGAAAGGTTCTGTCTGTATTAGCACGTTATAGTAGTGGGTAAAATATGAGGACTGGGTTGGCGGAAAACCACAGCTGGGACTTGAACCTGTGACTTTCTGCTTTTGAATATGCTGGTTTTGTGCACTGCACCACCTTGCTGTCACAGAGTCAGTACATTCCTTGGTGATACCATGACTGTTCGTCAGACAGGGCCCGTTTATTGCAATACACGGCTCCCACCTACACAGGGCTAGGCCACGGTTTGCTCTGGGCAGCTGCCACTGCCCCCTCCACCACCTGTATCCCTCAGCCACCATGCTGACATGCCCTTCTGCTGGTGGTGCGCAGTCTCAGGCCATCCAGTGTGCAGGTAGGCGGCTGCCTATGGTGCGGGTTCTGGGTTAGGGGTGCCTGCATAGGTGTCCACGCTTCCCCACAGCACCGCCTGCCAATGTTCCGTGCCCTTGGGGGTTGCTGCTGGGTACTATCCCCTGTGACACCATGGGAAACACAGTCGTGCCCATGTTGGGCCTTCAGCAGTTGCTGTCTGGCTGCTCTGCTGTTTCAGCATTCGTATGGGTCACCTAGGCATCGCCCTAGTCCGCACTGTGGCCCAGCTGCACCACAGCATGTGCCGCCTGCGGCCCTCTGTATCCCCTTCTCCGGCATCTGTCCAGTTGCCGTTCCGTCATGCCCGCCCTGATGTTGCGGGACATGTGCATGCCATAGGAACCCTGTCGGATGGTGGGGAAAACCCTGAGCAGTGCTATTTCACTGTGGGCTCATTCACCTTGTTTGGGGACGGATTATAGATCCTTCCATGATTTACATCTGTTCTATGGAGCTTACTCGGGGGGGGGGAGGGGTTGATGTTTCTCATTGATACCACTATTGGCCAGCTTGGTTATGGTTTTTTTCCAGTTTGTTGGGGTCATTTTCAGTGTTTATGTGCCCTTTTGTTCTGTGCACACTTATCACTTTTTTGGTTTCCCTGCCTTAGCTGTACATTGCTGACACTGAAATGGTTTCTCTCCCCTGTAATGTGCATTTAACGGCAGGTTTTCATTCGCGTTGGAATTGAGCTCTTCAGATCAGCGCGTTAGTGTGGAGGGAGCCTCTCCCCGCCCACTCTCCATCCATTGACCCCTTCCCTCCGCCCTCTCTCCACCTTCTGCGGTGTTTTACCGCGCCGTGGGAGTTTACGATCGTTAACTACGATTAACGCGCGTTATGTAACGTTAACGATCGTAAGCGCATGATAACGCGCGTTATGATGCGCTTACGATCATTAACGTTACATAACGCGCGTTATTCACGATTACCGCAGTTTAGTAAACATACCCCTTAGTGGGAAAATGAATTTATACCTAGAGGCCCCAAAGTACTTCAACTGACGCACTCAATTATCTTGGATGTGTCAATTGATGTACTTTGGGGCTTCTAGGTATAAATTCATGTTCCCTCTCGGTGGCGCATCTCAATCACTGTTTACAGTTTTACTCCAACATTACAAACAATAAACACACAATGACGTCATGTAATGATGTCACATACCGCACGTATTTAACAAATAAGTAACTTCACATTAATTCACATCTGCATTTCATGCTAAACACATTCATCGTGATAATGCGTCAATTGACGCACTTTGGGGTTTCTAAGTAAAATTCCTTTTGGGGCTTCTAGTGTTAATTAATTATTTCTTTGAAACAAGCAAAAAAGATTTTGAAGTTTGTACTTAGCTTTTGTCAAGCTTGTAAGAACCGCCAAAAAAGTCCAGAAATGACGACGTGTCATGTTTCGGATCAGTAATTTTCAACCCTGCCTCAGGTCGATATGATACGGTAGTTGCAAAGCTTCAATTTGATCCATTGAGAAAAGGCTCCTTAAATATCATGGAACAGTGTCTGACGTCAATTATGACAGAAACAGCAAGCATAATGAACCAATCAAAGTGGTTCTATCGTAAAGGCTAATCAGAAAGGGGGAAACCCACTGTCAAGGAATCCTCCTTAATCGAGAGGCCAACCAAATTCAATTACAATGATTGATAGATGAAGCCAGCCAATCATAAGATTTTGATGGAAATCTGCTAAAATATATAATTGTAATATTGTTAAGCCACAGAAGGGCTTGTAGGGATTCCCTGATGGAGCCACTTTTTACAGCCTGCTGTGGCTCGAGTATCATCTTACATAAAAGACACAGGGGATTTTCTAACACATTTGATGAGACATACAGATTACAGTGCATATAAATATTTAGTAACTTTGGACGTACAATCTCTTTACACGAATATTGATCAGGTGGATGTGCTTTCTTGTCTTACAGAATTTCCATTGGATCTCCCTTTGCATATCCTTAGGACCTTTTTGTTAGAATTGTTAGATTTGGTCTTGAACAACAATTTTTTTCTGTATAAACAACAATATTATTTACAAATCTTCGGTATAGCTACATTTGCCCCTTCAATTGCAACCATTTATATGGCTCAATTTGAGGAGCGGCATGTCTATTCTGATCCAATGTTTAGCCACATTCCTTTTTGGCAGAGATTTTTAGACAATGTTTTTTTTCTCTGGAGTGGAACAAAGTTGGAGCTAGATTATTTTCTATCATCACTTAACACTCATAAGTCGAACATTCAATTTACAGCCCAAATAGAAGCTGTCAGTATTCAGTTTTTAGATATTACCATTACATTGACTCCTCAAGGATTTATTACTTCGCTGTACAGAAAACGGGTGCAGCGTAATACCCTTTTGCGTTATGACAGCTATCACCCGGCGTCATTAAAACAGGGGTTACCCTATGGACAGTTTCTGCATCTAAGGCGCAATTGCTCAACATTACATGAATTTCAAACACATGCTGCTGAACTGAAACAACGGTTGTTTAACAGGGGTTATCCATTTGGATTAATTAAAACAGTCTATAAAAGGGCCCAGTTTACACATCGTGAATGGCTTTTTTCATCACAGGCGTCTTCAGAACATGAGGATAAGATTACGGGGATTTTCCCTTATTTTAATGGTATTTCAAAAAAAGTAAAAATCTTACATCGTTTTTGGTCCATTTTGGGATTACATGCCTGTTTTCATGGAAGACGTTTACAGATAGCTTTATTCACGTAGAGCAAACCTTCGGGACTATATTGTTAAAACCACCTCCCCACTGGATTGTCCAGATTTTACACAGAATAATGGAGGCCATTTTCACTGTGGAGTTTGCCATTTCTTTGAGACATCAATAACGGGTACTGAATGGCTTGACATTCATACATCAGTTCTATATCGTTCCAGATGGCATACAACCTACCTATCCACTTATATGGTTTATCTGATTTGCCCCTGCTCACTTTATTATATTGTCGCACCATGAGATCTATTAAAGTGCGTTTAAGTGAGCATGCGTCCCGTTTTTGTACAAAAACTCTCACAGCACCTATGGTTCAACATTGCATTCAGACTGGACATACTTTTGAACATCTACACTGGTGCATTTTGGATCATGTACCAATTGACCCTAGAGAAGGAGATCGGGTTCAAAAACTTCAAGAACTGGAACAAAAGTGGATTTTCTCTTTTGGTACTGTTCACCCAGTGGGCTTAAATGCCCAAATAGATTGGCATACGATCATTTAAACACTAATCTTCGGGGATCACGTGATGCAGTGAGGACGGCAGACGTGTGCTGCATGTGCTCCGGTCCCCCGCGCCTCTAACCGGCAGATTACTGGGCCTTGGCGGAGCTGACTCGAGCCGAATATTGGGATCGCCCCCCTCTAAACTCTCTGGCACGGAATCTTGGATGGTTATGCTCCGAGTCGGATGGCGGCTTCTGCAAAAACCACTCGGCGGGAGAAGGAGCGTGTGGCCTCTGCGACCAAGATGGCCGACAGTAACGCTGTTCCACGCTCCCCCGCTTCCCCGGCCTTCTTGGAGGAGGTTTCGGCGGCAGTAGCTGAGGCGTTGTCGACCCAATTTGCAGCCCTCCACGAAAAAATGGACACCCTTCAGACTCTGACGGGGGCTTTAGGGGGCCGCATCCAGGAGGCTGAGGAGCACATCGGGAGAGCGGAGGACTCGCTTGCAACTGCCTCGCAAGAGCTGGCCACGCTGAAGGCTCAGGTGTCGGCCCAATCCGCCAAGATTGACGACCTAGAAAACCGGTCGAGGAGGAACAATCTGCGGCTGCTGGGCATCCCTGAGACAATAGCGGATAAAGATCTCAAGCGGTATGTGGAAAATTTGCTTCCCCAACTCTTAGAAGGCGGTTTGGAGAGTGGAGATCTTTTGCTGGAGCAGGTTCACCGAGTGGGGCCTAAGCAGGCCCGAGACGCCCGGCCGTGGATAGTCCTGGCCAAGTTCCTTCAATATCCACAAAAGGAGGCGATTCTCCGGGCTGCCCGCCAGCGGAATGGTCTTACCTGTGGTAATTTTACCCTCCGGATTACCCAGGATTACTCAGCTTCTCTTAGCCAACGGCGTCGAGCATATGCCCCTCTCTGCACCAAACTGCTTGCTGCGACAATTAAATTCTCGGTGCAGTATCCCGCCCGGTTGCACGTGTTCCATGGTGGAGCACATCGGGTCTTCGCTTCGGCGGAGGAGGCTGCTTCGTATGTGGATCGAGTTGTTCAGGAGGGGAGCCTGTCTGCCTCAAGCCCCTGAGTCTGTGGCGGGCCCGGTGACGTACCTGACCTACGGTGACTGCGGACTTTATGCTGCTAGCCTCGGGAGAGCCTCGTGATTTTCTCTAGCCGCCCAAACTTTACCCTGGTGGCCCGAGGCTGTTTTCGTTTGGCCGGAGCGGAGGTGATGGCTATTAAGCCCCTGGCTGTGTCCTGTGTATTTTACTGGAGTGTGCAGGGGCGGCTTAGCGTACTCCGCGGTTTTGGTGCCAGCGAGGAGCGGAGAGTCGGCCCGAACTTGGCTTTGTCCTATGGCTGGCTCCCTATTGCTGTGTTGAACGCCTGTTAGCGTTGACTGTTGGCGATTTTATGTGCCTGTAACCATTTGTTAGTATTATTCTAACTGACTGTTTTATTACCGGTTGTTATGTGGTAGCTATTTTCTATAGTTTCCTTTCACCTGCTGCTAACTGGGGGAAGTGGGTGAGGAGTCCCTCCCCCCCCTTCTGGGTAGAGGGCTTGGGTCCTAGACGGGGGGGGGGGGGGTTTGCTGGACATGGGATTGGCGGTAGAATACGGGAGGGGGTTGAGAAGGGGCCCCTGCGAGCGATGACAGGATTGACTGAGGGTGTAGGGGGGGAATGGGGGGTAGTGCTGTAGGTCCGGAGAGATCGGGGTGGGGATGGGAGGGGGGTTCGGGGCATAGACTTTTTCTTCATCTTGATCCCGAATGGTTAGATGGGTCCGACGGGGGGGGGGGGTTGGCGGGGGGGGGGGGGGAATAGTACGGTAAAGGAGGCCTAGTTAAGCCCTGAGACCTTTTGACCGCTGCGGGCTCTTAAATTAACGGCTGGTCTGGCCCTGGGAGGGGGGAGGGTGTGTTGGTGCTTTGGACAGATGGAATCTTGCCCCTAGCTTACTTGCCGCCCCCCCTGGCTCGTTCTCAGAGTCAGATGGGCTCCCACAATTTCTTAAGGGGGGTTGGTTTATTGGATTCCCTTCCCTGCCTGCCGGTAACTTGGTGCTGTATGACTTTAAGACGCATATGGTAAGGTGCTTCGTAGGTATGTACTACCCCTGGTCACTTGGGCACGGGGGTGGATCTTGGCCACCTTATCCTTTATTGGTAAATATGGTTCAACTGGGAAGCAACAGTTTATTTTCATATACCTTTCTGTTACTAGCTGTTACCTTACCTTTATATGCATAATATGTACTGCTAATTGTGATCTGGCGGGACCAACTGTACATGGTCAGTTATAAATGGTATCATATCAGTTAATGCTATGCATGCTATGCTTAAGGGGGGTGGGCTGTGGACTCCCTAGTGTGTCTACTTGTACTTTCTTACTGTTGGGGGAAAGAGGCCTGGAGTCTGGTGGAGGGGAGGGGCTGACAGTATTATTTTTATTGGGTTCCTGGCATCAGGGCGCACTCCACCACTTGGGACTCGGGCTTCCTTTGGGCCCGGAGCCGTATGTGATTGGGGCGCGGGAGACTGGACGCATCTGTGTGATCTCTATGGGTAGTTTAATCTACCTGGGGGTGGTTATATGGATGGTGAGGTGCCACTTTGTGGCGGAGGGGATAGGGGGGAGGGGGTGGGGGGGTGGGGGGAGGGGGTGGGGGGTGGGGGGAGGGGGTGGGGAGGTGGGGGGAGGGGGAAAGGGAGACATGGTCGCGCCCATGCGGGGAAGCTTTTCCTAAATGTTCATCATAGTGAGGGAGGTTGGGGAGGGCCCCAGGCTGGGGGGGCTCTCTCTGGATTACGGGATTGTACATTGTTAAAGTACTGGATTCTAGCTATAGTGCTCTGAGGCTTATTTCCTGGAATGTGTGTGGGTTAGGGAGCCCAACGAAGCGCTCAAAGGTGTTGCAGGGTCTGGCCAGGCATCAGGTAGATATAGCCCTGCTCCAAGAGACTCACCAGTCGGCCTTAGAGCATAGTAAGTTACATCGAACATGGGTTGGACAGGTTTTTGGAGCCCCGGCGACCGGGAAAAAAGGTGGCATTGTTATCTTGATTCATAAGCGTATACGGTTCGATGTCCTTCGGTTAATTCTTGATCCCTCCGGGCGGTTCTTGCTTCTGCATGGAATGTTAGAAGGACAACTGGTGACTTTAGGGAACCTTTACTCGCCGAATGTTTTCGACCAGAGTCTTTATACTAGGTTAACTTCTAAATTGGAGACTTTGCCGGAGGCTCCTGTACTCCTGGGGGGTGATTTTAATGGAGTGATGGACGTGGACTTGGATACCACTGTTGGAGGGTCCCGAGATCGGCGACAGTCTACGCGGGCAATGTTGCGGTTGTGTGACAGCATGGGACTAGTGGACCCCTGGAGGCTGTTACATCCTTCGGAAAAGGATTTTACGCACCAGTCTCGAGCCCATGGATCATCGGCGCGCATTGATTACCTGTTGGTGACGGGTACCCTTTTTGCGGCGGTACAGGATGCTCAGATAGGTCCGGGTGAGATCTCTGATCACGCGCTAATCTGGTTGGACCTTCAGTGGGGGAAAGCGCGGCCTACGACACGCCTTTGGAGATTCCCTCTGGAACTCTATACTGATACTCATTTTCGCTCTTTTTTGCGGCGGCGGTGGCAGGAATTTGAATCCGATCATAGGAATCATTCTGATGATCCTGAATTAGTCTGGGAGACTGCCAAGGTAGTGTTACGAGGTGACATTATAGGCTACCAGGCCCGCAAACGGAGATTGATGTCTGAGCGTATTATACGTCTGGAAAAAGAGGTTACGACGTTGCGTCGGCTATGTGCCCGTCATTCCACTGCTACAGTTCGGAAACAGCTTATGGAGACTCAGGTGTTGTTGAACGAGGTATTGCATCAGCGAACGAAAAAATCAGTGTTATATTACCGCTACCGGTTGCATACTCAGGGGGATAAACCTGGGAAAATGTTGGCTCGATGTTTACGGGGTCCCCGGGGTTCCCGCTTGATCTAGGCGTTGCGAGATGACCAGGGACAGTTGCATAGGTCTAACCCCCAAATTGCTGCGGTGTTTAAATCCTTCTTTCAGAAACTTTATTCTGCTGAGCCGGACTCCCCTCAAGAGCGGAGGGATTATTTTGCAGACTTAACTTTGCCTCAATTGATGAAGGCGCAGCAAGAACAGTTAGACCAACCGCTTATGGTGAGTGAGGTGCAGGCCGTTATAGCCAAGGCGAGCTGTTATAAATCACCAGGTCCTGATGGGATGGGGGCAGAGGTTTATAAGATCCTGAATGATCTGGTCTCTCCGACCCTCCTGGCTGTGCACACCCGGAGAGTGGCCCAGGGCTTTTTTCGGTGGGGTGGTAAACAGGCTTATGTTACCCTTATACCGAAGCCAGGGAAGGACCCCTTACGTGCAGCGTCTTATCGCCCGATATCTCTGCTTAACTTTGATTTGAAACTCTTAGCGAAAGTCATGGCGGAGCGGCTGGCCGCGGTCCTGGACCAGTTGGTCCATGTGTCGCAGGTCGGCTTTGTGCGGCAACGATATACCGTCTGCAACCTCCGGCGCATAGTGGCGTCATTAGAATGGGCACGACGCAGAGCTCAGCTGACCCTACTAATTAGCTTTGACGCTGAAAAGGCTTTTGATAGGGTTAGTTGGGCTTACTTGGAGGACCTACTGCCGCGCTACGGTTTAGGGGACTACTTTTGTAAATTGGTGAAATCTTTATACGCCAACCCCCAGGCGGCGATATTATGTAATGGGTTGCTCTCGGAGTCCTTTCCTCTCGAGAGAGGGACTAGGCAGGGTTGCCCCCTGTCCCCTCTCCTCTTTGTTTTGTCTTTAGATCCTCTTATACGCCGAGTGGAACAGTCTCGTGAGATCTCCGGTATAACTATGGGTCGGCAGGTTTTTAAGCTGGCCGCCTTTGCTGACGATCTCCTCGTACATTTGTCCGCCCCCCAGGTTTCGTTGTCGGCGCTCTTGCGGGAGTTTCGGGCCTTTGGTCAGTTTGCGGGCCTTCGTATTAATCAGGGGAAGTCAGAGGCACTGGATGTTCTGGGGGATGTCCAGGCAGCGTGGAGGGGCGTGTTCCCTCTTCGGTGGGCGGAGGATTCCTTTCTATACCTGGGAATTATTTTGACCCCTTGTCCGCTACGTCTCTATAAGGTTAATCTCCAGCGGATAATGAATAAATTACGAGATCAGTTTCAAACATGGGGATCCCTTCCTTTATCTCTCTCCGGCAGAATAGCTGCGATTAAGATGGTAATTCTCCCCCAGATCCTTTACTGGTTACAAACTCTCCCGGTCTGGATCCTCCGGCGTGATTTGTCCCGGCTAGAGGGTCTGTTGAAAGGCTTCTTATGGAAGGGGGCGAGAGCGCGCATACCGTGTATGCGACTGAGGGGGGGATGGAGGCAGGGGGGTATGGGGCTTCCCGATCTTGGGGCTTACGCTTTGGCCTGCCAGGCTCGGCATTTGGGGGACTGGCTGGGAGGGATGGACATTTTTACGCCACGACAGGTGGAGGAGACCTGTGCGGCCCCGTTCTCCTTGTTGGCCATTCTGCACCACGAAGATCGTTTGCTACCGCCCTATATTACTGGCAGTGTGCTGTTGGGAGCCGTTCATAAGACCTGGTGGCAGCTTAATCGTTACTGGAAGAGCAACTGGAGGGTTTCCTGCTGGCTTCCCATACAGGGGAATGCCCACTTCACCCCCGGTACAGAGAATGCCACGCTGCGGGCGTGGGCCGCGAAGGGGATAAGAACTATTGGGCATGTGGTGGATTTGGGAGGTCGGTGTAAGCCTTTCCCAGCGCTTAGAACTGAATACGCGTTGGCCCCATCGCACCCGTTTGCCTATTGGCAGCTCTCCCATTACGTAACTTCGTTGCCGGTAGATGAGCTCCGCGCTGACCGTTCGGTACGGATACTTGAATTCTTCGATTTGGGAGGCGATTTTATGCCCTCCATCCATCGTTTATGGGCGCGGTTTGATGTTTTTCGACAGTCCCCGGATTACCGGTTGGTGGAGCGCGCGTGGGCCGCGGAATTGCAGCGGGAGGTTCCGCCGGGTACTGTTCTTCGGGGTCTTCGGCATATGGTTTCCTTAGCGGAGGGAGAGAAATATATTTCAAAGCATTGACCCAGGCACATTTTTCACCGCGGAGGGCCTTTCGGAGCCACCTGACGGTGGATGGCAGCTGTCCGCGATGTTCGGCACCGATGGCAACCCTCTTACACATGTGGTGGAGTTGTCGGCGTCTCCGTTCTTATAGGTCTCGGATTTCCGCGTACATGCAGGACTTGATCGGGCAGTGCGTGGGTTGGGACGCCCTCTTTGTTACTTTGGATATTTTGGGACTTACCTCGCCTAAAGGTAAATGGGGGAGATTGTTGGTGCGTAAGGCCTGTTTAGTGGCTAGGGGACCCCTACTTCGTAGATGGCGTGAGCGTGATCCACCGTCCTATTGGGAATGGCGGAATACGTTCCATCAATTGATGCTGGCTGAGTGTTGGAGCGCTCGGGGCAAACCTGCGAGATGGCAGGCCTTCCAATCCTTGTGGGATCTCTATATTCAGCGGTTGGGCTCCCGTAGTCGTAATGAAGTCTTACAATGGACAATCATGCAACCTGAACATGCTGGTATGGGAGATTAGGTAATAATGTGTGTGGTTGACTAGCCTGCACTTGTTTGGGGAAGGCTCCTGGTATGGGGGTTGACCATGTCTCCGTAGGGGGGGAGGGGGGGGAGGGGAGATGGGGGAGGGGTTAGGAGAGGGCTGTATTGTCTTTCCTTATTGTAAAACTTGACACCATTTGTTTGTTTTTCTCACCCTCCCGGTGGGGATCAGAAACCCACCCCACGCGGGGGTTGTTGTGCTGTTTGTTTTCTTTGCCGTGTTGATTTGGTGTTTAAATAAAGTTTTGAAAAAAAAAACCCACTAATCTTCATGTTCTGTGGCTTAAGAATATTACAATTGTATATTTTAGCAGATTTCCATCAAAACCTCATGATTGGCTTGGCTGGCTTCATCTGTCAATCATTGTAAGTGCATTTGGTTGGACTCTCGATTAAGGAGGATTCCTTGACAGTGGGTTCCCCCTTTCTGATTAGCCTTTATGATAGAACCACTTTGATTGGTTCATTATGCTTGCTGTTTTTGTCATAATTGACGTAGATGCTGTTCCATGATATTTTAGGAGCCTTTTCTCAAGGGATCAAATTGAAGCTTTGCAACTATCATATCATATCGACCTGAGGCAGGGTTGAAAATTGCTGGCCCGAAACGTGACACGTCATTGTTTCTGGACTTTTTCGGTGGTTCTTACAAGCTCGAGAAAAGCTAAGTGCAAGCTTCAAAATCTTTTTTGCTTCTTTCAAAGAAATAATTAATTAAAACGGAGGCGCCACGGCGGTGGGACAGATTCTATTCTGCCCCCTTTGTCAAGGCAGCTCCAACAAAAATATTGTAAGAGGAGAGAAAGCTTTTCCTTTTTTCATATGAGTTCAGAATATTTTTCTTTAGTTAAAAAATAGAGGGACATGTTTACTAAAGTGTAGGACAGTTACCGGATGCTAAATCCTGCACTAAGTGGTTAGCACAGGACATTGGAGTGGAGGAGTAGCCTAGTGGTTGGGGCAAGGTACTTCAGGCCGGAAGGTCGGTGGTTCAAATCCCACTAGAGGACAGCAAACTTGGGCCGGAAGGACTGGGGTTTCTAGTCCCACAGGTGCTCCTTGTGGTCTTGGGCAAGCCACTTAACCCTCCATAGCCCATGTTCCCTGTAAAATAGTTATCTCCAAGTTATAATGCCCTGTTCAATGTAATTTCAGTTTGTTCAATGTAAACCGCACTGATGCAGAATAGCGCGGTATATAAGAGAATGTAAATAAATAAATAAAATAAATTGGTAGCTATTAATTGGGTGCTAAAACCTCTGCTGTGGTAAAATTCCCCCCAACTGTTTAGCACAGGATGAAGCTGGCACTGGACGGGTTTCATGTAGGCATTATTAGCTTGCACTAACCAAATGAAGAAAACAGCAAACAGCATAAATACTGGCAATTTAGATGTAAAGGACCCAATTCTGTGCCAGAAATAGCAGGGATGGACATCCCAATGGAACATCCATCCCCTCTATTTGTGCCTTCTCCGGCCATGTCTAACTTCCCTGCCGGTTGTGCAGGGAAGTTTGATGGGGGTGGGGAAGGGGCGGCTCAGGGGTGGAGTCTGGGTGGTCGCCGGCCCTTGATGTACAGGGCCGATTCTAATGTCGGCCCTGTATGTCCAAAGCTGGCGACATATGCTGGGAAGTTCCCTGGATGTTTTTTTTTGTATTGCTGGGATGCGGATGGGGCAGGGGGGCCAGAGGACAATAGGAGGCTAGATCAGGGGTCAGCCTGCGGGGAATAAAATGGCAGCCGGCATCATAGCTTTTAAATTGAGCCGTGGTGCCATGGCAACCAGATGCCATGGCAACCAGATGCCATGGCACTGCGGCTCCATTTAAAAGCCCTGTCTGAGTTAGTCAGGCAAGTCATGTACGTGCAGGCCAGACTGAATTGCAGTCCCGGCCTGCACGTACATGACTGATCGTGATTCTGATCTCGCGGGGCTAGGGTCCATGGAACTAGTGGGAGCAGTAATGATTCCCATTTGCTCCTACTCTGCAAAATGGATTAGAGGAGCAGGGTTTGAGGTTGGGATGATGCACTTGGTGACTTTGAAGGGTCCTAAAGTTAAGTGGAAGACTGATGGGGGTGTTGTAATGCAATGTGACTCCTGGCAACCCAGCAGCTCCTGGGTTTTCTTGGCAGGGTGAACAGAAGTAGATTGCCAAGCCTTTCCCCACTGCCACAAAGAGTGCCAATGGGAAATGAATGCTTGTCTCTTGGTTAGTAAACCAATGCCCTAACCATTAGGCTACACCTCCACTCAAATGGGGGTATTAAGGGCACTAAACGTGGCCATTCACTTTATGGAAATGGCTTGGGGGGAGAGTAGAGGCATTGAATGCTTTGTGAAGGGGGTAAGGAGCATTGGAGGTGGTGGGAGGTATAAGAGGGCAAGATCACAGTGTCAGGGGGAGGCATGGGTGTGACTGTCAGGCATGAACGTGGGCATCAACGAGGTGGATGAAATGATAATGCTGAACTGGATGCGTGCGGAAACTGCGAGTAGCAACTTTAAGGAGCTGCTCTGGACACATGTGTTTTTTTAACCTTTTCCCCCAAGTGTAGCTTCTTATAATTGCTGCTCCCACAGGATGTGGAGAGTCATACCTGGGCAGTCTGCACCTATTATACAAGCGACTCTATTTGGCAGGTCCTGAGAATTATCCACATCCGGAATAGGATATGGGAATCCCCTTCTCCATGTCCTATCTAAACTGTGCCTTCACATGAATTCTTTGCTTCGATCTTTGCTGAAGAAGATGTAGAGGGATAAACATCCCAGAAGAGATATTTAAAGATGATGATTTGGAAGAATTATTATTATTATTATTATTATTATTATTATTTTATTTATTTATGGATTTTACAAGAATACTTACAAAACCAAATACAAAGAAAAAAAAATAAAGCATCAAAGGCATATTAATAAAAAATAAGAAAACCTACAAATCAAATTTATCCCACATCACGGTGAGAATAAATAAACATAGAAACTGGGGAACACCCCTGCAAAAAGGAAATAAGGAAAACAATTTCCATACGTACTGCTCTAATACATCAATCCCACTGTCCATATACTAATCCCCTGAACCAACCCTGCTCTCCTTACTCAGCAGAAAAGTCTCCGACTATCCAGAATCCAGAAAACATATTGAGTAGCCTGAAACATAATTAAACATTTACAGGGATAACGCTGAAAAAAGGAAGCCCCCAGAGCCACAACCCTGGGTTTCAGAGCTAGACAGGCCCTTCTTCTCAGCTGTGTGGCTCTGGAGACATCAAGAAAAAGTGATTTGGAAGAATTAAAACAAATTTTGGTGAACCTGGAAGATGCATTAGAGCAATTTTACAAATGAAAGTGCAGCAAATCACCTGAATCTTCTGGTAAATACCCCAGGGTGCAGAAAGAACTGGAGAAATAAAATTGTAGACCTATTATTGGTAATTTGTAAACAATCATTAAAATCCTCTACAGTACCAAAAGACCGGAGAGTGACCAACATAATGCCAATTTTTTTAAAAAGGTCACGGTGTAATTCTGGAAACTACAGACCAATGAATTTGACATCAGTGCCAGGCGAAATAGTAGAAATCTTGATAAAAAACAAAATTACTGAACATAAAGGTAGTTATGTTTAATGGAACAAAGCCAACATGGATTTAGTCAAGCTAAGTTTTGTCTTATTATATTTTTTTGAAGACATGAATAAATATGTAGTTAAAAGAGAGCCGATTGATGTGGAGGGCAATTCAAACCTGTGTGTCCCTGGACCATCTGGACACAGCTCGGGGATCCATACAATTCTGCTTCCGCAGGGGCTAGACTTCCTGCACCCCCTCACCTCCAAGGTGGAATAAGTCCCCCGTTTAAATGGATGAACCTGGTTGTACAGGGCTGCCCCCTCCCGCCCCCATACAGAGCTCCCCACACATCTCTGCTGTATGTGTCAGGAGCTCTGTGGGTGGAATTGCTATCCAATCAGATGTCCATCCCCACTAAACGCTACACAGAATCTACCATATAGTGTGTCTGTATTTTAAGAGAACATCAGAGAATTCAGAAAATTTAAGTTATGGAATAGGAGGGAATTTCCTATTGTGGATTGGGAACTCGTTAAAAAATAGAAAGCAGAAAGTAGGACTAAATAGTCAATTTTTTCAGTGGAGAAAGGTGAATAGCGGAGTGTCACAGGGATCTTAATGGGCCCGCTGTTTTTTAACCTAGTTATAGGTGACCTGGGAATGATAACAACAAGCAAGGTGATCAAATTTGCGGATGACACCAAAGCTGTTAAATTAAAGAGGATTGTGAGAAAATGCAAGAGGATGTGAGAAATTGGGTGACTGGGCATCTAAATTGCAGATGAAATCTAATGTGTATAAGTGTAAAGTTATGCATGTAGGGAAGTTCCGCATTAGATGTCACCAGCCAGGAATAGAATAGACATTCCCATTGCTATTATGTTGAAATTCTCTGCTCAGTGTTCAGTGGCGTGCTAGGAATTATAAGAAAAGGAATGGAGAATAAAACCAAGGAAACCAAGGAACTACAGAGCTTAAAAGGGAGAGAGGAGGCACTGTGGGTTAAACTAGCAAGAGGGAAGGAGAAATCTATTTGCATTGGCGTGATATACAGACCTCCCTCACAAGAGGAAGAGGTTGGCAGAGAGTTAATTGAAGACATATGCAGCATTGCTAGGAAAGGGGAAGTACTACTGATAGGGGATTTCAATATGCCAGATGTTGATTGGCACATTCCTGCTACAGTATCATCTAGAAGTAAGGAAATCCTGGACTCTCTACAAGGAGAACTATTCAGGCAACTGGTAACAGAACAGAATGTGAAGGGGCCATACTGGATTTGGTGCTTACCAATGGTGAAAGCTTTTCTGATGTTGTGATGGGAGATTATTTTGCAACCAGTGATCACCAGATGGTGTGGTTCACTATTAGGACTAGGGCTGTTAAAATCAATTGAAAAGCAAGGGTCTTAGACTTTAGGAAAACTAACTTTGCCAAGATGGGCCAATACCTCAGGGAGTCGTTAGCAAGATGGGGATAGCTGGAGGATGTAAAAAACAGTGGGCAAAACTGAAAGGGGATATTTTAAGGGCAACCAACCTTTTTGTTAAAATGGCAAATAAGGGTAAAAGGAAAATGAGACTGCTATGGTTCTCGAAAGAAGTAGCTGAAAAAGTGAAGAAGAAGAGGGAGGTCTTCATAAAATACAAGAGATCACAGAGAGAGGAAGACAGGCATCTATATTTGGAAAAACTTAGAAAAGCTAGCACAGCAGTCAGGAAAGCAAAGATTCAAAAAGAGGAGAAAATAGCCAATGCAGTTAAATGGGGAGATAAGACATTTTTCATATATGTATTTTAAAATCACCATCAGTCAGTAAGTACAGGAAAACTACCTATCATGATCTTTTATTTCAATTTACTACAGTTATTTAGTATCTGCAATCATGCATACAATGTATCAGTTCATTCTCCTCTATTTTAATATGGTTTTCCTTACTCAACAAGCTATACCTAATGATTTAATTTTAAACCCACTTAGACATATCCACACAGGCAATACTAAATTTAATAAAAATAAGATTCACAACTATAAAAACAAAAAAATCAACCAAAATTATTTCCCCCATAGCTAAGCTTACCACAACTAATCCAATTCTTAATTCACCTATTAATTGCGTACTAATTAATGCAAGATCAATATGAAATAAGCTAAATACTATATATGATTATATAATAGACCAAAAGATTGACATCATGTGCATAACGGAAACCTGGCTAAAAGATACAGACCAAGTCATTTTAAACCAAATTACTCCTACTGATTTTGACGTGCTTAACTGTCATAGAGAACATAAAAGAGGTGGTGGAACCCTAATCCTTGCAAGGAAAATCTTCAAATTTAAAACTGTCATAATGAACAACCCATCTGAAACAACTTCAATCGTGATATCAAATCACCATCTCAACATATGTCTCACTTACAGACCACCTAATGCTACAAAAGACCAGCTATCAACAATCCTTGAATTAATTTGTTCTCACACCTCTTTGCATAAACCACTAATTGCTTTAGGTGATTTCAATTTAGGCTCTTCACCTCCTAAATAATCTCAAGCTTTCTTAAAGGCTTTGGAATCTTCAGATTATAAACAGGCAATTACTCAACCAACGCATCAACATGGATCAATTCCAGATTTGATTTTCCATCCAAAGCAGCTTTTAACACTTAATCAAATCTCAACACCAAGAATAACTCCAGTACCTTGGTCTGATCATTACATAATTTCTTTTACACTAAATCTAAAACTTCATTCCCGACAATTACAAACCAAACATAAAATAAGAAAATTTAAAGCCTTTCATGCAGAAAACTTCTTTGCAGAAGTCATTCCTCACTTGCACCAAGAATGGAATGAACTAGACACTTCCATACAAAACTGGAATAAAATCATTTCTGTTGCCTCTCTAGCTCCTAATAAAAATAAGACACAAATGCGCAGAAGAAACAGCGCACCATGGTATTCAAATGAAGTCAGAAACGCAAAATGCACACTAAGAAAATTAGAACGCAAATAGAGACAAAAGAAATCTCAGCACATAGAGTTCTTGTATAAGGTTAAGCAAATACAATATAATAACATGATTAACGATCACAAACAGCAATACCACACAAATTTAATTTTGAAGTCAGCTAATAAACCGAGGGAGTTATTCAGCATTGTGAAGCAACTCACCAAAGTAAACACTCTACATCATGACCACCAAATAGATCCTCAAGAATATGCAAATTATCTAATAAGCAAAAATGTGAATCAATTAAGCATTATTACATCCTCACAATCTACACAACTAATGACCTTCAATGATCTCAAACACTTTTGGACTGATTTTTCTATACCGACAAAAAACAACATTGAAGATATAATAAGCACAAACAACACAACAACCTCTCCAGCCGATCCATGTCCAGTAGAGTGGATTAAAAACACTAAGAAACAACTGAGCTCACATTTGATGAAATTTGTGGAAAATTCATTAAGACAAGGTTATTTACCTGCTATTCTCAAAAAAGCATCAATTCGACCAGTACACAAAGGCAAATTATTAAGCACCTCTGACACCAAGACATACCGTCCGATTTCTAGTTTACCATTTATTTCGAAGGTTATAGAGAAAGTAGTTCAAAAACAATTGCAGGATCACATAGAATCATATGCACCATTGGATTTACACCAACATGGCTTCAAACCATTTCACAATGTGGAATCTGTACTTATTTCACTATTTAATAACCTCATAACTGGCCTGGACAAAAAAAAATAATGTTTTTCTTTTAATATTTCTTGACATCTCAGCAGCATTTGACACCGTATCTCATTCAATAATGATCCGTCTTGACGATATTGACTTATGTAACTACACCCTTAAATGGTTCACATCATACCTGAGTAATCATACGCAAATAGTAAAATGTGGAGAAAAAAAAAACCTCTCAAATCCCCGTCACACAAGATATACCACAAGGATCAGCTTTATCATCCATTCTTTAAAATATCTATATTGAACCCTTTTGTCAAAACAGCATGGAATAAATTACCATCTCTACGCTGATGACATTATGATCTCTACTACAATCGACCAAAATTCTTTAGACACAGTAATAATTGATAAATGTTTGATTGACATGAACAACTGGCTTACAAATAATAATTTTAAAATAAATTCAGACAAAACCGAAGCATTATTCATCTCTAAGGGGTATGTTTACTAAACTGTGCTCAAGTGCGCGGCGCACAATAGCATGTGCTAAGGTACCTTAGCGCACGCTAATGATGCGGTTTTGTGCCCCGCACACATGCGCACCGCACTAAAGTGCCCGCTCATGTGCACGGTGTGCTACTGTGCGATAGAGGCGTGGAAAGGCTCCGGGAGGGCGGAGGAAGGCTCCCCAGGGGCGGAGGGAAGGGGTCAATGGGTGGAGAGTGGGAGGGGAGAGGCTCCCCGCACATGAGCGGGGCTGAAATTCAAGCAAAAAAATACCGGGAGTGAAAACCTCGCAGTACATCATCCTCCTAGGGGGCTGCACCTGACTGAGACAGACAGATATATCCAAGGTGTTTCTGCAGAAACTACCTATCTCACACATTAGCACTGCTGGGGACCTACAGCATGGCCTATATCTGCCATGGAAGGTGCTGTGGACCTGGTGCTGGGCGCCCCACTGCACACTCAGGGTGAGCACAGTACCCGCACAATGTGACGGTGTGTAGCTACTCTGTGCCAGTAACACACATGGTCATTACCCCCTACCAGGCCGAGATGCTGTGGGGGTGGACATGGTCAGTTCCCCCTACCAGGCCGAGGTGCTGTGGGGGTGCATAGCCCATCTTGTGTTTCTCTGTAGACAGCTGATTTGCATATGCAGTGCCTCATGGGTACGGGTGTGCTAACCCTATCCTGGTGACCACAGCAGACTGTCCTAGGATCATTATATACATATTTACACACAGCAGAGTGGAGTTCATGAGGTTAAGTTGTAGTGCGATTGGAAGAGGTGGGTCTTAAGATTTTTTCTGAAGTCTTTCAGATCACAGATTTCACGTAGGTCACTTGGCAACCGGTTCCAGAGTGTAGGAGCTATAAATGAGAAGGCTCTGTTACTGGTACATGCGTTAACCTTTGTGAAGGACTTCGGGAGGCAGAGGGTATTGAGGTTTGTTGTTCTTCTACTCCTGTTGTTGGGTAGATTGGATATCAAACTGTTGAGATGGGAGGGTGCAACATTATGGATGAGTTTGAAAGTAGTGACTAATATCTTGTATTGTATGCGGGCCGTGATGGGGAGCCAATGAAGCTCAATCAGGGTGGGTGTAATGTGGTCAGAGAGTCTTTTTTGCATAATGATTCTGGCAGCAACATTTTGTGCCATTTGCAGGATATTTGTGGTTTTCCTTGGCAAGCCTTGCAGTATGGCATTGCAGTAGTCTAGGTGTGGAATGATGAGGGCTTGTGCGACAGATCTAAAGTCAGAATGATCGAGGATGCTACGTAAGGGCTGAAGGACTTTTAATTTGTGGAAAATAGCTCGGTTGGTATTTCGAAGGTGCCTGTCCATATTTAGGTTGCTGGGATAAGTTGGCTGTGGAGATTGGGTTGGGGCGGGTTGCTGGCCCCTTCGCGGAGCAGCCATTTCAGTACTTTGTCGTGTCCCCGCTGGGAATAATACCCAAAAAGGAGCCGGGGAAGTACCACTTAATCCATAACTTGTCCTTCCCCGCGGGTTCTTCAGTTAATGACCATATCCCAAAAGAATTGTGTGCAGTGCGCTATGCATCATTTGATGAGGCAGTGGAGTTAGTGAGGAAATGTGGTCCGGGGTGCTTGATGGCAAAGGTGGACATTGAATCGGCATTTCGTTTGTTGCCGGTGCACCCATTGGCATTTCATTTGTTGGGATTTTGCTTTGAGGGTAACTGTTATTTTGATAAGAGCATGCCAATGGGTTGTGCGATATCCTGCGCTTATTTCAAACAGTTTAGCACATTTATGCATTGGGCTTTTGTGGAGCAGGTGGGTTGTGGTAATGTGGTGCATTACTTGGACGATTTCCTGTTTGTAGGGGATGCGCTGTCTCAGGTGTGGGGTGTCCCATTGGCGGCGGGAAAGACGGAGGGCCCGGCGACAAGTATCACGTTTCTGGGGTGGAGCTGGATTCGTTGGCAATGGTAGCATGGCTGCCGGCAGACAAGGTAATGAAGCTGTGAGTTTTGGTGGCGAACGTGATGGTCTCAAGTAAGATGACGTTACGTGAGATGCAGGCGTTGATAGGTTCCCTTAATTTTGCATGTAGAGTAATCCCTATGGGGAGGGTGTTCTTGCGACGGCTTGCGGCAGCTACTGCGGGGGTTACTAAACCTAATCATTGGATCAGGGTGTCGCTTAGCATGCGGGCTGACTTAAGTGTATGGGATGAGTTTCTGCGGGATTTCAATGGTACTACGGTATTGATGGAGAGGGAGGTGTCCAGTGGGGATTTGCAATTGTATACCGATGCAGCAGGGGGGTTGAGCTTGGGGGTTTACTTCGGGGGCTCTTGGTGTGCAGCCGGGTGGCCACAGGCATAGCGGGACACAGGACTTACTAGTAATATAACTTTCTTGGAGTTGTTTCCAATTCTGGTGGTGCTGGCAGTGTGGCCGGACAGGCTTCGGAATCGTAAGGTCATTTGGTGGTGCGACAATGAAGCGGTAGTCAGTGTGATAAATAATTATGCCCCGAGATGCAGGCAGGTGGCTGATTTAATGCGGTAGGTGGTGTTAGCTTGCTTGTGATTGAATGTGGTGGTTAAGGCTCGTCATATTCCCGGGTGTACTAACAAGATTGCCGATGTTCTTTCCCATTTCAAGTGGGAGCTGTTTCGGACCTTGGCGCCGGAGGCGGAAGAAGTGGGGGCATCGGTCCCAGAGCACTTATGGCAGATTGGCCTCGGGAAATGATGGAACTGCTGAAGAGTTCGGTATCGGCGGCGACGTGGGCTGCGTGCCAAAGGGGCTGCAGCAGTGTGGTGACTTTCCTGGTGGAGCAGGGATGGCGGCAGGGTTCGGCATCCGATCAGCTACTGGGTCAGTATGTTTTGGCAGAAAAGGTTGCAGGATTGTCGCGGGCGATGGTTCGGAGACATTTGGCAGGGTTTTCATTTTTTGCGAAGGCGGTGGGGTGGGGGGCTGCTGGAGGGGATTTTTAACGCGTAGGCTGCTGCAAGGTTGGGAGTGGTCTTTACCATCGCCGGGGGATGGGTGGCAGCCTATAACGCATGACCTGCTGACACGTTTGTGTGTTGCATCACAGGTTGTAGCGTCCCCTTATGAAGGCATGTTTTTCGGGCGGTGTTTACGGTAGCTTTTTTCGGCGCATTTCAGGTGGGTGAGTTGGTGGCGAAGTCGGGTTGGGTGACAGGGGGCGGGGGCTTACAAGTGCACCAGGTGAAGTTGGTGGGGGGCAGGGTTTGTATCTGCCTAGCGTGTTCCAAGACAGATCAGATGGGGAAAGGAACGTGGGTGGTGTTGAGAGAGGTGGACGGGGCACTCATGTGCCCTGTCACCCTGCTAAAGGCGTACTTGTGAGTGCAGCCGGGCGGCGAGGGCAGTCTCTTTATACATGAGGACGGGAGGGTGCTTTCGCGATTTCAGTTTACGGCGGTGCTGTGGCTGTCATTGCAGCAGATTGGTGAGGATCCTGGGCGTTTCGCTCCGCACTCCTTCCGAATTGGGGCAGCTACCAGTGCAGCGGCGGAAGGACTGCCCGAGCGGGAGATACAGCGGATTGGTAGATGGAAATCGCAGGCGTTCCAAAGCTATGTTCATTTATAGGGGTGGTGGGGGTCACTAACTGTGTCATTTCTTTATTTTGCAGAAGTGGGACAAGGATTGTGTCGCTGTCGGGTGATTGGCCATTCTTTTGTTTACTGGGCTGGTCGGCAAGCAGCTACATGGCCGGTAGGGTCGAATCTCGGTCTGGAGGCTTCAGGAGTGACCGTCTCATGGCTGGGCGAGCGAGGACTTCGGTGGATCAGCTCTTGCCTTTGCTGCGGCACTACGAGCGTATGAGAGGGGCGCCTGACGTCTTGCTGATACACTTGGGAGACAACGACTTGGTGTCTTGGACTTGCCGGCAGTTAATTCGTGCAGTTCATAAGGACTTGGGGGTGGTGTTAGCGATGTTTAAGGGCATAGTTCTGGACTGGTCAGATATCATTCCAAGGCCGGCTTGCAGGGATCAGCGGCAGTGGTCGAGAGGATTGACGAAAATCAATCGCCAAATTGGCAGATGGGTGGGGGAGCATGGAGGGTGCCAAATTTTGCACCCATGGGCTGACGTCGAATGTGCTGGCCTGTATAGGTCGGATGGAGTGCATCTATCCCCGGTGGGGATGGACTTACTCCTTAACGATTGGCAGGAGGCCTTGGAAGGTATTATTCAAGGGAGGAGAGCTGGTCGCAGCTGAACCTTGGGGGGGGCGGCTCAGGACAGTTGTGGCCTGAGCCGGTGGCGAGATTCCGGAGGTTTCCGGGGTCCGGAGCCGGAGGCAAGCATTAGGGCGGGGGTGGGGTACCCCCGACCCAGACAATCCCTCAGGTTTTTGCTAATAATATGGCAAAGCTGGACGAGGGAGGGCTAGGCAAATTAGTCGGGGCCTGGACCCGGCGAAAGCGGAAGCAGCATCACCTTGCTACTCACATGGCTGGTGAGGGCTCGCTCTGCAGGGGGGGGGGGGGCAATTATAATGTGTTGGAATGTGTTTGGTTATTGTTCAAAGGTTAATAAAGCTGCGACCAGTTTAAGTCCCATAAAAGGTGTTGTGTGTGTCATTGGGAAGGAGAGGTGAGGTGAAGAGTGAGGGGGGGGGGGGGTGACGGGGCGGAAAGCGTCGTGTCCGCTGTACCCGGTTATAGAAATCACATCTGATCTATCTGGAGCACTTCTTTGAAGTATTTTTCCAACAACATCTCTGGAGACAGTAAGTGCGTGACGGGAAAATTAAGAAATCTTAAATTGGTAATCCACGAGAGATTCTCCATGGTTTCTAACTTATAATGCAAAGGCAGTGAATCTTTTATAGGGGAAACTTTGGACTGCTGCAAAGTTTGCAGCTGGCCATCAAATTTAGAAACAGCTCCCACCAAACCAGAAACTCTAACATCCATAACCTGAAATGACTTAACCGTCTCCAGAGTAAAATCACACAGATCGGAAACCATTGCAGACAGTTTTTTATCAATGTTGGAAATAGCTGACCAAATATTTCATTTATTTATTTATAGTGAGAAAAGAGCTCCATTTGCCATGGGTGGATAGTCTTACCTGTGATGGGGAGTTGGTTGTGTGTTTATTACTTTTTAGCTATGAGGCAAAATGGTCTGCCAGGATTTATGGGCTAATGGCTGTTTTAGGGACCTCATTTTGGTGGGTTTTAGTTAGGGATTTAACAACATCAAATAGTTCTCTGGGACGTTTGCTGGCTTTATTTAAGGTGTTAGTGTAGTGGTTCCTCTTTCCAGTTTGAATGGATTCTTTATAAGAACCAAAAGCTGTTGTGTAGTGGGCCTTGAGGTCTGGTGATTTTTTAGTCTATCTTTTCTCAAGCTTGCGGAGTTCTTTTTTGAGGGTGTGTAAATCTTGAGAGTACCATTTTTCGGAGGGTCTGCGGGAGATTTTCTTGCAGGTGGTAGTGGAAATAGCTGTTTTATTAATTATTAAGTGACGGTTATTTACTGACTCATCTAAGTTCAGCGTTTGAGAGGTGTTATTCAGGAAAGCTTCTTTGTCAAAGCGCCTGAATAGCTGACCATGATGCTCTGCGTTAGAGAGTTTTTGTTCAGTAAGAGGGATTGGAAGCTTAAACCTTAGGATGAAGTGGTCAGACCAAGATACCTAAGTTGTTCTAGGGGAGGAGTAGTTGGGGTGTTCTGTGATTTTGGAAGGAATATCAAGTCGAGGGTATTTCCCTTGACATGGGTGGGATTGCTTGTCGTTTGTTGGAAATCTAGGTCTTCCATGAATTCCAGAAACACTGTGGATTGTTGTAAGGGTTGTGAGGCTAAGTTGAAATCTCTGAGAATGACATGGGGTTTCCTCGTGTGTGAAGTGCAGGCAGATTCTAAAATTGTTGTGAGGTTAATGTGATAGTTAGTGGGAGGCCTGTAGAGGAGGCATATTGCTAAGCCTTTGTTCTCAGTTTTGAGGAGGTCTAACCCATCAATTTTGTTACAGGCACTGATATGTGTTTAGGACTGCTTTGGTTAATATTAGGACTTTACCATCTTGTTTGGTGTCTCTGGTGCAGTTAAATAGACTATACTCGTTTGTAGTAAGCTGGTTTAGGAGGATGACATCATGTACAGTGAGCCATGTCTCAGTAATACAAAGAATATCTGGGGATTCATCTATTATGATATCTAGAATTAATGGTATTTTATTCCTAACAGATCGCGTGTTTATTTGTATGCATTTTAAAGGTTTAATAGGTTCTGTCGGGATGGGAGGTTTGACATAATTGCTAGGGCTGATGGGAATTAGTCTTTGGTAGGTTTTGTATTTGTGATGATTGCTATCTGGTGTTTCAATGATTATGCAGGTAGCAAATTTGGTTATTGTTTGAATGGTGATGAATGATGAGGATGGGGTGAAATGGGAAGGGGTTTAAGGGAGTGCGTTAGTGTTATGATGAGTAGAAGAATGCAAAGAGCATGGGCTATAGAGAATTTGGTTTCCGTGTTTGAAACTGGGTGAAGAGGAGATATGAGTTGAATTGGAGACAGTATCTGAGGAGGGATTAGCTGACAAACAGTGGAGAGGATCTAGTGGGGTCTGAGCTTGTTAGAATAGACCTGTGACTCCGCTAGGGTGGACACAAGGTGTATAGCAGTTGAAGGGGCAGAGGGAAAATTAACAATAATAGTAGCAGTAAATGTTAAGTGGAGGGGGGAAATAGTATGTTATGTTAACGAATAGTAAGAGTGCAGCTCAGGAAACTGTGTGTTGCTGCAGCAATATGACATCGATCTGTGGTGAGAACGGCAGGAAAGAGCAGTGATATGAACCAATTGTCGCACGTAAATATACAGTACTATAGGGTGTCGAGGGGTATCATATGTCCTTAAATGGAGAAAAGTATGGCTGCAGTGAGGAATATTACCATAGGGGAAAAGCAGATAAGTTACATTTGAATTACTGGGGAAGCGTTTTAACAATGCTATAGTAAGTTAAATGTTACATTTGCTTCATTAGGTTTATATCATATATGTCAGAAGGGAACTTGATCAAACGTTTATCGCTCAGCTGTTGTGGATCTTTTCCTTTAATGTACTATCATGAGAAGGATCCTCAATATTCCGTATTTCTGTAGATAAAGATACATGTTTCAGGAGCAAGCAGGGACCAAGGGAAGCAGATAACTGATCCACCGATACATCAAATAAGCCCATGGAAGGCAACAATGTGTCCGGAGGAGGTGGAAGGGTCTGTTCCATTGGGCTGAGAGAGACACCCTTGGCTGATTCATGCACCAAGACTGTAGATGTAAAATGCCTATCTAAGGGACCAACCACTTTATCAGCTGGGACTGTGGACGTTGGTTAAACGGAGGTCTTGTCTTGTGTTTTCCCATATCACAATGCAACAAGAAGAAATAGTAAGCACAGTACCTTATTACGAGGATCACCCTCAGGCAAACTCCACTGTGGCTCCGTCGGTGCACCGAAGGGGTGCAAAAGGGGCATGTCCTACCCCTTAAGGCCACCTCTTCAGGTCATGGCCCAGAGGGCCTCTGAGCTGGCTGAAATACCTCCAGAGGGGACCTCCTATAGATGAGTAGGAGCCGTCCACTGCAGTGCCAGCAGGCTGAACCATCAACTGCGGGACCTCCTCGGCTTGAGCAATACCCAGCGGAAGTGACGCAGAGCATATGCCTTGATGTTCCCACCATTTTTATTTTTAAAGGGCATTGCTGGTGCTACACTATTGGATTGCCAGTAGCAAGGCTGCACTTAGTGCCATCTCTTGAGATGGCATTTATTTATTTACTTAGTATGTTTTCTATACCACCTTCTCTTATAATCAAAGCGGTTGACAGATCAGCATTTCAACTTTTACATAAAACATTGGGAGAGGGGGCATGCATGAGATTGGTTTCAACTATTTACAGAATGAGCTATTTACATTATAGTACAATGCTTGTTAATTAATTGAATGGGGCTGTGTTATGGGGTCTTGCTGTGTAATGTCTCCAAAATGTTCCACATAGAGAGTTGTTTTCAGCTTCTTCTGGAAGTCCTTATAGTCTGAAGTGGCACTTAGAGAGTCTGGGAGGGTGTTCCATAGCACTGGGGCAGCCAGGGAGAAGGCTCGTCCGGATGTGGATTGATTTGATTTGGTGTAGGCGTTGGGGGTAGCAATGGTGTCCGTGGTGGTGCGCCTTCTGGGTCTTGAGCAGTTCTTCATCATAATGAGGTTACTCAGTATGTCTGCTGAGATGGCTTGCTTGATTTTAAAGATGTTCAGTGTGGTTTTATATTTGATGCGGGAAGTAATGTGCACCCATGTTATTTAAAGTTGTGAAAGCTAGTGCTTGTTAAGATCCAGTGCACTAGTTGCCTTTACCCTCCATTGCCTTGGAACAAAAGCTTGGCAATCTACTTCTGGTCATACCTTGCCCAGAAAACCCAGAAGCTGCCGGGTCTCCAGGAGTCATTCCATTTAGAAATCAACATGAAACAGGATAAGATATGTCATTGGTATTTCCTATGTTGTTTCAAAAATGCACATCCTTACAACAGAGCATTTCATAAGAGGTCTGTCATAAAGGATTTTGTCAAATGCCTTCTGAAATCCCAAATACACTATAGGGGCCATTTTAGAAGCCTTATTCACAGATAGACACCCCAAACATGGGAGAAGAATGTGAAAAGGTGAGATTGTGATTTCAGAAAAGTTCCATTTTGCATGCCCAACAGTGGCTACATATATCTCTGGACATCATGAAGGGGTGTATTTGGGGCCATTTCTGAGCACAGTTAGTGTGGCACATGCAACCACACATCCATGACATATTACGCATAGCCATGGGGACACCTAGGAGTCTGTCTAGTGAGCCCCCTCTGTCTCTGCTGTGCATCCAATCCCCCTGTTGTTGATCCTACTACTACTGCTACTATTAATCATTTATATAGCCCTACAAGAGAACTGTAGTAATGAATCCAGTTCCAATCTCATGAATAAGTAGGAAGATAAAACACAGGCACTTGAATTGCAACTAATACACAATAGGCAATCAATGTATGGAGCATAATGCTGGGATAATATGGCAATACCGTTCGATCCTGAATGGTACATGCAGTTGTAAAGGTTTGCTAGGACAATGAGGCAACCCAAGATTTATTTATTTATTTATTTAAAAGTTCTTTTATACCACGCTATTCGGTATCAGTGCGGTTTACAGTAAACAATTCTTGCAAGAGACAAAAGAAATGCCTAATGCTACAATGAACCAGGGTCAAAAACTTGGATCATAACTGGGTGAGGTATTTACACATTAAACTAAAACAATTGTAACAGAGAGTTTATTTACAGGTTCCATGTTATGGTTAAGGCTGGTCTTCAGTTGTTTCATACATCATTAAAATCATTATATTAATCATATAATCTGTATATACACATGTTGAATACCTGCTGGGGAGGACCAGTTCGGTGTAGTCTTATTTGGTTTGTGATGCATTGTGGAAGTGTAGAAGGAATAGGTGGTGCTTGAGGGCTTTCCTGAATTGTGTGAGATCTCTTATTGATCTGATGCTTGGTGGGAGATTATTCCAACACTTTGGGGCATAGAAAGTGAAAGCCCGCTTTGAGGTAGCCTGTGTGCACTTTGTGGATTCTTTCGGGATAATCAGTGTATTGGAGAACTGTTGACCTACTTGACCTGTTATCAGGGGTTGGAGTGAGGAGGGCTGTGAGGGATGAGGGGGCTATCATGTTAAGGGCTTTGAATGTGATGAGTAACGCCTTGTATGAGAGTCTGGAGCTTAATGGGAGCCAGTGAAGGTCCTTTAGAAAGGGTGTGATGTGGGTGCTTCTGGATAGACCATAGAGCATGCGTGCGGCAGAGTTCATTGCAAGTTGTAATGGGTTGAGGGTGCTCTTGGGGAGGCCGTTCAGGATGATGTTCGCGTAGTCAAAATGTGGTGTTACTAATGCCTGGAAAATGGTCCTGAAGTCGTGGGGAGGTAACATGGGTCTTATGTGTCTCAGAGTTTTGATTTTGGTGTAAATAGTTCTAGTGGTGTTCTTTATGTGTTCCTTGAAGTCGAGGTGTTGATCGAGCATCACACCCAAATAGCGTATGGCGGGTTTGCTTGGGAGCTCTGCGTCTCTGACCTTTAAGGTGGTGGGGGGAGAGAAGTTTCTGTTCTTTGTAATGTACAGGACCTCTGTTTTCTTGAAGTTGATACGAAGGTTTTGAGCTTGAAGCCAGTCGGTGATTGCATTGAAACAATCGACAAGGACGGTAAAGTCAGGGTGCAGTACATTGAATGGGGTAAACAGCAGGACGTCGTCTGCATAAATCAGGCAGGAGATGTCAAAAGAGCGGATGACCTCGCAGATAGGCTGCATGTATACATTGAAGAGTAGTGCAGACAGCGATGAGCCTTGGGGTACTCCCTGGTGTTGCTGGAATGGTTCAGAATTTGCGGATCCCATCTGTACATGTTGCCATCGGTCAGTTAGATCGGATTTACACCATTCCCAGGCGAGGCCTGTAATTCCCTTTTCCTGAAGTCGTTTGAGGAGCTGGTCATGGTTGATCAAATGCGGTCGCAATGTCAAGGAAAATAAGAGCAAACCCGTTTTTGGTGTTGTCTATTTCTCTGTTTAGAGTGTTGGTTAGCGTGACGAGTAACGTCTCGATTCCATGGGATTCGCGAAATCCGTGCTGGCAGGGGTCTAGTGGGGCTGATGAGTCGATGTGTTGTTGGATTTGTCTCTGGACGACCTTCTTGATTATTTTAGCGAGTAGTGGGATACTGGAGATCGGGCGGTATGAGTCATACCGCCTAATATATCATATTACACGTAGTCCAGGGGCCAATAATCATCTGTGGCGGTCAACATTTTTTGTAAATGCCAGCCCGCTATGGCTAAAAAAGATCCAGATTTTCAACGGTACTATCCCAATAGCGGCTGGTGCTGACTATTTGGAAAATGTGACCAGCTTATGTTCTTATCAGGATAGTGGCAATATTAAGTCCTCTTTCCAGACACATTATCCAGATAACTTAGGACAGCCTTTACCTATCCTAAGTTGTCCAGCTGAGTCATTTGGATAGTGGACTGAATATCAGCACTATCTGGATCAGTTCTGGGACAGTTCTAGCTCCGCCCACACTCCTCCCCAGCAGTAGCAGGGCGGTCAGTCATACTGTCAGTGGCATTGTCTGCAGAATGCTAATGAAAATAGCTGGATAGTTCCAGCCAGCGACACTAACACAGACGGGAGGTGCTGCTCTCTGCTAGTTTTTCTGCTATTAATCAAACTTTTCTGAGTACTCCTTTTTCCCCTCGTTTGTCTAACAGTCAATAGTCGCAGGCATTTTGTTTTGAATGTGCTTAAATTTGCATTTATTTATCTAGTTATTTTTGCTATAAGCCTATGCAAAATTTTCAAGGCATTTGACAAAAAGGAACCTCGACGTAACAATGCAATCCCACCCTCCTAGCACGACCAGTAGCTTCTGCCTCTACTGCAAGCTTCTCTTTAAAGTTGCCCTTGGCCTACCTTATTATTGTTATTTGAAAGTGACTAAAGTTGGGCACATAAATGGATGGCCCACCTTTAGCCACTTTAGCCAACCCCCCAACAGCTGAATATCACTGCTGACCAGTTAGCTAACTTTCTATCCAACCAAACCGGATATTCAATACTGGTGGCCAGATAGGACCCCGGCACCGAATATCAGCCGCAATAGCAATGTTACTCGCTGAATACTGTATCCCCACAGGTATTTTTACACGATGTTCACTCTTCATGCAGACCATGGACTGCTCCTTTTAATTTTTTTGAAATCCTCATTTATCATACTCTCCCTTTTTAAAATGAAAAGCCGCGATTATGACAAATTTGACTTCATTATGATCTCTATTGCCATGCGGCCCTACAGTACCTTTTACCAGGTCCTTCATGTCAGTAGGGACTAAATCTAAAGTAGTTTCCCCTTTCATTGGTTCCTAGGACTAGAAACCTTACCTTCCGAGCACATCCTGATAAGACGTTTACCCATACTATATACAGAGGATGGAGAAAAGTCTTAAGGGTCCTTTTACAGAAGTCTGTTAAGCAGTTAACAGGGGCATTGATGCGACGTCTTGTCAGTGCATACTAATTCCAGCACTGAGTACATTTTTGAAGATGGGGCAGGGAATGGGTGAGGCGTAGTCACGGACTGCTCCTTGCAATTAACCCTTTCAAGGCCTACTTTAAATTTTTAATCCACATTCTGCAGCCGGGTTAATTTTTGCATATTTCAGGAAAATTGTACCCGTCTTATTCAATATGTTCTAATAGTGATTTTCCTTCTGCTATGGTCATGTATTATATACCATTTGATAGGAATATTTAGTCAGAAATTTGGATCCGAAGAGTTTTGGGCTCAGCCTGGAAATGGTTTGCACGACTACTCACCACACACTAAACTTAATACAGCAGATAGTGCATCTGTGTAGACTGCAGTGCAGTTAATGCATTGTAAGTGAATTATCTCTGTGTTAACTGTATGGGAAAATTCTGGGCACATCTCCAACAGTTAACATAGGGGCTTTGCTGTTACCCATGCTTTTTTGCTATTAACATGTGGCAACAGCAAAATTTGAATACGGTTCAGTGACCCCTGAGTGAATTAAGTGGAATATCAGAGTCTAAGGAAAAAATGTTTCATTGGTGTGAATCTTATAATTACAAAACCAGAAAAATGTAATGCAATATTGATATCTGAGTCACATATTTTGCCTTTAACTAATGTGGTCAGCATTTCACCTCCTCCACACTTAAACCAGATGGTGTCCCGAGGACAGGGGGAAGGATTAGCTAACAGGCCAGCATTCGGTTCTCAGTTGGGCATTTTGTTTTCAGAAATCGATTTCTATGTTAATTTAGTGTTAACGTTTTTCTGCTATATATCTGGAATAAAGATTGATTTCTTGAAATTGATTTTTACGGCTTCTTTCTAGTGGTCTTCATAGCTATAAAGTAGAGGTATGAAAAAAGAAATTTCTGTAGTAATGCTCAATTAGGGCTTGCTTCACCCCAGTACAGAGAAGAATAACAGAATAGCTCTGACGAACACATTTAATCATAGCCTACTTTTCGACAAGGCTACTGAAGGGCCCTACGTTATCTATCGTCCTTCCTGTGGGCAGTTCTCTCTGTGCCCCATTCTTTTCCTTATGTCACACAGACCTGCAGAGCTTGGTCACAGTTTGAGATATGCATTCATAAGTACACATTTGGTTTGGTAGTGTGTCTTAAAATAACAGAGGCACTGAATAAGCCAAGGAAGGCTACTTATACGTCCCTTCTAGGATGGTCCTTTTATAGTAGATATGCTTTAATTTAAAAAGCTGAATGGCTATTTGAATATATACCCTTTTATAAGACTTATTTGAAATAATGGGAGCTGCAAATCTTTATATATAGTGAAGAAAGCATGAAATGTTATATTTTGAGTAGGCGAGTTTGTGTGATATTATAAAGTGATCTCACCACGGGATGATATTAAGATTCTTCTTAAAAACCAGAGGGGTATGTTAACTAAAGTATGCTACCAGATAATGCAGGGTTCAGCCCCTGCCAAATGTGCTGTAGTAAAAAGTACCAGGCACTGAAAATTTGACCGCGCTAAAAATCTCCAGCTACCTGAGCTGCGCAGGTTGGGATGGGGAATGGGCATTCTTGGCAAGAAGCATAAGGGTTGCTGTTGCGCACTCCCCGTCGATGTGGCACTTAGCACAGGTGCACTTACTGCCAACTCAGTGGATGGCATTAAGTGCACCCACATTGATCACATCAAAGTCAACGAGCATGGGGGTGGGCACGCCTCCATTTACTAGCAACGGTCCAGCGGCATCCCCATGCTCAGTTTTGGTGCCAATCGCATGTTAGCAATTCACCTCTTAGAAAAAATGCCCCTTCGTGTGCTAAATTGATTTAATGCCTATAAACCTAGGGCCCAATATTCAAAGGCATGTGCACAGTTTACACACCTTTAAACCATGTAAGTGCCGCTTAGAAGGATATTCAGCGGCACTAACACATTTAGTGCCATGGAATATCCGCAAGTAACACTCCTATAGACCCCAATGCTTTCCACGTAGCATTCCGGCATGTTGTGGGCCTTCTGGGGAGGAGTGGAGGCGGCATCATCGCTAAGCGGGTAGCGGCGATATGACACCACTGCCCAGTTAGCGACCAACGGGTAAAGATAAGCGTAGCAAAACCCGTACAGTTAGTTTTGCAGCATCTGTGGCTGTATGGCGACCTTGGATATTCAATAACAGGGCCACATTTGACTCTGACATTGAATATCCACATTTAATGTTCAGCGCCAGCGGCTAGCTGCTGAATATCGGGCCCCTAAAAATTAACATGTGGAGGGTAATTTTATAACTAGATGCCTAGTGTTAGACACCCAGGACACACCTATTACTGTATAAGCCTATTTTATAAAGAAAAACAGCACCTACTTTTCTTTATAAAATAGAGATATAAGTGTCCGAAAACATGTGTTAGATCTAGGCATGAGCACTTATACCAGCCGTCAGGCAGGTGTAAATACCCCTGCCTAGATTTTTAGAGAATGCAAGCAAGTTACAGTATTCTATAACTTGCAAGCATAGATTCGCGCTCATTCTCCGCCTCTATTGATGCCATCGGCCTGATGTGCGCACTTACAAAATAGCAACCGGCTAAAGTACATGAATGAAGGTCCTTTCATGTACATACATCATTGAAAATACATGACTTACGCACACTGTTGGTGCGTGACTTTAAGCAGTTTCTTCTAAAATGACCTCCATTAAGTAGTTAGTGCATGTTAAAATGTTTTAATGCGGTGCTAAAATGAACCAACAATGTTTGCCCTTTGCACATATCTATTTGAGGTCATAGCTCCAGACTTTTTCCTGTTTTCTTTTATCTCTACATGCCCTCCAGAACTAAATTTACCATCAGAGCCTCTGAATAGATTACCTGCAAATCTCATTTTTTTAAAATTGGGTCTTCTACCAGGGTTCTTCCACCTCCTATCGTTTCAAGCCCCCTTTTATGTGAGCTCACATCACACCTAACCTGAATTCTTCAATAGAACTACAGTTCAAATGATCTATTTACTTCTGTATTCTACCACTAAGATGTTTGCACTCGAGGTCACGTGATGCGGGCAGAGTAGTGGTCGCATCCTAGGTGTGCTCCGCAACCCCCTAGCCCGAACCGGCACTTTTTACACCGTTATAACCCCCGAGACCGGGTTCTGCTTTAGCGATCTGCATACCGGAACACTTACCGCTTCTATAGCCGGCTTCGGAGTGGAGAGGAGGGGCATGGCGACAGCGGTAAAATCCACCCGGAGGGACCGGGAGCGCATGGTGGGAGCCGGAAAGATGGCGGAGACGGCCTTGGCGCCAAGTTCCCCGAAATCCCCTGCTTACCTGGACGAGGTGTCAGCAGCCGTAGCAGCGGCCCTGTCGTCTCAATTCACAGCCCTCCATGAGAAAATGGATGGGCTACAGAGCTCCGTTGATGCCTTGGGGAGCCGACTGCGGGAAGCGGAGGACCGGCTTGGCCAGGCAGAGGACAAAATGGAGACGCTGACCCGGGAGGTAGCAGACCTGAAATCCCAGGTCGAGTCACAGGCCACAAAACTTGACGACCTGGAAAACCGATCCCGAAGGAAGAACCTACGGATAATGGGGATTCCCGAGGCAGTGACAGATAGAGATCTTCTTCCTTACCTGGACTCCCTGATAGCCATGCTGCTGAAGAATGTAGAACTGGATGACCCGCTGCAGATCGAGCGGGCCCACCGGGTCGGCCCTGTCCAAACCCGCGATAGCCGGCCCCGGATCGTCCTGGTGAAGTTCCTGCGGTTTCCCCAGAAGGAGCGGATACTGCGAGCGGCCCGACAGCTGGGAGAGGTGGTCTACAATAACTCGAGGCTCCGCATCGCTCAGGATTATTCCATCGCCCTGAGCCGGCGACGCCGGGATTATGCACCGCTCTGCGAGAAATTGATACAGGCCAAGATCCGCTTCACGGTGCAATATCCAGCCCGACTACACGTGACACATGCGGGTGTCCACCGTGCCTTTGACTCTGCTGCTGCCGCTCAGCCGTATGTGGACCAACTTGCTGCACGAGAACGAGCAGCGCCAGCACTCCCCGCAGCGACCTGAGGAACTGGAGGCCTTATCCGGGTAGTCCCATTGTGTGCGGACTTGCTATCTACCTCGCTGTTTGTGGAGCACTGTTCAGCGGCCTCGCAGTGTGGAGCCCTACAGAGACCCAGTGACCGGAGAGGGATTGAGCGGGCCTGCTGTGTGGGGTGATGAAACTCTGTTTCCTTCTCCTTTGTTACTTGTTACTGTAACTGTTACTTTGCTGAGATGTTGCCTTGCAAGGATACTGTATCTTGCTCTGTCTCTGGGGCGCTTGGCTAGCCGCTCGCCGGGTGGGAGGTCAAGTAGGGATTTTTTTATTGCAAGGTTGGGGCTTCCCCCGTGGCTCTGGCCCCAGCTGGGCCTATGGGTAGGATACTCAGCGGCCTGCAGGCGGAGGGGGCAATCCGATGTGGGTTGCTCCCCCTGCTTCTGTGTTTTTTGCGCCTCCCCCCTATCCCGTCTTCTCTCTCCCTTCATGCCTTCTTTGTTTCTTCCTTTCACCATTATGTTAGTGCTGTTGTGAGATTGGGGAGTTGGAGGGATGCTGGTTAGCGGGCGCAGTGGGTTACAGCAGGCTTGCGGCTGGGTTAGCCGCTGGACGGAGGGGGGGTGAGGCAGACGCGAGGGTTAGTAACCAGGGGGGGGGGGGTGGGGGGTGGAGGTGGAGGGCACCTAGTGGGACCTTTATAGGCTCCCTAGGAAGGAGGGGGAGAAGGACCTAGGGGGGGGTTGCTGTAATTCAGGGGGGGGGGGCAGGGACAAGTGGGATGGGGGGGGGGGAGGTGGGATGAGGCCAGGCAGGGAGCTTCGGTGGGTGAGTGGTGTGGTGCTTGGCCTGATAGAGCTGATAAGGGGAATGGGGGGGCTGGGAGAGGAGGGGGAGGGGGGGGTGGGCGATTGGGGGGTGGGGGTCCAAGGTCACCGAGTGCACCTAGATTGGTCATAGTAATAGATGGATGGAGCAATGTCTTCCTAAGGGGGAGACCTCAGGCTGGGGAGGTCCTACCCCATTACTACCACATACTGGAAATATATACCCTGTTTGAATACGACCCACCCTGAAGGTAGTCTCCTGGAATGTGTGTGGTATAGGGAATCCCATAAAGCGATATAAAGTGTTGCAGAATTTAGCCAGACTAAAATGCGATGTTGCCATGCTACAAGAAACCCACCAGACGGCCGACGAGCATGCTAAACTACAGAAAATGTGGGTGGGACAGAGTTGGGGCGCCCCGGCTAAAGGGAAAAAGGGTGGAGTGGTCACTCTGGTCAGTGCACGGGTCCGCTTTGAGATGGAACAGCAGTGCTCGGACCCAGACGGTAGATTTATCCTGCTTTATGGCTACTTGGAGGGTAGGCCTATTGTGTTGGGTAATGTATACGGACCCAACGTTGTGGATCGGCCGTTCTACGCCCGACTGGCCTCCTGGGTGGAACAGTTGCCAGATGTGCCATTAATACTGGCTGGGGACCTGAATGGGGTGTTGGACATAGACCTGGATACGTGTGGAGGGGGGAGTGTGAGAACGCGGGTTTCGACCACTAAAACGCTGCGAGAGTTGTGTCGTCGTCTGGGGACGGTAGACCCCTGGCGCCTCCTTCATCCCTTCGAAAAGGATTTTACTCACCAGTCGCGGGCGCACGGCTCTAATGCGCGCATTGACTATGTCTTGGTTTCGGAGAGGCTCTTTGAAAGGGTAATGGATGCGCATATAGCCCCGTCGGTAATCTCTGATCATGCCCCAGTCTGGGTGGAATTCCGATGGGGAGATCTGTCCACCTCTACGCGTGTCTGGCGGTTTCCCATGGACCTGTACTACGATACTAATTTCCACACCCACCTAGGACAGTGTTGGCAGGATTTTACGACGTACAATAAGCAACATGAATCGGAAGCAGAACTGTTCTGGGAGACAGCCAAGGTTGTATTGCGTGGTAATATTATTGAATATGCCGCGCGGAAGCGTAAATTGCTTGCGGCGCAGATCGTTCAGCTAGAAAAACAGGTGATCCGTGCCCGACGGCGCTGTGCGGGGGATCCCAGTAGAACACATAAGCGCAGGCTTTGGGAATTGCAAACCTCACTCAACGAATTGGTGCATCAGAGGGCGAAGAAGTCCCACGAGTACTACCGCTATCAGCTATACCGGTTTGGTGACAAGCCGGGGAAACTCTTAGCACGCTGCCTCCGCGGTAGTCGGGCATCTAGGCTGATTGTGGCACTTCGAGATGAGCGGGGGGGACTGCAGAGGGGAAAGAGGGAAATAGCCCATACGTTCCGTGCCTTTTTTCAACAGTTATATGCGCGGCGGGACGGGTCTCCGGCTGCCATGCAGAATTACTTAAGTAAACTTGACCTGCCCCAGGTGGGGGCAGACCAGCGGGCCTATCTGGATGCCCCGATCACAGTGGAGGAAGTTGGTAGGGTCATACAGACAGCTGCCTGCTGTAAGGCGCCTGGCCCAGATGGATTCGGGGCAGAGTTTTACAAAATCTTGGGGGATTGCGTGCCCCCCACCTTAGTGGCAATGTATCAACAGCGCGTGGCACAGGGTAGATTTAAATGGGGCCCCAACCATGCCTATATTACTTTAATACCCAAACCAGGCAAAGACCCCACGCAGGCGTCGTCCTATAGGCCGATTTCTTTGTTGAACTTTGACCTCAAAGTGATGGCTAAAGTTCTGGCGGACAGGTTGGCATCGGTATTGGGGGATCTGGTACATGATTCCCAAGTTGGCTTTGTCCGGGGGCGATATGCCGTGCGCAACCTGCGTAAAATCTTGCTATCAATGGAATGGGTGCACGAGCGCGGGACGCCGTCGTTGTTAGTCAGCTTCGACGCGGAGAAGGCGTTCGACCAAGTGCAGTGGGACTATCTGCATGGCCTCCTGCCGTATTACGGGTTTGGTGACTCCTTCTGTAGGATGGTGGAGTTATTGTATGCGGATCCAACAGCGGGAATATTATGCAATGGGGAGGTATCGGAGAAATTTAATCTGGAGAGGGGCACGCGTCGGGGCTGCCCTCTTTCCCCCCTGCTCTTTGTGCTGTCCCTGGACCCACTGATACGGCGTATAGAGGAGTCTCCCGATATTCCGGGGGTGCGCATTGGCTCACACGGGTTTAAGGTGGCGGCCTTTGCCGATGACCTACTGATGCATCTTACGAAGCCTCAACAAACATTACCCCGGTTGTTGGAGGAGTTTTCCCTCTACGGTAGATTCGCAGGCTTAAGACTTAACCTGGCTAAATCGGAGGCGCTAGATGTGGGCGAGAACCTGAAAGATAGCTGGCCTGGGAACTTTCCGCTTCGATGGGCTGCGGATTCCTTCGTTTATCTCGGCATTTTGCTGACTCGAAGACCATCTCAGCTTTATAAAGCGAATTTCGAACGTATCTTCTCTAAAATCAGAGCGCAGATGCAGGCGTGGGCACCCCTTCCATTGTCCCTTCTGGGGCGCGTAGCAGCCTTAGGGATGGTGGTTCTTCCCAGGATGCTTTATTGGCTGCAGACCCTTCCGGTCTGGCTATTGAAACGGGATTTGCGGCGGGTTGAAAGAGCCATTAGAGGGTTTCTTTGGAAAGGTGGCCGAGCACGTATCCCGTTGGTTCGGATGAGGGGGGGATGGAGGTCGGGAGGGGTGGGAGTTCCGGACGTTTGGAAATATGCCTTGGCGTGTCAGGCCCGACACATTGCCGATTGGATGGGGGATACGGAGGTTTATACTCCCCGGGCCTTAGAGGAGGCCTTTGTGGCGCCGCAAACTCTTGATGCGGTGTTGCATCTTGGGCGGGGGGTTTTGCCGGCACGCCTGGTTGGAAGTGTTCTGTTGCAGGCTACTAGACGTACATGGCAGCAGTTGAATAGATATTGGGGGAGTAGCCCGGAGGTCTCCAGCTGGCTACCCCTGCGGGGAAATCCCTGCTTTACTCCGGGGTCAGACTCTGTGTTTTTTCAGCGTTGGGAGCAAGCGGGGATTACGCGGTTAGGCCATGTGGTGGACACCGAGGGGCGATGTAAGGCCCTGGACGTTATTTGTGGGGAATATGATCTGAACCCTGGGAACTCAGTTTTTGCATACATGCAATTGTCTCATTATATTGGAACACTGCCTGGGCGAGAACTGCAAGCGGAGCGCTCTGCGAAGATTCTGGATTTTTTTGCCCTGGGGTCGGAAACGCCCCCGACGATTGCTCTGTTTAAGAGAAAACTCGATTCCTTCGACCCACCCCCGGATCATGCGGCGGTAGAACAAGCATGGGCGAGAGACTTAGGTAGGGAGATACCCGCGGGCTCGATCCAGGGCGCGTTGGGTAGGATTGCGTGCCTTGTGGAGGGGGCCCGGTGGCGCGAAATTCAGTTCAAAAGCATTCTTCGAGCCTATTTTTCGCCGCGAAGAGCACTGAGAAGCTATCTTACAACACATGGGGGGTGTCCCAAATGCTCCTGTGACCTGGCGGACTTGGGCCATATGTGGTGGGGGTGCCCAGTCATTCGCCGGTATTGGCTTCGGATCGGCGAGTACCTGGGCGGTTTGCTACATCAGCGGCTTAGCTGGTCCGGGCTGTCGGTAATTTTGGATCAGACGGGACCACTCCACCCTAAGGGCAGATGGGAAGGTTTATTGGTGCGAAAGGCCTGTCTGGTGGGTAAGGGTCCCATCCTTCACCGGTGGAGGGACCCTACCGGCCCTACGTTTTGGGAATGGCGTAACACCTTGCATCAGTTTATGCTTTTGGAACGGCGGAGTGCGCAGCGGCACCCCCGGAGATGGGCCACCTTTTTGTTAATCTGGATGCCTTATATACAATCACTAGAGCCCAAAATCCGCAGCGAGATACTCAGGGTAGCATAGCGCCGGGGGAGGAATAAGGGGGGGGCTCCTTAGTTAGGAATGCGCCGGTGACTTTGGATTGGGGGGGAGGGTAAGGGGGGATGATTGGGTGCACTTGATGTGATATTTTGCTGTATTTGTTTGCTGCTGATATACTCCTAGGGTGGTGGACAAGACACAGCCCTACCCGGGAGGTGCTATGGAACAGGCCGATTGTACCTACTTGAATATGTTTGGTTGTTTGCTTGTTATTGTATTCTTTATTATCAATAAACAGATTTATCAAAAAAAAAAAAAAAGATGTTTGCACTCAGTAGTCTTTGCATTAGTTTTAAATGTGAGTTCCTGCTAGGAAACTCCATACAACCCCAAATCTTGTTTTTCTGCTTTCCCAAGTCTTTTTTTTTCAGGTATCTTATACATTTTCTATCTTCTGTACAACTATCTAGATATTTACCTTCTTCTCCAGGTCAGGTCAGTATGAGCAATAGTTGACAATACCATAGCATATACTGTAAGTGAATTACAAAAGCGTTCTCCAGACTCCAATAAACAAAGCCCCAGATACAAGGTTGAGGAGAAGCAACCAGCAGAATCAACTCACCATCCCGGCCCTCAAAAGAAAAAGCCCTCAACAATCATGCAACCGAGCCTTCACCCTGTTTGCGCCCGCAATCTGGAACGCTCTTCCAGAAACTTTAAGAACTTCCAAAAGTGTACCCGAACTATGAAAAAACCTCAAAACCTACCTTTGCACTGAATTCTTTGGATCCGATGAAACTCCCTCTCCACCATGCTCATTACTGCATGTTACAATTACAATTACAAGGCACTCCATCCTGCAATATTTAGGTGAGTGGGCAGTGGCTGAGTTGGTTATCTCCTACTGCCACTCCTTCACTGCTGTGCTGCATCACACATTGCATGAGTCGGAGGACTTTCTGTGTCTGCCACCGCTAAAATTAGGCCACGCTGGATGCTTACCTACTGGAAGGGCCGGCCCTGCATACATGTGTAAGTAGTAGCTCTTCTAAAATCATTGCTCACAGGCTTAAGGCCATTTACACCTATAAAAATGTTGTTTACATGTGCAAACGCTGTGCAAACCTTCAGAAATGATGTCAATGTTGGGATTTAAGCTGCTTGTCATCGCTCAAGAGCTCTTTCCCAATATTCCTCTTCTGTTTTATTATAATTTCTTCTTTTATTAGTAGTAAATTACCTTACCTATCTTTCATGTCTTATTTAACATTTTTTAAATGCCATTTTTCTCTTTAAGTCAAAATGACTCATAAGTTTAGCAATATATGTTTCAAAACATTCCCCAACATGCAAGTTCATCGATTTATCTCAGCACCCTCAACCCGAATGAACTCAGCTTCTTCTCACACATTTCATCCCCAGTCTACATCAGCATAAAACAACCACATTCTTCCAGCACCTATTAATACAAAAAGGGTAACAGTTATCATGGATTTAGCATGCATGGCGAGTTCACACCAGCGGCAAGTATGACGGCACTGGCATGACAACTAGGTGTACTATTTTTTGCAGTATCTGCATGCCATGGAAGGGGGTGGATCGGGACAGAGAGTGGGTTTGCGACCGGTGACAGCACTAGCTGTCCCAACCACCTATAGCAGAGGTTATACTTAGCGTTCATAGAAAACAATAAGCTGCGGCAGCCGCTGAAATAATCTCCCCTGGCTCTAACCACCCCCAGCAAGGTAATCTCTCCTATGATCTCCCCCCCTCCTCCCTTGATACTCCCCAACAAATTCCTTCTTTCAGAATCGTCAATGGCAGAGAGAAAACCCATGAGAACACCTTTCCCCAATGCCCCTCATGGGCGCAACCCCCACCCCCAAACCCCTCTTGGTCCTTACCAGGGGCTCTCCAGTTTTGCTGATGAATGGGGCAGAAGCAGTCCCTCTCCATTCCTGCTCCCACTATGGGGCTTACAAAAAGGCTATGGTAACCCCTAGCAGTAGTCACACAATACTACTGCTAATTTGACAACATACTTTTAAATATTCTACTTTGAGGCAATTTCTTCAAATGGGTTAGTTTTGCACAAACCATAACCGTGAGGAAGCTCACTTCTAAACCAGGGAATGTGGAGTATGATCTCAGTGCTACACTGAACATTAGCAGTCAGGTTTACTGCTAATGCTTAATATAGTACTTGCATCGTGTCAAAGAGAGTCTCCTTCTGGAGTTTGTAAGATGCAACATGTATGGATAACTTAACAAGGTGTGCTTGGAAATTCTTCTTAAACAAGCTTCTGGCTCCCAACGTGATGGGAATAACTTGGTATCTTTCTGCCACATTTTCTTGGTCTCTTGACTGCATTTCCTGGTATTTGACGATCTTCTCCCTCTCAACATGATTCACAGAATAGTCACTTGGGATTGACACCTCTATAATCAATGCCATTCTGGTGCTTTACCACTATGTCCATCTTTGTTGCATCTAGCTTTTTGTTGGTCAGAATGGGAGTATCCCAGGTGATCATAACCCCTTCATTATCTGTAATTCTCTAAGGATCATCTTCCCAGTGCTTTTCAGGCACGATGATATTGTAATGTTTACAGAGTTTCTAGTGGATGAGGCATGCCACTTTGTTGTGCCTTTCTGTATAGAAACTTTCCACCATCAGAACTTCACAGTCAGCTATGAGGTATGTCACCATTTCTAGCTCTTACAGAATCAACATATGTCTGTTTTACCATTTTTTTCAGTGCTCGCTGTAAACCATCTCATCCGTAATCCACTGTTCTGGGTTGCAACTATCAATCTCTCATCCTTTGGTTTCAGTTCACCTCTTCTTAATCATTCATATGTACATTCTGGATCCACAAAGGGTTCCTGGAGTAACACTTTGTATTTCCCACTCTATTTGTGTATTTGCCACTTGTTTTTCCTTGTTTGCTGATCTAATTCTTTGAAGTGTTTTTTTCTCTAGTTTTGAAAATTCTGTTGCTTCCTTTCCTGTGTGTGCTCATTCATTCCTTCTAGTCATAGTAACACTTATTCAAGTTTGATGATGAAGACAGATTCTGGATGTTTACTTTTATATTTCAGCACTTTTTGCATATTTGGATCCAATAATGCTGTTAGGTAGACCCAGAAGCCTATGAAAGTAGCTCTGTCTGTGTAGTCTCTTTCAGGCCAAGCCTTCCTTCAGCTCTATGGATGAACAGTCTTGGCATATGCTGATTCTTGTAAATTACCTCATGAGCATGGAGATGTTTTCTTGTTTGCATATCCAGTTTTTCAAGATCTTTAAGAAGCCAAGCTACAATCCCAAAGCTACTACTACTACTACTGCTACTATTGATTATATATAGCGCTACAAGGCATACACAGTGCTGTACAGACACATAAAAAGATGGCCCCTGCTTATCAGAACTTACAATCTAGTCAAGACAGACAACACAACAGCTGAGGACAAGGATACATCTAGAGAATGGTAAGAAAACACATAGGAGACTAAGCGGATCAGGATCCAAAAGTGCCTCAAAGAGGTGAATTTTCAGCCTGGATTTGAAAAGGGCCAAAGATGAAGCCTGACACACACACAGGTAGTTTGTTCCAGGCATAAGGAGTAGCTTCTGATCCTCGCTGCCTCTTTAATACCCTCAATTCTCTCCTCAAGGTGCCCCCGCCTCCGGTCCCGCCTCCCTTTCTGTCCAAACCCTAGCTGACTACTTCCATGACAAAATCCACAAGATTACCCTCTAATTCCCCACTTCCTCATCTACCTCCCCCTTCCCCAATTCTTCCCCCCCCCCATCCATACTTCCTCTACTACCCTCTCTTCCTTCCCTACGATCTCCGAAGAGGAAACCGCACTCCTTCTTTCCTCCTCCAAACCCACCACCTGTTCCTCTAACCCTATCCCCACCCATCTCCTACACCTCATCTCCCCCACCGTTGTCTCCTCCATCTCTCATATTCTCAACCTTTCACTCTCCACTGCAACTGTCCCCGTAGACTTCAAACATGCTGTTATCACACCATCTCTATGCCAATGACTCCCAAATCTACCTCTCTACACCTAATATTTCTCCAGCAATCCAGACCAAGATCTCTGCCTGCCTTTCTGACATCGCTGCCTGGACGTCTCACCGCTGCTTGAAACTGAACATGGCCAAGACTGAACTCCTTGTCTTTCCCCCCAACTCTTCCCCCCTCTTCCCCCTTTCTCAGTCTCCGTGGATGGATCTACGATCCTTCCTGTTCCCTCGGCCTGCAATCTGGGGGTTATCTTTGACACCTCTCTCTCCTTCTCCACACATATCCAGCTTGTAGCTAAGACCTGCCACTTCTTTCTCTGTAACATTAGCAAAATCCACCCCTTCCTTTCTGAACACACTACCAAAACACTTATCCACTCCTTAATCTCCTCTCGCCTCGACTACTGCAACCTACTCCTTACTGGTCTCCCCATGAGCCATCACTTTCCCCTTCAATCTAAACATAATTATGCTGCTCGACTAATCTTCCGCCAGTCTCGCCATGCACACATAACTCCTCTCCTTAAGTCACTTTACTGGCTCCCTATCCAATTCCGCATCCAATTCAAACTTCTCCTATTGACCTATAAATGCATTCGCTCTACCGCCCCTCAATCTCTTATCGCTCCCTACATCCCCTCTCGGGAACTTCGCTCTGCTAACAAATTACTTCTCTTTAGGCCTTTCACTCGCACCACTACCTCCCAACTTTGCTCCTTTCACCTTGCTACACCTTACGCCTAGAACAGCCTACCTGTGTCTATACGCCAGGCACCCTCCCTGGCCCTCTTCATATCCAGGATGAAGACCCACCTCTTCACTGTCGCGTTCAGGTCCTGACTTCTATCCTTAATCTTAGCCTGACTCCCGTCAATCTTCATGACCGAATTGTAAAGACCATACTGTGCTTTGCACCAAATTGTCTAATGCTCTGTATTGTCTAATGCTCTGTATTGTCTTGACTAGATTGTAAGCTCAGACAAGCACAACTCTGACGAGCAGGGACTGTCTCTTGTATGTATGTCTGTACAGCGCTGCATGCGTGGCGCTATATAAGTGCTAAATAATAGTAGTAGTAGTAGTAGAGTAGCAAGATGGAAGGATCGAAGTCTGGAGTTGGCAATAGAAGAGTAGGGCACAATTAGAAGGGATCTGCAGAGTTCTTGAGGAGGGGTATAGGGAAAGATAAGAGAGGAAAGGTAGTGAGGAGCAGCAGAATGAGTGCACTTTTAGGTAAGTAGGAAAAATTTAAACTGGATATGGAAAACGGATAGGGAGTCAATGAAGCAACTTGAGAATTGGGGTTATATAAGCATATTGAGGCTGGCGAAAGATTAGCTATGCAGCTGAGCTTTGAATAGGTTGAAGAGGTGAGAGATGATTCAGAGGGAGACCAGCACGGGGGAGGTTGCAATAGTCTAAATGGGAGGTGACTAAATAGTGGATAGTGTCTTAGTAGTGTGTTCAGAAAGGAAAGGGTGAATTTTGTTGATGTGGAGAAAGAAACAACAGATTTTAGCTATCAGCTGGATCTGTGTGGAGAAGGAGAAGGTGGATTCAAAGATTACCCCAAGGTTGCAAGCTGAGGAAACAAGGAAGAGTAGAGCGTTATCCACAGAGATTGAGAAAAGAGGAAGGGGGGAGGTGGGTTTAGGTGGAAAACTAAGAAGTTCTGTTTTGGTCATGTTCAATTTCAAACACAGTGAAACATCCAGGCAGCATTTGGAGATAGGCAGGCAGAGATCCGAGCCTGGATTGCCAGAGAGATTTCAGGTATAGAGAGGTAGATCTGAGAGTTATCAGCATAAAGATGGTACTGAAAACCATGGGAGAAGATGAGCATACCAAGGGACTGGGTATAGAGAAAAAAAAGGAGTGAACCCAAGATAGATCCTTGGGGTACAGCAACCGAGTGTGAGATAGAAGTAAAGGAGAATCCACCAGAACAAACACTGAAAGTGTGGTTGGAGAGATAAGACAAGAACCAGGATAGCACAGATCCCTTTAAAACAAATGGATTGAATGAGTCAACGGATTGGAAAGTGTGTTAGTCATTGGTTGGATGTATGGGCTACGTGGAATGGATTTTACAATTTCTCTGATCTGGATTTCTACATTGTGATATGAGGATGGGTAGACAGTGAGTCCGCTTTTGCATTTTTAATGACTGGCTTGATAGCTGGGAGTTTGTAAGTAACGTATGCTTGGGTCAGACATTTATTTAAATAGACAGGGTCAGGCAGGGCATCCATCCCAGCTATTCATGCCTCATAATGACCCCTTTTGCTTATATGCTACAGAGATCTAGTGATTAAGTCTTCAGTATATTTTCGTAGTTTAATGAGTTCCTGAGAATATATGATTTTGACTACTATAATGCTGGAGGTTTTTTATGGCCTATGATGTTGAAGGGTGAATAATCCACTAAGCTATGCCAGTGGTGGCTGTTGCAGATGAATTGTGTTTTTACTCTATTAAAGCCATTATGTTGGCGATGAAGCCCTCAGATCATTTTCGTCCAGCATTTAATATTGACTGTGTTTTGTTTTCTATTTACTGACAAGCTCTTTTTGGAATGTTTTGGGTTTGTAGTCCTGTATTTTTTGGAACATGCTGCTTATACACAGAGATCTAGAGAAGCAGGTTTTGGAAGATAGGAGGTCATCCACAGATTCTACTCCACCTTTATGGTGAGATACACTCTCGTATTCTGATGAATATGTATAGCAGTTGTTAAAGGAACCTAGCCTTTTTGATAATGCTGAGATGGAAGGAGAGTTTGCATCATGGTCAAGCCTTACCCAAACATGAAAAGGTTTGATTTGATCAGAACTACATAGGGCTTTATTGATCGAATATATTTGAAGACAACAGATACCTCATGGATTGAGGTTGATTAAGGAACCACAATTGTTTATGGATAATGCAGAATTTGTGGACAACTGGCATAAAATTTGAACAAATGTGCCTGTGACTTAATGGTGCTGATTGTGGACACTACTAAGGATTTTGTGACCTCGATGCAGAATGAGGTTGAACAGTCGAGAATATTGCTGAAGGCCACTATGGATGATGAAGCATATTCTATACAGCTATCCAGAGTTTAACAACAAATGCAAACATTTAGAGTTGATAGGAAGATTAAGTTGGAAAAATTGACAAGGGATGCTTCAGATTATGACACCAGGCATGTTTACCCTTGGTAGAATCTGGAATGTATATCTCTCAAACAAGTCATATATGATTTTACTTCAGAAAATTCAGATGCCCCTGAGAAAAGATCCAATAATGAGAATTTTTTAGAGAAAGGCAAAGGACGCCCTCGCAGAGGTCACTGTTGCAGCCGCTGGAGAGAGACTGAGCAGCAGTCCACACATCGGCCATGGATATGATCCCAACCGCTGCAGGAGACCTAGTGGTGAATATTTCATCAGTCCATCTTTCGAATGACCAGTTGTCAGTTTTAGGATATGGACTGTCTTTTGTACCTCACATACAACATGATGCATTTGCCTTTAGGGTCGATTTGGACACATTTTTATGCAAACTACCTCTGCGAGCATTTTTTCGGGGTCTTCAGGTTTGGCTGGTGAGAACATCCCACAACCTTTTCAATGTGATCAACTAGTCGAGGGAGCATCACAGCAGAATCGGATTGTCCCCCCTTTACACTCCACTTGAGTTCCTGCTACACCATCCCCTCCTGTGGTGAAAGTATTGGGTGATATATGTACTCTTGAATTGGTGGAAGTAAAGAAGTCTAGCTGCTGTTTGTCCCCTGGGAAATGGACAGCACTTAGGCAGCTTCATGCTGATCAGAATATTGTTATCAAATGGGCAGATAAGGGTGGAGTGATGGTAGCTATTGATGCTGTTGGTGGTAGTATTATGATCAGGAAATATCACGCCGACTTTCAGATACTGCTACATACCACGTCCTTGTTACAGATCCCCACCAAACACCTTATAGTAGAAATTGAACAATTGACAACTGAGGCATTATGGTTAAAATTGATAACTCAGAAAAAAATTAATTAATTAATTAATTTTTTGAACCCTAATATACCTAAGGTCCCTAGATTTTATATCCTCCCTAGAATACATAAGAATTTACAGACACTCCCAGGGTGTCCCATAGTCTCCTCTCATGGGGCATTGTTAGAAACTTTGGGCGGCATTTTCTAAAGGTATCTACATGGTTTACATGTTGTAAACAGGGATTTTCAAAGGTACTTACCTGGTTAGTGCCTTTGAAAATCTCCTTCAAAGCCCCCTACACGCCCCAATGCTATCCGGAAAATCATTGCTGCCCGGTTAGGCTTGGCAGCTTCCAGACTGTATGGTGAACCCTGGATATTCACATCCATTGCTGCGGACGTGAATGTCCGAGGTTAAGGGGGCAGGAGCAGTGCTATGCGGCTATGGCGCTTAGCCCTGCCCAATGCAAAATCAGGCCTTTTGTCTATATATTTAAACTCATATTTGCACCCTCTGATGTCTTCTATTCCATCATATATGAGAGATACAACACATTTTCTGAATCTATTATATGCTTTTAATGTTCAGGATTTTCCATAGGATGATTGGATGGTTACGCCTGATGTGTATTGTTACAAGGAAGCCTGTTTTGAGCCTATGAGTATAGAAAAGGCTAATGACTTTAACTTAGAGAAAGGAGAAATCCATGCAGGGCATGGATTTCAGGCCCCTCATAGAGAAAGAAACCTGAGGGAGAGAAAGTTCAGGCAGCCACACCCTAACTCCTATGACGTAACTGCAGGCTTGAGAGGTGATTACAATCACCTGGGAGGAGTGGAGGAAGGGCTGGAAACCTGGAGAGGGAAATATAAACCCCTGCTGGGGCAGAGGAAAGGGGTAGCTCAGAGGAAAGGGGAAGCTCAGGAGGTTCGGAGGATTCAGGGGAATCAGGAGTGGAACCAGGAGCACCTGCAGATCTCCAGGAGAGAACCCAGAGAGGAATACAGAGAGCTGTTCCAGAGAGGCTGGAAGGAGACAAGGAACCATAGCAAGCACAACCAGGGAGAACTGCCCAGTGCTTCAGGTACTGACTGTCTGTATCGGGGAGAGTTGAGCTCAGGAGAGACATTAGAACCCCCAGGGAGGCTGTATTCTGAGCACTGTGTCCAGAGCTCAGAACAGGACACTGCCCTAACAACACCAGAGGATATGCAGATTGAGTTGGCAGGGGAGGAATTGCAAGATCAAGATATCCCCATGGACTGTACCCCGTGTCAAGCTACAAGCATGGAATCATTATGCTAAAGGCTAGCATTGAATGAGAAAGTCTCCTAGAAGCAGGTAACTGGAATTGAGCCAGGAATTGGGTTTGAAGAAAACTCCACGTGTTTGCATTTCTCAGGCAAAGTGCTGAGTCACGCTGAAGAGAAAGCTTGTGAATGTTTGTTACTTGTTTTCTTATTTTGAGTGTAAAACCTATCCTGAAAGGAAGGGGGGAAAGAAGAGGTTGTTCCAGAGGAACTGAGTTATTATTTTGCTACTAAGTGCTTCACAAACCACAAGGTTAAAAAGAAGTATTTTTACCTTGCTGAGCAGAGCTGTCTCTCTAAGACTGAGCAACGTTGCTAACCAGCTGCATGTGTTTAAAAGACTGTGAAGCAGTTATACTGATCTAAAATGCTCTGTTACAAACAATCCTGAATGGACAAAATTCCTGTGTACAGTTTACTTGAACCTTTACTTTAAAATAAATTCTGTCAGTTGCCTTAACATCGGACCATGACTACACTTCTTCTTAAGAGCCAAACTACATGTCCCAGAATCCACCTGAGGAAAAGCTAGTTTATTTGAGCTCACCAAGAGAAGTTCTCCGTTACCTCGCCCCTCTAAGCCAGAGGGCAGGGGCAAGGGCATGACAGTATTCTTTGTATACGACTATAACACAAGAAGGGGCACTTGAGGTTTTAGAAGAGGAATTGATTAAAAGAGGGGACGTATCTCCTTGCCATTTGGAATTTCTTATAAAATAGTCCAAATGGTGCTATGTGAAACATTTTTCTGTTATGGTAGTCAATGGTATCATCAACAGTGGGGCGTTGCAATCGGCGTTATGATGGCCCCCTAAATTGCAAACTTATATAAGGCCCATTTTGAGGAGGTATGGTTTATGTATATATGGGTCCAATACATCAATGGAATATGTATGCTGTGGGGAGGGTGTGAAAGTGACCTGTTGGAATTTTATAATTTGCTTAAGCAACAGGATCCCTATATACAGTTCATGATGGTACATGAGAGAACTTTAATTTCTTTTTTGGCTGTAGAGATTTATTGGCCACCAAATGGATTTGAGACCTCCGTCTTCAAGAATATGACAGATAGGAATGCCCTTCGTTCTCTCAGCACCGTCAGAACTGTAATTCAGTGGATAGATACAAACAGCAGTCCCAGAGGTTAGTTGGAGCTTTTCATGAGAGAGATTATCCTCCTGAGATTATTGAATGTGCCCGAACAGGAGCTTTGTATAGAATGGCTGCTATCTTTACAACCACAATGGGATTTGAGGGAAGGTTCTAAATTTATCCATCTAGTGGCCCAATATTTACCTTTGAGCGATCAGTTACGAAAGATTATCAGTGACCATTTCTCTGTTCTCTCTACAATACTGGGGTTTTCTGGTTTGAGACCTAAGATGGTATATACAAGGGGGAAAAATTTGATGCACATTTTGAGCCTGACGATGCCTGGTGGGCAGGATAGGCCTGTTATATAGCCAGGCCATAGTGCATGTGGCTCGTGCTCTTTGTGCTCACTGATGTTAGTGATGACTCTTTTTGAAATCAACTGCGGTGGCAGATGATGTGTCAAACTGAGTATGTAGTGTATGCATTGTTATGCCCATGTAGACTCTTGTTTATTGGAAAAACTACATGACAGCTGCGTATTCATTTAGTTGAGCATCGGAGTAAGATTAATTGTAAAACAGAGGGGGATCCGCTTGTATCCCACGGTCTTGAGGCAAATCCCTTGTTTCAGGATTATATACCCCCCACTGTGTATAGGTGGTGATTGGTCCCTAAAATTATTGCGCAAAGAACAATTTTGTATGTTCTATTTGTGATACAGTTAGTCCGAATGGATTGAATGAGTCAACTGATTAGAAAGCATGTTGGTGATTGGTTGGATGTATGGGCTAGGTGGAATGGATTTTACGATTTCTCTGATCTGGAGTTCTATTTTGTGACATGAGGATGGGAAGACAGTGAGTCTGCTTTTTATTTTTTAATGATTGGTTTGATAGCTGGGAGTTTCTAAGTAACGTATGCTTGGGTCAGGCATTTAATTAGATATGTGTTGGGAGCATTTGATTGGAACTCTTGTAGTGTGTGTGTTATGTTGGCTATGAGTTTTGGATTGGCGTAGCTTATGTGGGTAAGTAGGTGTTTGGGTAATGTGTATGGTGACGCAATCGGTTCTGGAGAGGCTCTTAACCACACAAATGGTTGGGTTGAAAGTTCTTAGAAGTTTGATAATGTGCATTTTGAGCCTTTGCAAAGTATGTTTAGAGTCCGTGTAATGTGTGATATGCGCTGTGAGTTTATTGCTAGTTTTCAACGAGTGCTGCTCTTGCGGGTGAGTAGGTGCTGGGGAGTGTGTAGGATGATCTAATCCAGCGTTTTTCAACCACTGTGCCGCGGCACACTAGTGTGCCGTGAGATATTGTCTGGTGTGCCGTGGGAAAAATTCCAATTTCATCCGTAACATGTGGCCTCGGCTCACAAATTAGGGTTGCCAACCGGCCGGTTTTCAGCCGGCCTGGCCGGTTTTTCCATGGCCAGGCCGGCTGCCAGCACAGTTGTAAAACCGGCCATTGAAAAGCCGGTTTTTTGCTCTGGCCGCAAGATCGGGAGCGGCCAGAGCAAAAAACCGGCTTTTGTGCCGAAGTCCGCGGCGCGAACGCGATTCCATATAGCAGTGCCGCCGCTGGTTCTGCTTTGTACAGAGCAGCGGCTGCACTACACTTACATTGAAAAGTAAAGAGAAACTGTGTCAGGAGCCCTCCGATCATGCAGAGCCCGAGGAAGTGATGTCATGGGGGCGGGCTCCTCACAGGCTGTCTTTCCTTTTCAAATTAACTTTAGCTGCAATAAAGTTAATTTGAAAAGGAAAGACAGCCTGTGAGGAGCCCGCCCCCATGACATCACTTCCTCGGGCTCTGCGATGACCGGAGGGCTCCTGACACAGTTTCTCTTTACTTTTTAATGTAAGTGTAGTGCAGCCGCTGCTCTGTACAAAGCAGAAGCAGCGGCTTGGGCAGAGGGGGGGGGGGTGTGTGTTTGAGTGAACCAGCAAGGGGGGGGAGTGTGAGTGAACCAGCCGTGGAGGGGGGGTGGTGTGAGTGAACCAGCAAGGGGGGGGGCGATGGTGTGAGTGAACCAGCAGGGGAGGGGGGTAAGTGAGTGAGTGACCCAGCAGGATGGGTGAGTAAGTGACAGGGGGGTGGGTGAGTGAACCAGCAGTGGAGGGGGGGGGGGTGGTGTGAGTGAACCAGCAGGGGAGGGGGGTTGGTGTGAACCAGCAGGGGAGGGGGGTTGGTGTGAGTGTTTGATTCCTATTCAGGAGAATTACTTTATATATAGTGTGGCACTGCAGACCAGCTGCAGGCAGAAGGAAAGGTTTTAAACACAGAAAAAAGAGGTAAAGACGAGCTGCAGCATCATGAGGAGCCACATAGAGGGAGCCAGAGAGACCTCTGGAGGTCTGAAGAACCACGCCTTAGAGCCAATGATTTAATTCCAGCCAACACCCAATGCAAAAAGGGAAGAACTCCTCTTAAATGCTCAGATGACTGGAGGAAGTCGGAGAGGCAAGGAGAGTGGCAAAAAGACTCGGATTCAGACTCCGGTTGGAGAGAAAGAGAGAGACAAGGAGAGTGGCAAAGAGACCGGTACAGAGAAGGAGGTTGGCGAGAAAGAGAAAGACAAGGAGATTGGCAGACAGCTCCAGATGGGCAAGGAGACTGTCAAGGAGTCTTGCAGGAAGTTCCAGTTCCAGATTTTTACAGATATCTGGAGGATCCAGGGAGAGGAGTCCTGATCAAGGGATCCGGCCTAGCAGACCCAGCCAAGCCAGGTACAGAAACCTACTTTAAACATTGCAAAAGAGGAAAAGATATACTTTCCAGGAGGGAAAGGTTTTATAAAGAAGCTAACCCTGAAAGAAGGTGGACTATAACAGAGAGTCCCAGGCCTAACTTTAATAGGAGCCAGCAACTGTTGGAAGGAGCAACAGTGAACGGCAGTGAAAGGGGTGAAAGAAGAATTGAGAAGGGTCACTTCCAAAGCCGTGGGAGAAAGGAACCATGGCACCAGTATGCCCTGACTCCAGCAGAAGGCAGAACTAGGAACCAGAGGCCTACCTGGGCACCTGAGAATCCAAGACCCAGCAGGCCCAAGCCTCAGCCTTCACCTTCCGGAGACCGCCTTAGAAGAAAAGGTAAATGCCAATTTTATAATGATGATTTTATGAATGTGACCCAGAAGGAGTTAGGCACTAGAGCATGCTGTCCTTCAGGAGGCCTTCATGAAACAAAGTACAGACCTGCAGTTAACAGGAAGCCTACTAGAGATGGAACTGTATGCAGGAGAGACTGTCCTCAGTATAAAAATATACAAAGCCAGGACTTACCTTGTTACGCTGACTATTGGCGCATCATCCAAGCGTAGGGTTGCCAACTTTTTCACCGAGAAAAACCCGACACCTGTGGCTTGCCATGCTCCACCCATTCTCCGCCCCTAGTCCCACCCCTGCCCCGCCCCCAGCCCCACCCACAAAAATTACCAAGGATACGTGTAGGCTAACTTCCTTGGTCAGATAATAATTAAACTGGGAACCCCAAAATCCAAACATGAAATGTACAACACTGGAGAAATAAAACTATAAAGTAATTTCCTCTTGCACTAAACAAAAACGCAAAGATGTTAGCAATACACACTTCCCAGACCAGACATATTCCAGTTAATAAATTCAAAATAAAAAGTATTTTTCTACCTTCTGTTTGGGCGTTTTATTTTTCAGTTGCAATTGCTCCAGTCACTTTCTTCTGGTTTCTTCGTGTCTTCTGCGAGCTATCCATTTGTCCTTTCTTCTCTTTTAGATGTTTTCCATTCTCTCTCTATTTCTGCTTTAACATACTGATTGTTTCCCTTTTGCTCTTTCCCCCAATTCTTTCCTTATTCCTTTATCATCCGTTTAAATTTCACCCTTCCATTCTCAAGCCCCTCTTACTCTCCCAATACCGGCCCATCATAGACTTTTCTTCCACACAAAATATTTTTTCCCCTCTCCATTCTCATTCCCCATCCATTCTAGTCCTCCCCCCAAATCAATTCCCTTATAGTTCTAGGCCCACCCAGCATCCACTCCCTTCTAGTCCCATTCTCCCATGCCCCACATCAGCCCATTTCCAGTCCTATTCCAGCTCTTCATCAGCCCATTTCCAGTGCTAGCCATCACATCACAGGCCATTTCCAGTCCTAGCTCCCCCCCCCAATCACAGCCCATTTCCAGTCCAAGTCCCCCATCACAGCCTATTTCCAGTCCTAGGCCCCCCCCCCCCACCATCACAGCCCATTTGCAGTCCGAGTCCCCCCGCACCATCACAGCCCATTTGCAGTCCGAGTCCCCCCGCACCATCACAGCCCATTTGCAGTCCTAGCCCCCTTATCACAGCCTATTTCCAGTCCAAGATCCCCCTTCCCCCACCATAGCCCATTTACATTCCAGGTCCCCCCCACCCCCATCACAACCCATTTCCATTCCCTGTCCCCCCCCCCCATACCCCTTTTACAGTCCAGGTCCCCCCCCCCATCACAGCCTATTTCCAGTCCAAGTTTCCCCCCCCCAAAGCCCTTTTCTGGTCCAGGTCCCCTCCACCCCCATCATCACAACCCATTTCCAGTCCTTGTCCCCCCTTAACCCTTTTACTGTCCTGGTCCCCCCCCCCCCCATCACAGCCTATTTCCAGTCCAAGTCCCCCCCCCTTTAGCCCTTTTCCAGTCCAAGTCCCCCCCCTTAGCCCTTTTCCAGTCCAAGTCCCCCCCCCTTTAGCCCTTTTCCAGTCCAAGTCCCACCCCCTTAGCCCTTTTCCAGTCCAAGTCCCCCCCCTTTAGCCCTTTTCCAGTCCAAGCCCCCCCCCTTAGCCCTTTTCCCGTCCACGTCCCCCCTATGCCCTTTTCCTGTCCAATTCCCCCCCCCCCCTTCGCCCTTTTCCTGTCAAAGTCCCCCCACCCCCTTAGCCCTTTTCCAGTCCAGTGCCCCCCCCCCCTTAGCCCTTATCCAGCCCAACTCCCCCCCCCCTTCGCCCTTTTCCAGTCCAGGTCCCCCCCATCACCGCCAATGCAGTCCTTGCCCCCCCCCCCGACCAGCATCGCGGCTGTCTGAGGCTTCAGAGGGAACCGGGGAAGCCCGCGCGAGGCCCCGGCTCCCTCTGTACAGCCACCAGCGTGAAGAGCCTTTTCCTTCACGCTGGCGGCTGTTCCTGTGAAGCCGCGAATGCTGGGAAAGGTTAAAGGGCAACCTTTAACCTTTCCCAGCATTCGCGGCTTCAGAGGAACAGCCGCCAGCGTGAAGGTAAAGGCTCTTCACGCTGGTGGCTGTTCAGAGGGAGCCGGGGCCTCGCGCGGCCTTCCCCGGCTCCCTCTGAAGCGGAGAAAAGCCGGTTTTTTTTGCTCTGGCCGCTCCCGATCTTGCGGCCAGAGCAAAAAAACCGGCTTTTAAAGGGCCGGTTTTGCCTCTGCGCCGGCAGCCGGCCTGGCCGTGGAAAAACCGGCCAGGCCGGCTGAAAACCGGCCAGTTGGCAACCCTATCCAAGCGCTAGGCAGAAAGCCTGAAGGAGAGCCTCCAAACGTTCTGGACTGTGAGCCCATGCAGGTCGAATACCAGGAGGACCCCTTGGACATTCCCATGGACGTTAACTATTGCCTATCAGAAAGGATTGAGCCCTAGCAGAGGCATAGCTGTGGTTTGGGATAAAAGTTGGATGCTGTATTTCATTTACCTGTGCTGCGAAGTTAACAGTGTTTTCAGTACGTGTTTTCCTTTAACCTGAAGCAAGGATCTTTCTTTTCATGTGTTGTTGTATTCTGGGCTAAAGAACCTGTTTGCAAAGAGGGAAATAAAAGCCTTACAATTTCCCTATACTCGGACTGTAAATTCTTGGGAGTGTTAGTTATACAGAAGGCTACCAGGCCTGTAGAAGCCTGGGCCCTGCAAGAGAACCAACCTCCTCCACAAACAAACTTTTCTCCTCCCTGTCCACGCCCTTCTGTCGTGCCACGCCATCACCACTAGGGGGGCAGTGTGACAATAGTCAATATAGGCACAGAGGTAAATTTTTTTAACATTTTCTAATGGTGGTGTGCCTCGTGATTTTTTTCATGAAAAAAGTGTGCCTTTGCACAAAAAAGGTTGAAAAACACTGATCTAATCAATCTCTGCGAGGTCTGATAATAAATGCACTTTTGGATTGAAGGATTTTAGAGACCTTGTAGCATGTGTTTTGAGTTTGCTATTTGTCTTTGAATTAGTACTGCCTTTCGCTGGTTGGTTTTGATTGGAGGATGTGTGTGTTGACATAATTGGTCCCTTGGTGGCTTTATAATGCGCAAGCCTGGCATTTTTTGTTGTCTCAAGGTGTGGTTTATTTGAGTATGCTCTGAAGTACACTTTGCTCTGGTTCTCTGATACCTTTACTGTGAGTATTACAATGGTTATGGCTCTTGCAACTTCAAGTGCTGGTATCGTGGGTGGTGTAATAAGCCTGTGTAGTGGACGGTTTCTTACATGTTTTGATAGGCTTGACTCGGGACAGTTTCTGCAAATGGGTTAATTTTGCAAATACCATGACAGTCATGAACCACACTTCTAAGCCAGGGCATGGGTAGTATGATCTGTCTCTCAAATTTACTGCTAAGGCTCGACGTAGTACTTGCATCGTGTCAAAGACAGCCTTCTGCTGGAGTTCATATGATGTAAAAGTCCTCACAGTGGCAAATAGCGGCTGCGGGGTGCAGGTAGGCAGAGGGCACCAGGGAGAAAGGGTTAAGGGTGGCGGGAGGCAGAGCAGCATGAGGGCGGGACGGTGTATTACTAATTAAAGATTTATATGGATTTTTGGATCAGCAAAGGATATTGTACTTTATCTGAGCCAACTTGCTCCAGAGATGAGAGATTTTTACACATCTAGCCTGGGGAGTGTTAAGAGACCAGAGAGGGAGACAGAATTCTTCCCTTGGCCTTTGAACAATTCTCTTGGACAGGATAAGAATTCATCAATTATAATGTAAAAGCTTTGAGATGCTTTTGGGTGTCTCCCTTGACAGAGACCCATTAATGATAACAAAAGAACACTTAGGCCATGGAGGATGTGTCCTTTGAGCATTCTCAGATGTCTGACCATGTCTGACTGTGTAAGTTTGAGCTTCTAACACCAAGGGGGGTAATCAAAAGCCTGCCCGGAAACCGAAGCAAAAAAGATGGATGGGGTGGAGAGAAGCTCATGGGTGAGAGCTGGCTGCAACACATTTGTGCCTATATAAGTACAGAGAATATCCAGAACAGACAGAGCGTAGATCTGCTTGGCCAAGCATGAAGTATCCTAGACTGTCATCAGTTCCTCTCGCTGAGCGCTCCCAGCTGATGTGTAAAGGGGTTATGACAAGTTTGGTGAAGTATATTCTTTGTACATAGCTGCATTCTCTCATAACTCTTTCAGTACTGTAATTAAGTGTGCATTCTAGTTATCTTTTCTAACTACTCATGTGTAACTAAGAGAATTACTTGTCTTTCTGAATGTCTTCTTACTTTGTTTGTTAATAAACTGCATGTCTTCATTACAAGGTGTTAGCCTTTGTTGAAGTAAGACATTTGGTACCAGAAGTGGGGTACGGAAAAAAGGCTTGGACAATGTTGAAAAGAAAAGAAAATAGTGTAAATACTGTGAATATTGTAAATATTCATAGCGGGTATCAGGCTTTTTATGAAATATTAGCTAGAGAGTGTTATTATGGGTCAGGACTAAGTGAGAATTCGGAATCTGTTTTAAAAGATGATGAACCTGTTAATTCCCTTACATGCTTGCAAAAAATACCTGTTGAAAAAGGAACAGAATTGCATACCTTAGGGAGAAGGAGATTGCTTTTGTTGTCTGCATATTGTAAGATGCATCAGACAAATTCTAGCAAATTAGATTTGATTGCATGGACAGATAAAATAGACATTTATCAGCAAGTTGCTGAGAGGGTGGCTCAGTATAAATACCGTAGGAGACGGGGAAAAAGAAAGAAAAAGAAAATGCACGTCTATTGCTAAGCAATTTATAGGAGGAAAGTGCTGAGTACTCCCCAAAATCCTGGAGGAGTTAATCTAGAAGATACTGTGGAGGATTTTAATCAACAAGAGATTAATGATAGATCATGGTGATAAGAAATTCTGTTTGATTAGTTCTGACCCACTGATACAAGATCAGGTATAATGCACTTGTAAGCTTTGATTTGTTCTGTATTCAAATGTTTGTAGTAAAAAACTATTTTTCTTTCATTACTGGCTATTCCAGTAGATTTTATAGTCCCTGAATGCTGAAGGGACTAGCTCAAATAAACAAGGCAAACTTTTTTCCTCCAAAGTGGAGGTTGAGAATCCTGACAGGACGGTGGGGCATTGAATCCTGAGTAAGTGAGAGGGTGATCTTTATCATTAATATGTTATGCATCTGTTCTTTGTCTTTGACTGTATATGCTACCAGGCAAACCTAAAAGTTAAAGGAGGAATTTTTTTTTTAATTGTGGCAAGCACCCCAGGGGGCATAGTTAAACATAAACAGCTATAACTATAGGTTAATTGTTCAGTCACATCTGCCAGAAGGACAAAAGACAATGGTTTGTTCTACTGGCTGTGTTGAAGATAACATGTTAATTTAAATGTAACCAAGAACAATTTTCACCTCTTAGAAGTTTCACCTCACTTGAGCCTGAACTGTGAGCTTCAAGATAATTACTTTAAGCTTTGTGCTAACGACTGAGGGACACCTGTTTTCCTGTATTTGAATTTTAGAGAAAAAGTGTACTTTGTTCTAAAAGTTTATATTTCATTTTCAGTACAGTTCCTGAGAAAATAGATATAAAACAGATATATGTTGCAGCATTGTGAGATATTAAGTTGGTAGTTTATACACTTGCACTTATGACACTTGTGGTAATAGTACATTACGCAGAGGTCCAGTACACACACAGCAATTAAAATATTAATAAGCTTGATGAAATTTTAGACAGAGGCTGATATGAAATTGCTCTGTTCTCAAGCTATATAGAACAAATATAGATTAAAGATGGAACTGAGTTCCCAGAAAATGAGAACTTGAGTTGATTGGATAAAACCAAATCTTGCTTGTCAGCAATGATCCAGGAGAGGTTTGAGAAAAAGAATAAGAGAGAGAGAGAGGCAGAAAGGTGAGGCCACAGCCTAGGCTAAATGTGCTGCTTCCAGTGTGATGATCTGGGCTACCAAGCACTAAGACGCCTCGAGGACACAGAAGGCCTGAAGAACCGGAACCTTGCATATTTATGTCTCTGAAGAGACATGAATAGGCAGGGTGGAATCGGCCAAGAAGAACCCGAGGATAGTCATGAGGCCCAGCCACAAGCCTTGCAATCCAAGAAGAACCTGAAGATAAGGCCTAGCCACCAATGCCTTGTACCCTCTTAGATCTCTCACCTCAAAAGGATCTCTTTTTGACACCATAATTAATGAGTAGCTTATACAAATCCTTGTGAACACTGCAATTTTAAAATCAGTCTAACAGCACTCTCACTGAGGACAGGGCATACGATAGATTCTAGTTATACGTGAGAGATGAGCCATATTTCTTTCTATTGGGGTTGATGTTATAGAATGCTGCAAAATAATAGTTTTATATTGTTTTTTTTTTTTTAAACTTTTATTTTCATTTTGCAACAAACAAAAGAAACAACACACCAAAGGAGACAAAACAAGTATACAATAAGGAAAAGCAAACCCTAGTACCCCCCACCCCCCTGCTTCTTCTCTAAGCCGACAGTATCAGCATGTGAGCGCTTCCAAACAACAGTGATTGTACATCAAAACGAACATAAATAGCATCTGCGATACAGAATGATCATGTGACAGAGATTTATACAAATTTAAACAGTCAGATGAGAGCATTTAGCGGTGTGAACATAGTCATTGAGCAGCTTCCATTTAGACAGATGATGGGGGGTCTGAACGGAAGAAGCAAACATACGAGGTATTTGTTCATATTTACTGTAGAGACAGACATGATTCCACCATTCATTGGGGCTCAGATGGGAGCTATTTTTCCAGTATTTCGTAATTAGGGAAATAGCAATGCCCAGCATGAAGTCTAAAAGGAAGTAAGCCGATTTTGGAAGAGAGGGGATCCCCGCTGCTGAGCGGAGTCCCACTATCCTCCAAGACAGGGGTTCTTGAAAGTGCAAAATAGATTGGATACGACCCCAGACCCGACGCCAGTAATACTGTAGTGCGGGACATTCATACATAACATGAGTTAGTGAACCAATGGCCGCATGGCATGTCCAGCATTTATTGCCCTGGGAGGTGTTCCATTTGGCTAATCTGTCAGGAGTATAGAAACACCGGTGGGCTAGAAAGAAGAGTGTCTGAGTGAGTGAGGCGGATCTGGAGACCCGTGTCACTCTACTCCAGACAAGGCTCCATTGCTCCGGGGTCAAAGTTACATGCAGTTCCCGCTCCCATGCTTTCTGTGCTATAGGGGTACCTCTATTTACAGCATTACTTAAGGTTTTGTAAAAGTTAGATGCTACACCCGGTGAGCTCCCGATAGATCGGATAGTCTCCGACAAGTCTTGGGTAGGAGATTCCGATGGCGGGAGCACCTTAGCACTCCGAAGACAATGCTGTAGTTGCACCAACTGAAAGTAGTGTTTCGTTGGGAGACCAAATTCAATTTGCAATTCACTGAAAGTTTTCCAGCGACCATCATGGAACAACTGGGTAGGGGTCCAAATGCCCCTAGTGTACCAGGGGCTCCACGCCATCGGTTTATTTTGTATTTGAAATCGAGTATTGTACCAGAGCGGGAGTCCGTCTAACGGACAGAATCGGGAGTCTAGAGATTGAATAAGAGTATTAAAGGCACCTAAAGTGTCTAAAAGCATTGGTGGATAGTGGGAGTCTGATGGGAGAGTCATACCAGGGAGAGAAGTAAGAGGAAACGGTTTGCAAAGGTTCTCCTCTATGTCTAGCCACACAGGTCTACTCGGTGCTAGATCTTCCAGCCAACGAGCGCCTTGTTTGAGAAGAAAAGAGTGGTGATATTTCAGGAAATCAGGGAATCTGACACCCCCATTTTCCTTATCAGCTTGCAACCTATGCTTCGCTATCCTAGGTGTCTTGTTTTGCCATAAGTATCTAGTCAGAAGGCCCTCTAAATCTTTATATGTACGTCGAGGTAGGAGACAGGGCAACATTTCTAAAATGTAATTCACTTTAGGAACAATCATCATTTTTATGGTTTCTAGGCGACCCCACCAGGTAAGTGTTAAAGTAGTCCAACGGTGAGTAAGCGCCCGGACTTTAGAGGTTAAGTCTTTGGCATTAAAGGAGATAGCGTCTTCCAAAGGAGAGCAATAGTGGACCCCAAGGTATTTGACCATGCGAGGTTGCCATAAAAAGGGAAAGGATTGCATATCTGCTTGATGAATCAGAGAATTTAATGGAAAGGCTACCGATTTGGTCCAATTTATCTTATACCCCGAGAGTTGTGAATATTTACCGATTTGCTCTAGGACAGCCGGCACCGAGTCTAAAGAGACAAAGAGCATAAGGTCATCAGCATATGCTGAAATTTTAATTTCCCTATGAGAGAAGGGGACTCCATGAATCTCCTCCGATTGCCGGATTAGTAAAGCTAAGGGTTCGAGTGCAAGATCGAAAAGAAGTGGAGACAGTGGGCATCCCTGACGAGTACCGCGTTGAAGGGGAAATGGCTGAGACTTTAAAGCATTAGCACAGATACTGGCTGTAGGTTGTGCATACATGGTGTGGAGACAGCGGAGAAAACCTTCTCCGAATCCGTACCAGCGGAGAGTTGCAAACAGGAAAGGCCATTCTAAGCGATCAAAGGCCTTCTCAGCATCAAGTGAGAGGCCAACAAATGGTCGATCAAGATTAACTGCGGTAGTCAGTACATGACATAGAGTCCGAGCATTGTCAGCGGTTGATCTACCGGGAATGAAACCGCATTGATCTGGGTGTATTAAAGTAGACATCCTATCAGAGAGCCGGGTGGAGAGAATGGTGGCAAATATTTTATAGTCCGCATTTAGGAGGGAAATTGGACGATAATTAGCTGTTAGTTGCGGATCTCTCCCCTCTTTCTCAAAAACTACTACATTTGCCATTGAAAAGGACCCAGAAGGAGATCCCTCCTCGGCCAGAGCAGAAAAATAAAGTTTCAAAACTGGAGCTAAGTCAGCGTTAAAGGTTTTGTAGAATTCAGCAGGGAGACCGTCCGGGCCGGCAGCTCGACCTGTGGCACATCTCTTGAGAGCAGAATGAATTTCTGATAAAGTGAATGGTTTGTCCATGGCCTCTCTATCTTCGTCAGATAGGGTCGGTCGTTGTACCCCTGAGAGCAATCGTTCAAATACTTCTGGCTCAAAATCACATTCAGATTGATAAAGCCGAGTATAAAAATCACGAAAGAGTTCTAAGATTTCTGTATCTTTAGTGACCAGGCCCCCCCCCCGACGGATTACGGAGAGCGGTAACACGCTTGGCTTCTTTTTGACCTTTCAGGGCATTCGCTAATAATTTGCCAGCACGGTTATTTTCCCGGTAATACAACCCTTGTTGTGATTCAATATTTTTAGCAGCAGCAGTATATAAAAGCTGATTGTATTGAAAGCGGAGGCGTTGTAAACGGAGTAAAATACATGGGTCAGTACGGGACGTCAGGAGACGCTCTCCCCAGCTTGTATCTGTTGCTCTAGAATCAGTAAGTGTTGCTTTCTTTGTTTCCCCTGTCGAATTTGATAGCTGGTTATAGTAGCACGGATAGATGCCTTAAAACCCTCCCACCAAGCCCAGCTCGCTGTGTCATGGGGTGAGTTAAAATGAAAATAATCTTGGATAGCGGCCTTTATGTCAACCTGAAAATCTTTTTGATCCAGTAGGGATCTATCAAAAAACCAAGCACGGGGATGATCATCTCGCGTAGTGACATGCAATGAAAAAGATATGGCAGCATGATCAGAAATATGGAGAGGATGAGTCCTAGCCGTGTCCACTTGAGAAATCAGTGCTTTGGAGATGAGAAAGAAATCTATTCTAGATTGTGAGTGATGGGGGGCAGAAAAAAAGGTGTACTCTAAATCGGAGGGGTGAAGCAGCCTCCATATATCTACAAGCGCAAGGTCTTGCATCAGAGCTGTAAGGGTAGCAAGACTCTTGGGTGGACTACTCGTTCTAGGCGGTTGTCTATCTATCAAAGGGTCTAGCACTTGATTGAAATCGCCACCAAGTATTAATGGAGTATTGGCAGAGGCCTGTGCCAACTGCGCAATACTTGCATAGTAAGCAGGGTTATCCACATTCGGGGCATAAATACAAATACACGTGAATTCACTATCTCCAACCTTAAAATGTGCACGGGCCCATCTACCCTCCTTATCAGAGCTAGTATCTATTACAGTAGCTTGCAAAGACTTCTTAACCAGAATGGCTACCCCACACCGTTTGGAGACGGCGGGAGAATAGGCAGCCACCAGGTAAGGTTTAGCATTGAGTTTCAGTGTTTCAGCGGAATTTAGATGCGTTTCCTGAAGAAACACTAAATCAGCATGCTCATGGTTAAGATAGCTAAGAATTTTCTTTCTTTTGATTGGACTATTGATGCCTTTTACGTTAAGTGATAAGATCTTACATAAGGCCATTGAGCAAGGTTAAAAATTCTGAAAGAGAACATGATAACGCACATAAGTTCACAGTGTCCCTCAAAGTAACTGTATCTGGCTGTACACATGACATGATAGAAAATGAGCTAATGTAATACAATGAAGCGCCCCACATTAAAAAATAAGAACCGCAGTGCGGTAGAGAAGAAGCAGAACCCCAGAAATTACTGGCGACCATGTGTCTGCGGGGAGAAACCCCAGAGAAGGCCGAAATTGAAAACATATAACCTGTATAACTGTGCGTGCTCCGAATCCAACCGAGGCACACATCATGGAGGGATAGAAGACCAAGAAAGTCATATAAAGACAGAAAGAAAAGTCCAGGCAGTCTCTGTGCTTGGCTATGACCACCGCGTCGGGCCCTTCAAAATGGCGGACAGAGCCGGCAGATAATAAGTCCAAGTTGTTGGGTTAACGCATCTGCTCTGCTTCTTTGGAGTCTAAAAATGTTGATAGTAGATCAGGATCTTCGAATGTCCTAGTTTGGTTGTGGAGAGTCACTCGGAGCTTCGCTGGATACAACAGGCCAAAGCGAGCCTGTAGCTGTTGAAGTCGAGGGCGAAAAGCAAGGAGTCTCTTCCGACGGTCAACTGTGGGCTTCGCCAAATCAGGGAAGAAGGAGACTTTATGATTTTCAAACTCCAGATGACGATTCGCCCGGGCAGCATTTAGAATTTGTTCCACTTGTTGATATCGTAGTAATCGAAAGATAATAGGCCGGGGGGTCGTTCGGTTGAGCGCCATATGGGTAGGAACACGATGTGCTCGATCAATTTCCAGGTCTCTATGAAATGTGATCTTCAGCAAGGAGGGAAGAGTTTTGAGCAGGAATTCTCTGATATCTCCTGCTTCCGCCCCCTCCGGTATTCCAAGGAGCCTCACATTGTTGCGACGGGCTCGATTATTGCTATCTTCTAACTCTTTTTGAAGATTCTGTATCTGGCGCTCAGCCTTGTCCAGTTTGACCAAGCGCACCGCGTGCGAGTCGAGGACCCCCGCCATGTTGTCCTGCCGTAATGAAAGACTTTCAAGTCGGTCCTGGAGCACACCGAAGTCTTCTCGCATGGCTCGAAGCGCTTCTCCGTTGGACTGCACCAGTTCCTTCACGCCGCGTATTTCCTCTAAGATCTCCTGATGCATTTCGGGGTTTTCCTGAAGTGGAACCATCTTCTGTGGGGAAGACACCTCTGTTTTGGAGCGTTTTCCGTGTGAAGAAGAAGGAGACCCGAAGTCCAAGCGCGCTGGTTTATGGGCCGCCATCCCCCCCGAGGTACCCCGGTAAGTTCGGAGCAAAAAATTGAGTTTATGTAGGTATTAAGTCAGGATTCTGAGTAGGCCTCTCGGGAGCTTCAGCGCGAAGCGTCTAACCCGCTGGACATCAGGCTCTGCCCCCCAATAGTTTTATATTGTAAGGATTTTACCCAGATTGTTCCTATTTTAGAATGAGTATATGTCTACTTAGCACTGGACCAATTAAGTTGATGGGAAAGGGACACTGTTTACTCATACTGTTATCTTATTGAGAAGAATCTAAATTTAAGTTATTAACAATTGTTTGATATTCTTAGCAGCCTTGCCAAATAAGGATACAATAGTGTGGTATAAAAGAAACAGGAAAAGGACCTATGTAAGTAGTTGGTGGAATGATGCAGGTGATGATGAAAAAGTGTTGTGTTATGAGGGATGAAGTGGAATATTAAAGGGGAAACTGTGATAGACAAGAAACTGATGAAGGTAATTTGAAGTGATGTATCTGTCTAATGAATATGTAAACAAAAAAAAATTATGAGCACTTTATTCAACTATGCCGTCTCCAGAAGCTTCAATTCAGGAAGTCATACTCAACAATTGGAAGAAATAGATATTTGGAGACAGGCTAGGTGCACCTTGCACCCTGATGAGCTTTGGAAAACCCACACTGGCCATGTGGTACTTCCGGATGCTTTGTGCCTCACTTTTCCTCTGTATGTCCTGGCCAGGCATGCAGAGGCAAAGGGGGATGATTTGATGACAAATTATCACACAATTGGGTATAATTCTAAAACTTGTCAAAATTGCAGAACACGTATGTGCAGCTTGTCTGATCTGAAACATGTAAAGGTCATTCAAGGGCAAAATGGAATATTTCCTACAAGCAAAATGAATTTCCAGTGATAGAGAGACAAGGAGTTAATCAAACTGCGAGATAAGATTGACACCATACGAGATAGTTACTAATAGATCACTGAAAGTTTATAAAAGCAATATTTATTATCTGTAGGATATGATCTTAGTAAATATAGATGAAATTAAGTTTGTCTTATTGTAAAGTCTAACCTAGAATTTTTTTAGTCTTTTCATTTAATATTGGCGCTGCTCTTCTGAATGAGGCCTGGAGCCATGTCACCAACTGCAAGCCGGAGAGTCTAGCGGAGGGAATTGACCAGAGTCCAGATGGAGCAGACCATCCCGAGAGATCTGGACTACACACCGCAGAAACGTGTGAGGAAGTCCCTATCTACTTCAATGTGTCGCAATGAAAGAAAGGCCAAGATGTCCACCTACGAGAATGAGAGGTTCAACTGTTGAGAGAGGCCAAGTTTAAACTTCAGAGAAAGGTGAAAATGACGCTACGGAGTCCTGAAAAACTGCTGAGAAGCAGGCCAAATTATCTGAAAATAGGAAAAGGACTATTGGACTTTTGTGGACTTTTGTGAATGATTTTTTTTTTTTTTATGTATTGTTATTGTTTCCTTGGAAAGTAACTGTAATTTTAGTATCTCTGATTTTTTCTGCTGAACATCATGTGCCCAATTGCTTATGTCACCTGTTCCCCAGATTTTAGTTATTAGAGTCTATGGGGCAGATGTACAGTGGGAAAAAGTTCTGAATGTGCAGGTGAAATGAGTCCCCCACTGCATGGGGAACTGATAAAGATAGCTGAGACCTACAAGCCATTTGGCTTTGACAATTGTAATGCTGAGGGGGGGGGGGGGAATGGGAAAATATCACCCAAATTACACTGAGGCTTGTCCCCTCCAGCGTTTGCCTTAATGCTATCCACTATGTTTAAGCCCATGTTGTTATTATTGTATTTCTAAATGAATTACAAATGCGATTCAGCCATTGCTTACGTACAATATCCTTGTTGATCCAAGGGTGGAATGTATTACTAATTAAAGATTTATATGGATTTTTGGATCAGCAAAGGATATTGTACTTTATCTGAGCCAACTTGCTCCAGAGATGAGAGATTTTTACACATCTAGCCTGGGGAGTGTTAAGAGACCAGAGAGGGAGACAGAATTCTTCCCTTGGCCTTTGAACAATTCTCTTGGACAGGATAAGAATTCATCAATTATAATGTAAAAGCTTTGAGATGCTTTTGGGTGTCTCCCTTGACAGAGACCCATTAATGATAACAAAAGAACACTTAGGCCATGGAGGATGTGTCCTTTGAGCATTCTCAGATGTCTGACCATGTCTGACTGTGTAAGTTTGAGCTTCTAACACCAAGGGGGGTAATCAAAAGCCTGCCCGGAAACCGAAGCAAAAAAGGTGGATGGGGTGGAGAGAAGCTCATGGGTGAGAGCTGGCTGCAACACATTTGTGCCTATATAAGTACAGAGAATATCCAGAACAGACAGAGCGTAGATCTGCTTGGCCAAGCATGAAGTATCCTAGACTGTCATCAGTTCCTCTCGCTGAGCGCTCCCAGCTGATGTGTAAAGGGGTTATGACAAGTTTGGTGAAGTATATTCTTTGTACATAGCTGCATTCTCTCATAACTCTTTCAGTACTGTAATTAAGTGTGCATTCTAGTTATCTTTTCTAACTACTCATGTGTAACTAAGAGAATTACTTGTCTTTCTGAATGTCTTCTTACTTTGTTTGTAAATAAACTGCACGTCTTCATTACAAGGTGTTAGCCTTTGTTGAAGTAAGACAGACGGTGGAGGTCTATTTTAGTGGCCCATTGAACTGGGATCTTCTTCTTGCCCCTTAGGAGGAAGATGGCGCAATGGCTCAACGGCTTATCTAAAAACAAAGTCAGCTGCTGGAGTTCTTTTGTGCATGGCTGGCATTCCCCAGCCTGATGCCGATCCAGGGATTGCAGGGAGACAAGCGAGCAGAGCACGCCAAGCGTGCATGTTCATACACAGTGAGTCATGGTATGAAGGGAATGAAGACCTCCAGGGAAGTTAGGGGGTGTGCCTCGTGCTGACCGCAGCTCAGGTAGGCAGGGGACAGGCAGTTAGGCAGGAGCTGGGGGGCTGTGCTGACAAGAGGTAAGCACAGGAGGCACGGAAGCAAGCGGAGTGGGGGCAGATGGCGTGCCAAGTTGTTATCTCCAAGGGGGCTGCATGGCGGCCATCTTGGGATTGGCAGCAATGGGAGACCAAGTGGCAGGGAATGAAGCTCTACCTTTCCCAAAGGGAAAAGAAAAGTGGGGACGATGGATGGGGCTGAAAGCCTGCTTTAAGGGAGTGATGCAAGGGGAGAACATGTGAAACATGTTGATACAGTTTGTATGGGGATGAGATGATTGCAGAGCAGGACAAATACATATATATATATATATATACAGGGTGGCCCAAAAAAAGTGAGAACATCTCGTAAATTAAAAGCTTAAATAGTTTATTTATTTACCTTTTTTAGCTATATAACGTCTTTATTTCGACAATTTCCGGTCGCCATCTTTTTTTTTTAAATTTGTCAATCATTTACATCTGTCTTTTTGAATTTTTAAATAACTTATATGCTATGAGATGTTCTCACGTTTTTTGGGCAACCCTGTGTATATATATATATATATATATATATATATATATATATATATTTATATATATAAAAGGCATAGGGGAAATGATTTATGCATACCACAATGTTAGAGTTGCTTTATGTTGTAGTAGATTAAAGGGGACATCTAGTGGCATTTTAGGGAATGGCAGTGACTGAATTTTAAGTATTCACACAAGTACTCGACGTTGGGACATAAGGCAGAAGAGAAACGATGAATGGAGCGGGGGAAGTTGTTTAAGATACAGGTGCTGGGGGAGGGGGGGAGACCGAGCCCCAGTTCCACCCTGATGGACCGGATACAACCGAGTTGATGGATTAATAGCGAGCGGTAAGTGACATTCTCCCATTTTGCCTTTCCCTAGCAATTTTTCTTGTAGAGACATGCCTCAGAAGAACAGCGAGACTTGCCCCTAAGTGCAGCAGATGACCTCAGCGAAGACAACATGCTCAGCAGACAGGGCGACCCGTGGCGCACTCCGGCAGGACAAGCTCCCTCTGGTAAATCCATTCATCAGTCAGGGTGCAAAGTCAGTCCACCTCACCGTCAGAAAGCTCCTCATTGGACAGTGATGGAGAGCTCACAGTTATTAAATTTATGGAAAAATCTTTCAAAAAGTTCAAAGAGCGGAGAAGTTCAGCAGATAGGACTTGGCTCGGAGGGTGCAAGAGCAGGCAGGGATCAGACCACCAATGTAGCTGTGGGAGCAAGCACGATGGGGCAGATGTGCATTGCGGTGTGTCATCTTTGGCACATGAGGTGTCAAAGAAGACTAAGAAGAAAATATGGAAGAATGAGTTTATCGATATATTCTCTTTGCTTATTAGGGAGCAGGAGGGCAAAGATAGAGAGGGTAAGGAGAAGGAAAAAGGGGCAGTCGAGAAAGATTGAAAGCCCAAAATAAATAAGTCCATATACAACTGCGTTTCAGCGTTTCATATCTGCATGAGCATAGTAATGGAGATGGAGCCATAGCTCGGCCCTTTCCTGATCAGGCAGTATAATGCGCATACACAGGCATTTTGGGGGCTGGGCATGACTGAATTATGATGTCAACCTTTGGAAGTGTTTGGCAGTCGATCACACCCTGACATGGCATCATCGAGCCATCGACCTATGGTTAGACGAAGTGAAGCAGAACAGGTCGTTACATCTTGATGGTGGGTATCAGTCTTTTCTCCGCTTTAAGGCGCGGTCGTCCGAGCAGACGTATTCCCCATGGCCTTTGGGGCAGGCAGCTGCGAGGCGGTACTGTCACCAATACAACAACGGACAATGCACCTAGAACCCCTGTAAGTTCAGGCATGTTTGTTCCGGTTGCGGGGCAGGGAACCCAGTCATGCAATGCAGATTCAACAAAGACATAAAGCAGTAGCCTCATTATCCATCAACTTTAAATATATCCACCCCTGGCTGTTGGCCTACCCCAACCAGGAGAAGGCTTGCAGCATTGCAGAGAGGTTTAACCAGGGTTTTTGTATCCCCTCCACAAAGCCCATTGGCGCTTCTTTGCCCCTGATGCACGACTCCCCATCCATTATTCGAAACATCACAGTGGTGAGGGACAAGCTCGCCAAGGAGATTTTCTTGGGGAGAATAGCCAGTCTTTGCCGCGACCCCACATTCATCGACCTCACTGTACCCTCCTTGGGCATAGTACCAAAGAAGAACCCAGAAAAATTCCGATTAATTCACAACTTGTCATAGCCAGAGAGTGATTCGATCAGCGACTATATTGATCCGCACTTGTGCTTGGTGCAATATGCCTCAATGGATCAGGCCATAAATCTGGCATGGGGAATGGGCATACAGGCCTATTAGCAAAAGGGGACATCGAGTCGGCATTTCGCCTGTTGCCTGTACACCCAGACTCCTTTAAATTGCTCAGTTTCTGCTTTGGGAGAGTTTCTACTATGATAAATGCATGTCCATGGGATGTTCCATTTCTTATACCTACTTCGAGCTGTTTATCTCCTTCGTGCATTGGATGATCAAGGAAATTACCGGGCTGGGAAAAGTGGTTCATTATTTGCACGACTTCCTATTTGTAGGCTCCAGATACGAGTAGTGCCAGCATATAATGACATCCTTCCGGCAAATTGCACAGCAGTTCGGTATACCCCTGGCGGCAGACAAGGCCATAGGCCCGGTGATAGTAATCACCTTTTTTTGGGTATTGAGCTGGACTCTCGGGCACAGGTGTCACACCTGCCACAGGAGAAAATTTAACAGACTGAGAGCAGCTAACAGATGGATGAAGAGCATGCGCAAGGTGACGCTGGAACATTTTCCGTCCTTGATGGACCTGCTCTGCTTCATGACTAAAGTCATTCCCATAGGGAGAGTCTTTTGCTGGAGAATGGCCCTGGCAACTATAGGGGTGAGTAAGTGACACCTTCATATTGGGGTGACGAAGGAGATAAAGGAGGACTTGGGCATTTGGGAGGACTTCCTGTGAACCTTCAATGGCATGGCCTTCTGGAATGACTCGCCCATTTTCAGCTTGGACCTGATGCCTCCGGCAGAATGGGATATGGGATATACTTTCATGGAGCATGGTGCTCCGAAACATAAGAACATAAGAAATTCCATACTGGGTCAGACCAAGGTCCATCAAGTCCAGTATCCTGTTTCCAACAGTGGCCAATCTAGGTCATACATACCTAGCAGTCTCCCAAAAAAACACAGGTTCCTCAATGCTTGTATTGGGTCAAGCAGTGATATCCTCGGTCCCTTTAAATAATGTTTTATGGACCTTTCCTCCAGGAACTTGTCCAAACCTTTTTTAAACCCATCTACATTAACAGCTTTTACTACATCCTCCGGTAACAAATTCCAGAGTTTGATTACATGGCCGAGTGATTGGCACGCATGCAGTGACACAAAAGATATCACATTCCTAGAACTGTTCCCAATAATGGTGGCCCTATTTTTATGAGCCCCACAATTAGTGAACAAAGCGATTACGTTTTGCATGGACAATATGGCCTTGATCCAGGCAGTTAATGGGATGTATGCCAGGACACTGGAGGTGGTGGCCTTGTTACAACAGATAGTCTTGATATGTCTGATACACAATATCACTTGTCGAGCAGAGCATATGCTGGGCCATCATAACATATTGGCTGATGCTCTCTCTCATTCTAAGATGATGGCTTTCCAGAGCAGGTCCCCTGGTGCTAACATGGACAACACTCATCCTAGCAGCGGTTTGGGCTTTTGGCCCACCGAAGAATGGGACATAATGATGGATTCCCTCCCAATGCAGACTAGACACAGATACCTGAGGGGATGAAACCAGTTTTAAGAGTTCTGCCAACAGAAGCGATCAGAAACGGTGATCAGTTTCAAACTGACACTATCATCCAATGGCTACTCTTCTGCAGAGAGGAAGGGCTGAGTAAGTTGGCGGTCCAAACGCGCTTGGCAGCCATGATCTTCTTTGCCAGATCGATGGGAGAATAAGTCCTGTTAACCGACTTCATCATCGCCAGGGTGGTGAAGGGATGGTTGGCTAGGTATATCCGCCTACCAGACCAATGACGCCCAATTACACATCATTTGCTGAGAGGGATATTGAGAGCTAAGGATGTGGTCTGCCATGATGCATTTGAAACATGACTCTTCCGATGTGCCTTTGTACTGGCATTCTTCGGCGCTATGAGAGTGAGTGAGTTGGTTCCACCCTCAAAGCATGCACAAGGAGGTGGAGGGCTTTAGTCAAAAGACATAACGTTGCAGGGAGGAAGTCTAAAGATCCTCATACATAAACCTAAAACTGACCCGACAGGTAGGAGTGTCAAGGTGTCATTGGCTCTCTTGCATGAGGATGATACCTGTCTGGTAAGGAAAGTATGCGAGTACGTCAGGATCTGGCCGCAAGGGGGAGAGTGGTTCCTAGTGCATGAGGATAGGACTCCGTTCTTGCGGTTTCAATTCAACAGAGTCCTAAAAATGTGAATTGGTCACTTAGCATTGAGGAAGGAAAATATGTCACACACTCCTTCAGGATAGGAGCTGCTACAACCACAGCGGGGCTGGATATGACACGGGAGCAAATCATGGCGATTGGCAGGTGGCGATCGGAGCGCTATAAATTATACATGTGACCGGAAGGGGAGCCATAAAGACTCCTGTGATTGCGCAATGGTGGTTTTCAGGTAACACCGTGGTCTTAACTCATATGTCTTGATTGGTTTTGTTGTATGTATGGACACGATACGAGGTGCACGAGAGATATGGATCTGCGGCCACTCCTTTATACACTGAGCACAAAGGAGGATCAGGGATTGACCTCAGGGGATTAATTTAGGAATGAACACAGCAGACGTATCGATTGTTTGGATGGGACTGCGCATGAGGCTCTGGGACCACATGGTACCCACGCTCTTACATAAGAAGAGGGTGCGGGGGGTCCCCTGGGCACTGATAGTTCATTTAGGGGGAAATGACCTGGCCAGGACTTGCAGTGTGGATCTGGCCAGGAAGATGCAAGGGGACATGCTAGCATTGTCAGATGCTTTCTCTGGTACCCACGTGGCCTGGTCCTGCATCATATTGCGCAGAGTATGGAGAGGTGAATGCTTGCATCAGGCCGTGGAAAAAACCTGCCGCAAGGTCAACCAATGGATGATGCGCTTTACAGAAGCCATCAGGGGGCAATTTATCAGACATGAATTGATCAAGGAAAAATGTCTTGACCCGTATTGCTCAGATGGGTTGCACCTATCTGATATAGGCATGGATATTTTCCTCTGTGCGATACAGGACATGGTTGAAATGTTATGGAGCAGGTTGAGGCTTGGCCGCAGCAAAGGGGTAGGTGGAGACCCACCGAGAAGTGAAGAATCACTATCGGTGGACAGTGGCAAAATTAGGAGTGCGGGACAGCTATGTAAGGGAAAAAAAAGGGGAGTGGCCCAGAGAGACTTGTCCTCCCCCAGACAGGGCAACAGGCTGCAGCAGGGACAGTGGGTAGATGGTGCTATCCTCCCCATGTCCCTCATGCTTACACAGTGCGGGGAAAAGGGGAGGGGTGGCACAGTGTGGACACAAGTGCAAGCGGCCCAGATCTGACCTTTGATGGGCAGGATCTGGAGGCACGACCCCTGCTGCGGTGAGGGTAAGGCATGTTTCTGATGACTTGTTTTACCTTGGGAACATGTTAAGTGATGTGCACGAATGATACAAAGAAAAGGAGTGGGGCTTCAAATGGCTCCACACCCCAATGCTGTGTGTCCCCTCGGAAACCTGATTGATGAATGTATAAAGTTGAATTGTTTAAGTAGAATTTGTAGAGTTGAAATGGTTGTACGTATGTTATGCAAAGTTGTATGTTGATCTTTAATACTTGATACTTGTGTAAATTATGTGATGCTGCGGCCAAGAGACACCAATAAACAAGCTGCAATTGTATGAGCGAAGAAGCGAGTCTTGGTATTATTATGGAAGAGGGACAGGAGGTGGGTTAGCGGTGGAGGGATGGCTGACCTCTCGCCTGGATGCATGCATGGGTAGTTTGTCAAGATGTGTTTCAAAATTTTTCTTTATCAAGCCTGCAGCACCCAACACAATGGGAAATATTTCTGTATCTTTCTGACACATTTTATTGATCTCTGACTGCATTTCCTAGTATTTCAGGATCTTCTGCCTCTCCACACGATTCACAGAGTAGTCACTTGAAACTGATATCTCTTTTATCAATACCGTTCTTGTGTTTTTCTCCTTAACCAGCTTTTTATTGGTCGGAATGGGAGTATCCCAGGTGATCAGCATCTCCTCATTCTCTGTAATTCTCTTAGGGTCATGACCCCAGTGCTTTTCGGGGACAGTGATGTTGTAGTGCTTACAGAGTTTCCAACGGATGAGGCGCACTACTTTCTGTCATGAGAACTTTCTGTCATCAGAACTTCATAGCCAGCTATGACATGAGTCACCGTTTCCAGCTCTTTCTTATAGAATCAGCATATGTCTGTGTTGTTAGTTTTTTCAATGCTCACTGTAAACCATCTCGTCCGTAAGTCGCTGTCCTGAGCTGCAACTATCAACCTCTCATCCTTTGGCTTCAGTTCACTCCTCCTTAACTACTGACTCTGTGTAGGATTCCTGACAGCTATGGATATGCGGGTTTGGCTTCATGATGGAGCCTCTGCGAAACCTCTGGCGTTGGAGTTGGACCAGCAGTTGTTTTTGTGCTGAAAGCTAAGCAGGATCTCTTGTTTGTTTTGTGTGTATGCTACAAAGATCTAGTGATCAAGTCTTCACTATATTTTAGTAGTTGTTGTTATGGAAGGACAGACTAGATGGGCCTTGTGGTCTTTTTCTGTCATCATGTTTCTATGTTTCTAGACTAATGAGTGCCTTAGAATATATGATTTTGACTACTATAGTACTGGCGGTTTTTTGGACCTATGATGTTCATTGTGTTTTTACATTATTCATGCCATTGTGTTGGCGATGAATCCCTGTGATCTTTTTCCTCCAGCATTTCATTTTGACTGTGTTTTGTTTTCCATCTACTGACAGGCTCTTTTTGGAATCTTTTGAGTTTGTTTTCATCTGTTTTTTGGAACATGCAATTTGTCCGGCTCTTCATACCTGGGCAGCCTACCTGTATGGCTACTCACGCATCTCTTCCTTCCTGCTTTCCAGTGGCTGGCAAGAAGGACCACCAGATCCAGGGCTCCTAACAGCTTATATAACATATGCTGATGCCCACGGCCCATCTCACAACATCATCAAGTCCCACCGCTCGGGATTCTCCTTTTTCACCTAGCTGGCGGGCTGGGGTAACCTCTCTGAAAATGTCTTGCTGAAGACATTGTTGCAAGTATGGGCCAGAAGCATACATCAACAGCGCTTACAAAAGGTAAATAGTGACACAAGACATATTGGATAGATTATGAGCAGTGTTGCTGGTCACGTGCTCGTCTGACTACGAGACCTGCTTGCTGTGGGCAGCATTCACCCTGGCATTTTTTGGGCCTTTCAGAATTGGCAAATTGGTGGCTGCCTCAACAAAGGCCAGAGTAACCTCTGGATGCAGTTTGCAGATGTCTCTACATTAGAGGGCCTGCTGTACATCCAAGTTGCAGGGTAAAAAATGATCAGAACATGTAATCTCACTAAAAACAGAGCCCGAGCTCTGAACCTGCCCTGTGGCCAACGTGCTCAAATACCTGGTGGCACAGCTCTCACAAAATCAGAAGTTCCTGGCACATCGTGGTGGCATGCCATTATCCAGATTCCAATTCACAGCAGTATTCCTCATCCCTTTTTGTTTTTCTTGTTGCTATGGTGATGTAAATAATAAAGCTATGCCAAATTAAGCCATGCTATTTTTGAATGTACACTGATAGTTGCAGTGGCTTGTTGCCCGAGAGGGGGGGAGGGCAGAGGGACATTTTTTTCTGCCTATGTTGTCACTCAAATGGTAGTTTTTGATCACCAACGTCTGTGGAAACAACCAAAGTACTTACTACCACCACCTTCAATACAAGGCAAAATGTGAACATTTTTATGACCTATAAGAAAATCTTCAGCTATGATAAGAGTAGACATTAAAAAGTGGTTTGTCTTGGTTTCCAGTTCCCTCTTTCCACTCTTGCTCCAGTGAAGAGCCAAAGACCCTATCTCCACTACTTCTGCCATTTCCAAGCTCTGTTGTGACATAATTTAAAGCTGTTGTGGATAGATATGAATAGTGTCATGAAAAGAGCTGAGAATTTGGGTAGAAAACATTGTAGTGGAGCTAGTTTGGAAAATTAGATGCTTTAGTAACCTCATGGTAAATCATCAGATAGGATGACAACTGCATAAATTGAATGGGCAAGATAAACCAAGAAATGCCTATGGGTGTAGGGCACAAAAAAATACAGAACACAGGTGCACCAGGTGGGGATAAAATGCTTTATTGCAGAAACTCCAATGCGTTTCGGCTGAACGCCTTCTTCAAGAGGTGTTTGCCTCAAATAATGATACATAATAAGGGTAAAATAATCATGAATAACAACTCAAATAGAAGAACAATCATAAGCATTAAATTAATCAAAAAACTTAAAACAAGAAAAACAGACACAAGTTAATAAAAAAACAATAACATAAATACCAGTGTGTTGTAAATAAAACCAATGTGCATAAAAGACATAGTAAAAATTGTATGTAAAAGCCGTGGTCTGAATATATTATATGAAACACCACTAAAACGAGGTTAAACCGGTAAACAGACCTAACTTAAAAAGCAACAGAAAGACTGTGGACCAGATGAACACTACAAACTGAAAGGAAGGAAGACAATGGTGTTAACTATTCTAGGATATGCCATGCTTGGAGAGGGATGAGGAGGACATAAACTGTAATTAAACAACTACATTTGGTATAACATCTCATAAACTTAATTGTGATAGTACTGTACAATTGTACTAAACATGCAATGGCCTATGTGACCACATAGGGATAAAACCTTTGCATAAAGGGATATAGCTTATGCGTGTTAAAGTGAGTGAGAGGGAAAGCCGTGGTGTAAAAAGGCATGTAAAACTTACTATAAAGCTGAAAGCAAAACAAGGAGGTGCTCTCCTGGAAGCAAATGTAAAACTCAAATGTAGTTTGAGTTGGAGGTCTGTAGACTAAAGGAATATTAAACTGCTGAAATGCGGGGGACATGGGGAAAAGAAGAAGCGCTGTGGATTGTGTTAGAAAGAGGAGATGGCATTGTCATCCACACTGCTGTAGTCTGCAGGTCTCCAACTCAAACTGAGGAAATGGATAGAGACTTGATCATTGATATTGTAAAGGTAGCTATGAAAAAAGAAGTGATCATATTGGGTGACTTTAATCTACCCGATGTGGATTGGAGTATTACATAGTAACATAGTAAATGACGGCAGATAAAGACCAGTATGGTCCATCTAGTCTGCCCAGTATGATGGCAACAGTAGGTGCACCTGCCGCTCTGTACAGGCCACCCTTCCCCATGTCTTTGCTCAGGGGGTGAACCCACCACTCCATGGAGGACACCCCTATTTGTTGAGAAATTAGATGGTTCAGTTTATTTGGAGTTTATCCTGTTGCTGTAAAGGGATCCAGTGTGTCTGTCCCATGCCATTTTGAATTCCATCACTGTGTTATCCCCCACCACTTCCATCGGGAGGGCATTCTAAGCATCCACCATCCTTTCTGTGAAAAAGTATTTCCTGACATTGCCTTTCAATTTACCACCTTGCAGCTTCCTGTTATGCCCTCTAGTTTTACAGCTTCCCTGTCTTTGGAAGAGGTTTGTTTGTTCATTATTTTCCTTTAAGTATTTAAAGGTCTGAATCATATCTCCCCTATCCTTCCTCTCCTCCAAAGTGTACATGTTTAGGTCTTCAAGTCTCTTCTCATAAAGCTTCTGACGCAGGCTCCAAATCATTTTGGTCACCTTCCTCTGAACAGTTTCCAGTCTTTTTACATCCTTTGCAAGGTATGGTCTCCAAAACTGAACACAGTATTCCAAGTGAGGCCTCACCAGTGACTTGTACAGTGGCATACCTCTTCCTTTCTGCTGGTAATTCCTCTTTGTATGCAGTCCAACATCCTCCTGGCTTGTCGCACTGTTTTGCCACCTTGAGATCTTCAGAAATAATCACACCAAGGTCTTTCTCCTGATCCGTGCACACCAGCCTCTCGCTCCCTATCACGTATATTTCCCTTGGATTTCTGCTACCCAAGTCCATGACTCTGCACTTCTTCGCATTAAATCATAATTGCCAAGCATTAGGCCATTCTTCCAGCTTTTGTAGATCTTTCCTCATGTTAACCACTCCCTCGGGGGAGTCCACTCTGTTGCAAATTTTTGTGTCATCTGCGAAAAGACAGACTTTTCCATTCAGTCCTTCAGCAATATCACTCACAAATACATTGAACAGTGCTGGGCCCAGGACCGACCCCTGGGGCACCCCGCTAATCACCTTCCCTTCATCTGAGTGAGCTCCATTTACCATTACCTTCTGTCGTCTGTCAGTCAACCAATTTCTGATCCAATTTACCATCTTGGGATCCGTTCCCAAGCTACTGAGTTTATTAATTAGCTTCCTATGAGGAACTGTATCAAAGGCTTTGCTGAAATCCAGGTAGATGACATCCATTGCATGCCCCTGATCTAGTTCCCTGGTCACCCAGTCAAAGAACTCAATCAGATTTGTTTGGCAAGATTGTCCTTCGGTAAAACCATGTTGCCTCAGGTCTTGCAACCTGTTGGTTTTGAGAAAGTTCACTATTCGCTCTTTCAGGAGCGCCTCCATTACCTTTACCACCACCGAGGTAAGGCTCACAGACCTGTAGTTAGACACTTCTTCCCTGTCACCACTTTTGTGTAGAGGTACGACATCAGCCATTCTCCAGTTCTGAGGAACCTCTCCTGTTTCCAAGGATCTGTTGAAAACATCCTTTAACGGCCCTGCAAGAACCTCTCTGAGCTCTTCCAATATCCTGGGATGTATCCCATACGGTCCCATGGCCTTGTCCACTTTCAGTTTTGCAAGTTGCTCTAACACTTCATCTTCTGTAAATGGTGTGGGGTCTACTTGTCAATGGAGTGGAGGAGTGGCCTAGTGGTTGGGGCAAAGTACCTCAGGCCAGAAGGTTGGGGGTTCAAATCCCACTAGAGGACAGCAACCTTGGGCTGGAAGGACTGGGGTTTCTAGTCCCACAGGTGCTCCTTGCAGTTTTGTGCAAGCCACTTTACCCTCCATTGCCCATGTTCCCTGTAAAATAGTTATCTCCAAGTTATAATGCCCTGTTCAATGTAATTTCAGTTTGTTCAATGTAAACTACCTTGATATCATGAAAGGCGGTATATAAGAAATGTTAAATAAATACTTCATTCCCATTTTTATATTTGGGAGTCAGAGGAGGTCCTTCTCCAGGACTTTCTTTAGTAAAAACAGAGCAGAAGTATTCGTTTAGCAATTTCACCTTTTCAATGTCACTTTCCACGAGTCCGTTCGTAGCACTTCTGAGTCCTGCAATTCCACCTCTGATTTTCCTCCTCTCCAAAATATACCTGAAGAAAGTTTTGTCGCCACACTTAACATCTTTAGCCATCTTTTCTTCTGCCTTTGATTTTGCTATCCTTATTTCTCTTTTTGTCTCTTTGAGTTTGATCCTGTATTCATTTCTGTGCTCCTCTATTTGTGAGCTTTTGAATTTTGCGAAAGCTGTGTTTTCTGCCTTTATCTGAGCAGCCACTTCTTTGGAAAACCAAATAGGTTTCCTTCTCCTCTTGTTTTTGTTTACTTTTCTTACATATTTATCTGTTGCCCCTTTTATTGCCACCTTTAGCTTAGCCCACTGCAATTCCACTTCCCTTATCTCCTTCCACCCTGTCAGCTCCTCCTTTAGGTACTCGGCCATTTTATTGAAGTCAGTGTTTTTGAAGTTCAGGACTTTGAGCTTGCTATGATTGGCCTGTACCATGGCTTTTATCTCAAACCACACCGTGTCATGATCGCTGCTGCTCACAGGGGCACTCACACAGACATTCGACATGCTATCACCGTTGGTGAGCACTAAATCCAGTGTTGAGCTTCCCCTGGTTGGTTCCATCACCATTTGTCTAAGTAACGCATCTTGGAGAGCATCCACAATTGTTTTGCTTCTTTCCAGATTTGCAGAAGGAATAATCCAATTCACATCCGGTAGATTAAAGTCACCCAATATTATCACGTCCCCCTTTGTGGCTATCTTGGCAATATCTATAATCAGTTCGTTATCTATCTCTTCTATTTGTGTCGGAGGTCTGTAGACTACGGCAGTATGGATGACAGTGCCATCTCCTCTTTCCAACGCAATCCAGAGCGCTTCTTCTTTTCCCCATGCCCCCTGCATTTCAGTAGCTTTAATATTGCTTTTGACATACAAGGCTACTCCTCCTCCTCTTCCATTTTCTCTGTCTCTTCTGAATAGATTATAGCCAGCTATGGCTATATCCCAATCATGAGATTCATTAAACCATGTTTCTGTAATGGCCACAATGTCCAAATCCATTTCCACCATTAGGGCTTCCAGGTCCGGAACTTTGTTGGCTAAGCTTCGAGCATTTGTGCTCATTGCTTTCCAGCATTTAACTGGCTTGTGTGTATTTTGCATTGATTTTGTTCTGCCTACATCTTCCCACTTGTGTTTGATGTGTGGTTTAAAAGTGTGGCTGTTTCTGATGTTATTCTGCTTTTGCAGGGGGTGGCGTGCAGATCTTGACCTTCCACATCCGTCACCACCTTTTCCTAGTTTAAATGCATATCCACATACTGCCTGAATTTTTCACTTAGGATTCTTTTTTTTTTTTTTTTTATAGAAAAATTTACAATTATACAAAAGGAAAAGATAGCGACATCCTCATACAGTCATGAACATCATTTTGTATACATAATACATCACACATAAACCTAGCCCACATCAAGGAGGTGTTGTAAGATAAAATACAAGCAAACCATTCCACTGGTTCCTGAAAAAATAAACAAAAACTCCTTTTAACTAGTCAAGAAGCACAAAATAGCTAACATCAATCCATACCAAATATCATTCCTTATCTTTCAGAAAGTCTAATAATTGTTCCACAACATCACTTAGGATTCTTTTTCCTGAGACAGAGAGATGTAGTCCATCAGCACAGTATAGTCTCTTGTTCCATCTGTTACCCCAGTCGCCAATAAATTTGAATCCTTCTTGTTTGCACCAGGTCTGGAGCCATGTATTAAAGCTGTTAATGTGATGCAGCCTTTTTGTCCCCTTACCTCCTTCTGCAAATCTAGAAAGAAGTAAAAAAATTGTGGATGTCTTCCAAGAAGCATAGCTCAGACAACTGGTGATGGAACCGACCAGGGAAAGTTTGATGCTGGATTTAGTGCTCACCAACGGAGATAGTGGGTCAAATGCACTTGTGATGCAGAAATCCAAAGGAATTGTATGCAATAGGGGGAGAGAGGTTGATGTGCATTGACCAGGAGAGGGACATTGGAATGCTAATGTCTGAGGTGGCAAAACAATGTGACAAGATGGGTGCTCATTTGTATTTGTAAGTGATATTTCAGAAGGACTGAATGGAAAAGTCTGCCTTTTTGCAGATGACACAAACATTTGCAACAGAGTGAACTTCTGAGGGAGTGGACAATATGAGGAAAGACCTAAAAACACTGGAAGAATGGTCTAACTCTTGGCAGTTCCGATTGAAAGCGAAGAAATACAGAGCCATGCACTTGCGATGCAGAAATCCAAAGGAATTGCATGCAATAGGGGGAGAGAGGTTGGTGTGCATAGACCAGGAGAGGGACCTTGGAGTGCTACTGTCTGAGGATTTCAAGGTGGCAAAAGAATGTGACAAAGTGGGAGTCAAGGCCAGAAGGATGCTGGGCTGCATACAGAGAAGAATAGCCAGCAGAAAGGAAAAGGTATTAATGCCCTTGTACAAGTCATCGGTGAGGCCTCACTTGGAGTATTGTGTTCAGTTTTGGAGACCATATCTCACAAAGGACATAAAAAGATTTGAAACAGTTCAGAGGAATGCAACCAAAATAATTTGGAGCTTGCACCAGAAGATGTATGCGAAGAGACTTGAAGACCTAAATACGTATTCCCTAGAAGAGAGGAGGGACAGGGGAGATATGATACTGACTTTTAAATACTAAAAGGGTATCAATGACCAAATAAACCTTTTCCAAAAAAGGGAAGCTGTAAAACCAGAGGGCAGACGATGAAGCTGCAAAGCGGTAAACATAAAAGCAACATCAGTAAAGGCTTTTTCACTGAATGGGTGGTGGATGCATGGAATGCCCTCCCGATGGAGATGGTGGGGTAAATACAATGACGGAATTCAAAATGGCATAGGACAGACACAGCAAGAGGATGAAATCAAAGCAAACTTAACTATCTTTTAATAAAGAGGGGCTGACCTGCACGGAGCAGCAGGTATAACCGTAAACACAGGCATAGAGGGGGGTAGGTGGGGGCGTTGGTGACCTACACGGCACTGCAGATACAACCACCCTAACCACCTTACTTTCTGACTGCATTTCTTGGTACTTGAGGATCTTATTTATCTCCATGCAATTCAGAGAATAATCTCTTGGAACGAACACCTCTATTATCAATCTTCATTTCTGATTCCCTCTCAACCCACTTTCTATGGGTTGGAGTTTGAATGTCCCAGGTGATCATAATGCCATCTCATCCATAAGCAGCTATCCTGGGCTGCAACTATCAATCTGTCATCTTTGGGTTTCACTCCATCTTCTCTTAATTAGTCACGTGTTTCGGTTTGATTCACGTACTGTTTGGTTCTTGTATTTCCCATTGTACTTGTGCATTTGGCAATTGTTTTTCCTTAAGTTGTTTTTTCTCTTATTTGAAAATTCTGTTGCTTCCTTTCTTCCTCTACAGGTGGATTCTCGCTCATTCCTTCTTCTAGTCAGAAAGCCTCCCCAAGTTTAATATATAATTAATTCTGAATGCTTACTTTCATGCTTCAACACTCGGTGAGCATTTGAGTCTGTTGATACTGTTAAGTAGGCCTGGAGGCCTATAATAGTAGCTTGATATGCATAATCTTCAGCTCTAGGAATTAAGTCTCCACATATACTGGTTCCTATAAACTAATTTGTGGGCATGAAAGAGTTTTAAGGGATTTGAGATGCCATTCTACAATTAACATAGGGGCTTGTTTACAAAGCCGCGGTAGCGGTTTGCGATCGTAATCGGAGCCGCGGCCCCATTGATTTCAATGGGGCCGCGGCTGCGATCGCGATCGCGAACCACTACCGCGGCTTTGTAAACAAGCCCCATAGTCTTCCTTTGACTATGTTTCATTCTGGTGGAACTCATGGAAGAGCAGATGAATTCTGGGTATTGTTTGACTCTTTCGTCCTGTACGGTCCATGCAAATTTCAAGCAGGTTTAGCAAAAAGGTGAAAATAGTTTCAAATTGATATTCAAAATTAAAAGCAAAGCCGGCCACACAACTTGGGACAATAGCTTGATCAGAATTTTGTATGGGCATGTTTTCAGTGATAACCACCCATACCTAGATCGGCACAGTGAAACACGTAATTTGTGGTATTCTATAACTTACATGTGTACATTTAGGCCTTGCGTATGCTCTGCCCCCATCCAGACCCCAGCTGAACATAAACACGATGGGACTTACGTGCCCCTTACAGAACAGCAACTGCCCAAAGCATGCATCTAAATGTGCAATCAAGCACACAAGTCCTTCAGAACGGAGACTTCTGTACATTTCAAGCACATACGTCTCTGCGCCCTGTATAGTATCAGCCCCTAAATGTGCAGCAAGTTATTGTGCATTAGCTGCAAGGTGCAGTTCTCACCCATTCCCTACCCCAGTTTTGCTATTTCGTGTTTTAATTTCTCCAGCTTAGGCCCTGGACTCTTTCTCCCCTTATCTACCAAGACCCTTTATTTACTGGTACATTTTGCTGTTTCATTTCTGTTTAAAACATCAGGTGCTTTTCCATTTCTTTTGGGTAAAATCTCAGTGCTACCTTCGGGTCCTAGTGAGAGGCCAACTACATAGGCATATACATGGCACGCGCCCTTCTGTCTATTTTATACTTTGTGTTTGTATGTATTGGTAAATTCTACTAGCTAGACTTAATGGGTTTTTTACTTCCTGGATTTTAATTAATAAACAAGAGGCCCAACTGGAGACTGGCATACTGTCTTTTATTATCCAACACGTGGCTTTGCAAGCGTTACTGGACTTATTTACATTTGCTGAACGTATCAGCAGAATTGCATTTATTTTTAGCACACAGCCTATCAAATAAACAGGTTAGTGTGTCTGCAGCACTACAACCCCCCCGCCGCTAAACCCACGATCACAGTAAATCAGCCACCTGTTTATTTCTATACAATTTCAATTACAACACTCCCAGCTTATTTTTTTTATTGTGTGAGCAATTAACTCCAGGCAGTTCTAGGCTGAAAGCAATAGCAGGTCTGCTTCCCTATCCTCTGCAAAAATTTGGTTATTGCTTGTTTTTCTAGTTTTGTTCTCTCTCTCTCTGTTTGCTGCTATAAGGAAATCTTGAAGTTTTCACGACAGTAGAAGGACGTTGTTCGCTTTCTCTACCCTGGCTGTGAAAGGGGAAAAAAGACTGCAAAAAAAGCAGATGGTGCTCTGCAGAGTGAATAGAAAAAGAAGAAAACACGGTGGAATAAACACAGATGAAGCCGGGGAAAATCATAAACATTTAACTATAAACATATTTTGGGGGGGTAGACGTCTTTCTGTTAAACTGTGTTAAAGCTATTGCTACTGTTAACACAGTTGCACCAGTATTACAATGGACATTCTGGCTTTACATGGTAAGGATTTTGATTGCAAATAGTGCGGTATATAAGAATTGTAAAATAAATAATAAATAAATAAAATAATACGAGCGTATGTTAAATTTTTAAAAACAGCTCAGTTAAATGTAGCGATGACCACAATAACGCATGTATCCATGCTAACAGTGGCATGAATATAAATGTTTGTTTGCATTAAACATGCACAGTCATGTCAATTTTAAGCCACGTTACAGTATTCCAATGCAATTAGCACTGTGCTCAATAAAGATCTGAAGGCACATTTTACAAATGATGTCCAAGTGCAATGAGGGATGTCCAAGACAGAGCGTCTGAAAAAAAGTAGGCACGTCCAAGTTCAGGCATTATTTCACAAAGGTGGGCGTGCCAGATATGAATGCCTGCAGGAATAGTGTTAATAGATGACAATGGATATCTAGGGAAAGCCGAATGGTTACAGTACTAAATTGCGAGCGAGGACGCCAGGTTTCAATCCCACTGCTGCTATCATTGTGATTTTGAAGAATGTTGGATGTTTTATGGCCAAACACGTTCCTGATACCTATTCATGCCTGGAGCAGGTCTACACCTAAATGGAGTCACAGATGTCCCCCGACTTTCTGAAATCAAATGGGATGTCTAAGTCCACTGCACTACCAACCACCCTCTACTAGGCCCTCTGCCTAATTGGATGTCCCCACATTGGAGGCGTCTTTAAAAGCAGTTTGTAAAATGGCTCCATGGACGTCTCTGTGATTTGGGCATTTGCAGGCATATTTTCAGACAGCCAAATTGCGACTAAGGGGTATGTTTGCAAAGCAGCGGTAGCGGCCTCCATGCGAATTCAATGAGGCCGCAACTCCGATATCACACAGAGGCCGCTACTGCTGCTTTGTAAACATACCCCTAAGATTTTAAAATTACCTCCTGTATGTCCTTTAGGGACTGATGAATAAAGTGTGGCGACCCCCATTATCATTAACATGGGCTACCATACGTGTTAAATGCGATGGTCGCTTGTGCATTAACTTGTCTTAATGAAAGCATGAAATATATTGCTCGGTTTCATGATTCAGGCGGTCACTGTGCAGGGAACAGTGCTGGGTTTATACATGGGAAACAGAAGATCCTAAGACCTGGAATTGTGAAACTGAGTGGCAAATGTATTTACGAGTATGCACCATAGCTTTATGGATTGTCCATACATCATATTTCTTAAGCAGTGGGCTGACAGCCAGAGAATTCAGAGTTCAAATCCCACTATAGCCCCTCATGATCTCAGGCAAGTCACTTGGGCAACTGTAGCTCTTAGAGTAATATTCACATCATGAACTTCATATAGAGGTTTCTGATGTAATGAGCCCAGATATGTGATGGAAAGAGCATTTTCTGATACAGAAAGCCGAAGTTTTTGAAACAAGGCTGTGTCAGGAATGGACTTATATTTTTTCATATATGTGAAGCAGATGTACTGAATTCAGTAAGTGATACTACATTTATCATTTTTGGATTCTCTATTCATTTTCATATTTTATAAGGGCAACATAGGTGCCCAGTGCCTGTCTAAGGTAGGCACCCAGAACTGGTCTCAGTAGTAGGAGAAATTCCACAGGACTGGAGAAGGGCTGATGTGGTACCGCTTCATAAAAGTAGTAACAGGGAAGAAATGACAAACTACAGGCCCGTAAGCCTTACTTTAGTGGCGGGAAAAAAGCGAATAGTGGACTTTCTCGAAACAAACAGGTTGCATTATCCGAGACAACATGGTTTTACCAAAGGTCGATCTTGCCAAACAAATTTGATTGAGATCTTTGACTGGGTGACCAGAGAACTATATCAAGGGCATGTGATGGATGTCATCTACCTGGATTTCAGCAAAACCTTTGATACTGTTCCTCATAGGAGACTTATCAATAAACTCAACAGCTTGGGGATGGGTCCCAAGGGGGTGAATTGGTTCAGAAATTGATTGACTGACAGACAACAGAAGGTGAGGGTAAACAGAACTCACTCGGATGAAAGGAAGGTGATTAGCGATGTGCCCCAGGGTTCGGTCTTGGGAGTGGTACTGTTCAAAGTATTTGTGAGTGATATTGCTGAAGGGCTGAATGGAAAAGTTTGTCTTTTTGCAGATGATACAAAAATTTGGAACAGAGTGGACCAATGTTCCCTCTAATTTTCTGTAGGCTGTGTGCGCATAAAATATCAGCTGGGCAGCTTTTGAAGGAAGGTTCAATTTTTCTGCGCCACATAACGACACTCTGAGTTATATACTTTAAAATTTGACTACATGTCAGAATACAGTATGCACACCACATTGATTTTAATCAAATTAAATGAAAATAGATGATTACTAAATGAAGCGGAAAATTTCTAGTAATTACAATCACAACTTTTAAATTTTAAGACATCTGTGTTGTTTTCTATCAGAATCAGAACCGTAATTTTTGTGCGCTCTGTTGTAAAGTATGTGCGCTCGCTCAGCAAGTTGTGTGCGCGCACACACGCACACAGCTTAGAGGGAACAGTGGAGTGGACTACCCTGAGGGAGTGGAGAACATGAGAAAAGATCTACAAAAGCTGGAAGAATGGTCTAATGCCTGGCAGTTAAGATTTAATGCAAAGAAGTGCATGTCATGCACTTGGGAAGCAGACATCCAAGGGAATTGTATGCAATAGGGTGGGGGGGGGGGGCAAAAGATTGGGTGAACAGACCAGGAGAAGGACCTTGGAGTGATTGTTTCTCAGGCTCTCAAGGTGACGAAACAGTGCAACAAGGCGGTGGCAAAGCCAGAAGGATGCTGGGTTGCATACAAAGAGGAATTACCAGCAGAAAGGAAGAGGTACTAATGCCACTGTACAAGTCGCTGGTGAGGCCTCACTTGGAATATTGTGTTCAGTTTTGGAGACCGTATCTCGCAAAGGATATAAAAAGGCTGGAAGCAGTTCAGAGGAAGGCGACCAAAATGATTTGGAGCCTGTGTCAGAAGACTTATGAGAAGAGACTTGAAGACCTAAATATGTACACTCTGGTGGAGAGGAGGGACAGGGGAGATATGATTCAGACCTTTAAATACTTAGAAGAGTATTAATGAACAAACAAACCTCTTCCAAAGATGGGGAAGCTGTAAAACTAGAGGGAATAACATGAAGATGCAAGGGGGTAAACTGAGAGGCAATGTCAGGAAATATTTTTTCACTGAAAGGGTGGTGGATGCTTGGAATGCCCTCCCGATTGAAGTGGTGGGGGCAAATACAGTGGTAGAATTCAAAATGGCATGGGACAGACACAGTGGATCCCTTTATAGCAACAGGATGAAATCAAAATAAACATAACTATCTCTGGCAAGTCAAATGAAAGGCATTGATAAGGCAGGCAAAGGGAGAATTTGAGAAGAAGCTTGCTGCGGAAGCAAAAACGTGAAATAAAGACATTCGTAGCAAAAAACCTGTGAGAGAGTCAGTTGATCCATTAGATGATAGAGGGGTTAAAGGGGCACTAAGAGGCGACAAGGTGATAGCGGAGAGACTGAATGAATTCTTTGCTTTGGTCTTTACTGAGGAAGATGTAGGGATGTTACCCATGACTGAAGTGGTATTTAAAGGTGTGGAAGAATTGAAGGAAATATCAATACATCGGGAAGATGTATTACAACTATTAGATAAACTGAAGAGTAGCAAATCACCTGGGCCGGATGGTATACATCCAAGGGTGTTGAAAGAACTGAAATATGAGATTGCAGACCTGCTATTAGTAATCTGTGAACTATCATTAAAATCATCTCTAATACCTGAAGATTGGAGGATCGCCAATTGTAACATCAATTTTTAAAGAGTTTCAGGGGTGATCCGGGAAACTACAGACCGGTGAACCTGACGTCAGTACCAGGAAAAATGGTAGAAACCATCATAAAGAATAAAATTACTCAGCATGTAGATAGTCATGGCCTAATGGGAGACAGCCAACATGGCTTTAGACAAGGAAGATCTTGTCTTACTAATCTGTTATGTTTTTTTTTGAAGGTATGAATAAACATTTGGACAAAGATGAGTCGGTTGATATAGTGTATCTGGACTTTCAGAAAGCCTTTGACAAGGTCCCCCATCAGAGACTTTTGGCAAAACTAAAGAGTCATGGGATAGGAGGCAGTGTACTACTGTGGATCAGGAACTGGTTAAAAGATAGAAAGCAGAGGGTAGGGCTAAATGGCCAATTTTCCCAATGGAGAAAGGTGAATAGTGGTGTCCCCAGGGATCTATGCTGGGTCCGCTGCTTTTTGACATATTCATAAATGACCTGGAAAGTGGAAGAACGAGTGAGGTTATCAAATTTGCAGATGACACAAAACTATTTAAAGTTGTTAAAACCCAAGAGGATTGTGGAAAATTGCAAGAGGATCTTGATAAATTGGAAGACTGGGCATCAAAATGGCAGATGAAATTTAATGTGGACTAGTGCAAAGTTATGCACCTAGGGAAGAACAACCCAAACTATGGTTACACGATGCAAGGTTCCACATTAGGAACCACCACCCAGGAAAAAGATTTAGGCATCATTGTGGATAACATGTTAAAACCCTCGGCCCAGTGTGCAGCGGCGGCCAAGAGAACAAATAGAATGCTAGGTATCATAAGGAAAGGAATGGAAAATAAAACAAAAGATATTATAATGCCTCTATATTGTTCCATGGTGAGACCGCACCTTGAATATTGTGTGCAATTCTGGTTGCCGTATCTTAAAAAGGATATAGCGTTATTAAAAAAGAGCACAGATATTTCATCTTTAATGAAATCTTTTAGTGTCATTACAAATTGGCTCAATGAACATAACTTTGTTATTAACTACAATGAAACCCAAGTCCTCTATATCTCTAAGGGCATCAGATTTACACTGCCGCTATTTATCACTATTGATAACATTCACGTACAGGTGAAATATGAGATACTCTACCTTGGTGTTATATTGGACCAACATCTCTCTTTACGGCTCACATCAATCACACTAGAAGGAACATATATTTCAAGCTCAGGACTATTCAGCACTTAAAACCACTTTTAGAACATCATGACTTTTGTTCTGTATTACAAGTGCTTATTTTCTCACACCTCGACTTTTATAACCTCATACTCCAAGGTCTACCTAGCTATGCCACTCACCCTCTCCAGCTTCTCGTCTCCTTTGCAATGCCTCAAGGTCTGCACATATCAATCCGATTCTCAAGCAGTTACATTGGTTACCAGTCTCTCAACGTATTGAATTCAAGTCCCTTTTTACAATATTTAAAATTTATCATGGTCTTTCAGCTGTTTATTTTCAATCTGTGATCCAGAAAATTCCAGATAACAGAAACAGTAGATCAAACTCACTTACTACATTACACGTACTTTCAGCATATATCAAGACAAGCTTCATTACATTGAGAAGAGCTTTCTCTTTTTTGCACCTACTCTTTGGAACTCACTCCCAAATGATCTTCGCACTACCTATGACCTCCTGGATTTTAAAAAGAAGTTAAAAACTCATCTCTTTATGGGCCATTTTTCTAATTAATTAAATTATTTTACCCCTTTCTTTTTGTTCTATGTAAAGCCTACTTGGCATGTTTGTTTGTTGTAAATCGCCTAGACTCTTAGGGGCTTGTTTACAAAGCCGCGGTAGCGGACTCCGTGCAATATCGGAGCCGCGGCCCCATTGAATTCAATGGGGCCACGGCTCCGATATCGGGCGGAGTCCGCTATCGCGGTTTAGTAAACATGCCCCTTAGATGGGCGGTATATAAGACCAGCTAGCTAAATAAATAAATAAATAAATATGAGATCCCTTGTCTCTCTCTCCTCTCTTCTAGTGTATACATTCCTAAGTGGCATGCTAACCTTTAGTAAACATGCCCCTAAGTCTCATTTCATGGGCATATAATACAGATACTGCTTATTTTGGTGTCCCTTCTCTAAACAGCATCTGTTTCCTCTATATCCTCTGGAAATGCAGGCTCCAAAAACTGGAATGAAAGAAATAGGGTCTTGCAAACAGGGCTGACCAATGGTATCTGATGCTCTAGGCAAAACCTCAGCCATGCACCCTATTTATAGTCCAGCATCTGACCTTCCCTTGATGAACCCCTCCTCCTAGTCCAGCATCTCCCCTTCCCTACCCTTCCCTTCCCTCCCCTACCCTCCCCCTAGTCCAGCATCTCCCCTTCCCTACCCTACCTTACCTGCCATAGTCCAACATCTCTCTTTCCCTTCCATCCCCTTCCGCAAAGTATTCAGCATATTCCCTTCTGTTCCCCATCCCCAGGTGTGCAGCATCCCTCCTTCTCTATGCCTCTCCTCACATTTCCATGTAAAGCACCTCCCTCCTCTTCCCCTGCCTTACCACCCTATGTCCATCCTCTGCCTGAGACTGTATCAGAAGAAGGCCTAGTGAAGCCTAAGGTCTTTGCCCGCCCGTGCTTGCTCAAGGCCTTCTGCATCCTGCCCCCTCCAGTGCAGAAAGGGTAGGGCACGACAGATCTGATGTGCGTGCAGGCACTCAGCATTGTGATGCTGTTATACTGCTGTTTTGCGAACTCTGCCAGCACTGCCCTGCTGCTCTCAAATCCCACTGCCCTAGGTGAATGCCTAATCTGCCTAGTGGCAGGGTGAACCGGCTCAAATGATTTCTTGAGAGGTATTATCACCTCTTTTTTTTTTGGTCTAATACTGCTATTATTATCTATCATTTCTATAGCACTACTAGGCACGTGCAACACTGTACACATAACAGAGAGAACCTGCCCTACAGTGCTTACAATCTGTTCAACACAGACAAACAGGGGACTAGGGAAATTCACAAATATGCAGGAGAATAAGAGGGTCAGGATTCAAAAGCAGCCTCAAAGAGGCTGGATTTAAATTGGAACCAAGAGATGGAGCCTGATGTACCGACTCAGGTAATGTATTCCAAGCATGATGTGCAGCAGGTAGAATGAATGGAGTCTGGAATTGGCAACAGAAGAAAAAGGCATGGATAAAAGTGATCTGCTTGATGAGCAGAGATGCTGAGAAGGAGTGTAGAGAAAGATACAAGATGCACGGTGATAAGGAGCTGCGGAATGAATGTACTGTAGATGAGCAGCAGGTTGAACTGTATGCATAAACAGGTAAGGAGCCAGTGAAGCGACTTGAGAAGAGGATCATGTGGGCATGGTGGACACTGGTGGAAGATTAGCCATGCAACTGAGTTTTGGACAGATCGAAGGGGAGCTAGAGCTAGATGATTCTATGGGAGGCCAACAAAAAGCAAAGTTGCAATAGTCAGATAGGAGGTGATGAGCGCGTGGATAAAGGTCTTGGTAGTGTGTTCATAAGGGAAGGGACACATTGTGCTGCTGTTTTTAGAGAAAGAAATGACAGGTTTTAGCTATCTGTTGGATGTGTGTAGAGAAAGAAAGAGAAGGATTAAGGATGACGCCAAGGTTGCAAGCGGAGGAGATAAGGAGGATAACAGTATTATCAACAGATAAAGAGAAGAGATGAAGGGGAGAGGTTGATTTTGGGGGAAAGATAAGAAACTCCATCTCGGCCATGTTCAATTTTAGATGGCGATGGGATATTCAGGTAGCAATGTCAGACAAGCAGGCAGAGATTTGGGTCTGGATTCCTGGAGAAATATCTGGTGAAAAGAGGTAAATCATCAGCATAAAGATGGTACTGAAAACCATAAGAAGAGATCAGGGCACTAAAGGAATGTGCTCTGATCTCTGTTCCTTTCCCTTTTCTAGATGTTTTTATTGTTACTGTACACTGCCCTGCTTTTTTCTGATGGACAGTATAGAAAGTTTTTAATAAACGATAAACCATATGATGTCCCAAGATAGAGCCCTGAGGTACACCAACTGAGAGTGGGATAGCAGTAAAGGAGGATCCACCAGAGCAAACACTGGAAGTGCAATGGGAAAGATAAGAAGCAAACCATGACAGAACAGAGCCCCAACATCTAAACGAGAATAGGGTATCAAGGAGAAGGTGTGATTAACAATATCAAAAGCTGCAGAAGAATAAAGAACGAGTAAATGCCCTTGGATATGGCCAGAAACAGATCACTGAAGACTTTGGTACCAGATCCTTCTGTAGAATGTAGAAGACAAAAAACAGAATATAGTGGAGCCAAAATGATTTGAGGGGAAAGAAATTCAAGACAGCGGCAGTGAATATTCAAATAGTTTGGATGCAAAAGGGAGAAGAGAGATGAGCTAATTGGAAGGTAGGGTCCAATGATGGCTTTTTGAGGAGTGGTGTAACTACAGCATGTTTGAAGGCAGCAAGAACAATTGCAATGGAAAGTGATAGGTTGAGGATATACCAGATGGAAGGGACAACGGCAGAGGAGACGGAGCTTAATAGATCGGTGGGAATTGGATCAGCGGAACAGGTAGTTCGAGTTTGGATCAGAAGAGAAGATGGGCAGTTTCCTCCTCAGTGGCTTCGAAAAAGGAAAAAAGGGTGGCAGGAAGAATTTGATATTGAAGTGGGGGAAGGGGAGAGGGAGTTAACCCGGTGGAGAACTCTATACTAATCTTGCGAACCTTGTCATGGAAATAGCCAAAGTTGGGGCAGAACGTTAAAGAGGCGTCAGAGGTAGAAGCACTTTGAGGAGACACTTAAGGGTGGCAAAGAGATGGCGAGGGTCAGTGGCAAGAGAGTTTGTCAGATGGACATAGTACTCTTCCTTGGCGAGTGCTATTGCAGACCGGAAGGAGGTTAGAAAGAATTTGAAATGTATAAAGTCAGTGATGTCTCTCTCTATGCATCCAGCAGTCTTCTGAAATAGTACTATGGCTTTGTTCTCTAGAAATTTTTCCTTTCCAGAAGCTGACATGATTTATTCTTTGGGCAAAAGACATGCTATTTCAAAGCTATGCAAGCAAACGGACTTAATCAAAATCCAAATTTGGCACTGTTTTGCCATCCAGTCCTTAAGCCTTATTCTCAGCGTGTCAATGGCAACAGCAAAACAGCTCTCTAAGAATTTTAAACAGGCAAAAAACTCAATGATTAGGAAGCTAACATGGCAATGTAAATCTTGATTTATAATTGGAGTTGAAGTCTGCTTAAGCTGACATATTCACTGACTCACTTCTTCCCTAGGCCCTGAAGCTAGGCGATTGTCGTATCTGTCTAAACATTTGCTAATGTACAATGCATGGAGAAATACTGCATAGAGGCACATTTCAGAGACAAGAAACCTCTTGCTCAGCATTGCTAGCAAATATTTCCCAGCTAATGACAATAGAGGGGAGTGGGAGATTTTAGGTTTCACTTATTCAAAGATATAAAGTGAAGAATCATCGGTGTGGGTGGAAGCATTTTAACACTGATAGATAACGCTGAAATGCTATACAAAGAAATATATATCTATATATAATTGGGAAAAAATATATTTTTACATGAGAGAGTGGCTTTATAATGTTTCTTTAAGGGAAAGCAAAGTTTCTTTTATTTTATTTAAAATTCGATAACCCTCTTTCAAAACCAACAATAGGTCTCAAAGCAGCTAACATACTATAATATAGTTCCCATAAAACAATCATTAGTCAAATATTCTTTCCCCAATATATTTAATATTCCCATGTTTCTAATACTCCCAATAACACTAATAGACAGAATGACCTCCCTTTACCATATTCAAATGTATGCTAACTTAAACAACCAGGTTTTCAATTGTTTTCTAAAGACTTACAATTCGATTGCTGCTGGAGATGGTCTAGCGAGGAATTCCATAAAAGAGGTCCCTGGAACGAAAAATGTCACCTCTCACATTCTAATTTCATCAGACTTAGAGGAGGCCGATTCAAATAACTTGATTGTGAAGTGTGTAGAGCTACTCTTGGAATATAATCTAATAATAAATCTTTCAGATACTCTGGTGTCAGCCGATGGACAGGCTTAAAAATAAAATCAAGTAACTGAAATAATATACTTTTCCCTTCATTGGCAACCAATGTAAAAATATCCCCCCAGCTAAGGCAGCATTATTTTTTTCTTAGGTGGAAGGGATATGAAGTCATCTAGTTTCACAGTGATATTGTTCCTGAGGGGAAGAGGAATTGAGATAAGATCTCAGTTTGTACTTTAAAGTAGACATAGGGGCTAGATTTAGTAAAGCGAGCTATTACTAAATTACCATATTACTAAGGTGCAGTAAGTCTTGCACTTACTGTACATTTTGAATAACAACTAATGTGATGTAAGTGCAAAGGCCGTGACTGTTGGAGGCGTGGCTAAATTTTCCCAGCAGTTGCCACACAGGTTCCCAGTTAACGAGGGTGCACGTAACACCACTCACTGAGATGATGTTAAGCTCACTCATGCTAATTGCAACATGCAATATGCACCACCATGCTAACTGCAATGTATACTAATGCAGTAGTGCAGTTTAGCAAATCTAGCCCATAGAGATCTGAGTAACCAAAGCAGCATGGAGTTTCCTCTGGGAGCCTATTCAGAGTAACACTGGGAACCCATAGCTGAAAGAAGTGATGTCTTGGGAAAGAAGGACGGATCTTCTGCAGGTATCACCGCAAGTACTGTCTGTGTATACACTTGCCCCAATATTCAGTGGGATGGGTAGCATATCATTTTAAGAGAGTAATTTTATTAAGCCATGCCTAATGAATGCACAATCTTTGCGTTCATCTATTGCGCCTATTTTATAAAGTGAAGTATGGCTGGACTTTATAAAATAGAGGTGTACGTGGCGTGGTACATGTGGCAAATCTAGGTATGTGGGAGGAGTGGCCTAGTGGTTAGGACAAGGTACTTCAGGCCGGAGGGCCGAGGGTTCAAGTCCCACATGGGGACAGCAATCTCAGGCCGGAGGGACTGGGATTTCTAGTCCTATAGGCACTCCTTGTGGTCTTGGGCAAGGCACTTAACCCTCCATTGCCCATGTTCCCTGTAAGTATTAGCATATGTGTATCATATCCCCTCGTGTTAAATGTATCTCCCAATTGACTGCTTTGACCCGGTGAAAAGCGGGATATAAATACAGCTAAATAAATTAAATAAATAAATTCAGTTACACTAATCCTAATGTTGGCGTAAATACCCGCATCTAGATTTTTAAGGAACTCATGCAAATTAAAGTATTTTATAAATTATGTATGTAGATTTGCATTCCGCCTGTGCTCTGACCAAGATCCGTCCCTGTACATGCCCACACTGAATGTACGCACCATCAGCCTCAAATGCGATCCTGCTATGATCATTAGTGAGCAGAAGGAGAGCTGCAGCTTCCGGCCGGTGACCGATTAAAGCTATCGCCATCGAGTGCACCCGCACCTGGCGGGCCCGCATCTGAGGGCCTCGCCAGAGGGCCCTTTGTCATGGCCCTTAGGTGCAGATCAAGTAGCGGCCAAAGAGCCGCGTCCTGGGCCCTCTTCCAAGCACATCATATCTCTCTGCCTCCGCGCAAATACTGCTCCCTTGCCTGGACAATCCATTGCCTGTAAGTTAAATCTGCTCCCTTGCCTGGACAATCCATTGCCTGTAATTAATTCTGCTCCCTTGCCTGGACAATCCATTGCCTGTAAGTTAATTCTGCTACCTTGCCTGGACAATCCATTGCCTGTAAGTTAATTCTGCTCCCTTGCCTGGACAATCCATAGCCTGTAAGTTAATTCTGCTCCCTTGCCTGGACAATCCATTGCCTGTAAGTTAATTCTGCTCCCTTGCCTGGACAATCCATTGCCTGTAAGTTAATTCTGCTCCCTTGCCTGGACAATCCATTGCCTGTAAGTTAATTCTGCTACCTTGCCTGGACAATCCATTGCCTGTAAGTTAATTCTGCTCCCTTGCCTGGACAATCCATTGCCTGTAAGTTAATTCTGCTCCCTTGCCTGGACAATCCATTGCCTGTAAGTTAATTCTGCTCCCTAGTCTGGACAAAGGTGAGGAGTGGTCTAGTGGTTAGGACAAGGTACTTCAGGCCGGAGGGCTGGGGGTTCAAGTCCCACCTGAGGACAGCAATCTCAGGCCGGAGGGACTGGGATTTCTAGTCCTATAGGCACTCCTTGTGGTCTTGGGCAAGCCACTTAACCCTCCATTGCCTATGTTCCCTGTAAGTATGAATGTGTGTGTCTCTCATCCCCTCGTGTTAAATGTATCCCCCAATTGACCGCTTTGACCCGGTGAAAAGCGGGATATAAATACAGCTAAATAAACCATTGCTTGTAGATTAATGCTGCTACCTTGCCTGGAGAATCCATTGCTTGTAGATTAATTGTATAGAACTTACTACCCATTGTTTGCATTGTTTGCATCGTAAAACAACTCAAGCGGCATAGCCTATTAACTCTAGTAACCCCACTAGACTACTAACCAACCAAAAGTAACACAACACACAGAATGAAGACACCACTACCAATGCGGAACTACACATATAGGACCCACAGAATTACACCTATATGACCCAACTCAAGTTGAGCCCAGGTTAGTAAACCACAAACCTAATCCCAGTCAGTAAAATACAAACCACAAAATGCACTCCACTACCCACTACCTCATGGTCTACCTCACACTCCTACCTATTTTCACACCCTGCACACATAGCATCAGACTCAATGAGCAAATCCCCTTGTTCAACATACATACCACCCAACCCAGATGCACACAAGCATCACACCTATCCAAAGAATGCCAACAACCAAAGCATACAGCCCACAAACCATACAATGCCACACGTAAGACACCCACACACTACACAAATAATGAACATACAAACCCAATCATAACAACAAACATCAGGTGTGCTCTTCTAAATGCCAGATCTATCAGGAACAAACCAAATACTATCCTTGACCTAATCCATGACAAGAAGCTAGATATAATATGCATCACCGAGACCTGGCTAGATGACTCGGACCAGGTCATATTAAACCAAGTAACTCCAACAGGATACTCAGCATTTAACTGCATCGGAGCACAAAGGAGAGGAGGAGGAGTATTAATACTTACCAGAAAAGAATACAGATTCAAAACAATCGACACCACTAACACAATTGAATCTAACACACGCACTATAGCTAACGAGTACCTAAGCATCTCCCGTACATACAGACCACCTGGAACAACAACTGAACACCTAGCCACAGTAATCAAAATGATATGTGCACATAACAGAAGACACAAACTTCTCATTGCACTAGGAGACTACAACCTAACATCCACTCCCACCAGAGAAACCGCAACATTCTTAAAAGCCATGTAGTCTTTAAAATACTGCCAGACAATTAACGCCCAACGCACCAGCATGGTACAACTCCGGACATGGTCTTCAAGCCAATGCAATTAGTGGAACAGAACAAGACCACAAAACCAACAATCACGCCAGTCCCCTGGTCAGACCACCATGTTATTGAATTCACCATGACCCTGATTAACTCTGCCTAACACAAAGAAGATGAAAGAATAATTAGACGGTTCAAAACATTTAACAGAGACTCATTCATAAACAAAATCACTCCACAACTTCAACAGGAACACAACACCCTTGACCATAGAAGAATGGACACCCTTGACCATAGAAGAATGGAACACAATAATATCCAATGAAGCATCTGTCCCAGCTATCAAAGAACCACAAACACACAAGAGATCCAACACCCCATGGTACTCACATGAAATCAGAGTTGCAAAACGCACACTCAGAAGACTGGAAAGAAAATGGAGACAGAACAAATCACACAACCTCCTAACCCAATACAGAGACAAACAACGGGAATATAACAATCTAATAAATGAGCGTAGATAGCAACACCATACCAACCTAATCATGAAAGCTACTAATAGACCAAGAGAACTCTTTAGCATTGTCCAAAAGCTCACCAAGGATGACACGCAACAAAGCACCCACCATCTTGACCCACAAAAATATGCAGACTATATGAAGTCAAAAAACACCAACCAAACATGCTCTACTACACCACAAACAAACGATCACACGATAAAAATACAACATCAAACATGGGAGAGCTTCAACACACCAACAAAGCAGCAAGTAGAAGACATTATATCCGGACTAAACACTACAACTTCACCGTCAGACCCATGCCCAGTGACATGGCTCAAAGCTACAAAAAGGCAACTCTCTCATCACATTCAAAAAATCGTCAAAGATTTACTCCAACAAGGATACATGCTACAACCCCTAAAGCACACAATGATACGACCAATACTTGAAAGTAGCAATCTGAGCCCCTCCGAACCAAAATCATACCATCCCATCTCCAGCCTGCCATTCCTTGCTAAAATCGTGGAAAAGGCAGTGCAAAAGCAACTTCAGGACCATATTGCTATTAATGCCTCACTGGATATACATCAGCATGGATTTAAAGCCCAACATGGCGTGGAAACCCTACTAACTTCCCTCTTTGACAACCTACTAAGAGGCATGGACAACATAAAAAATGGCTTCCTGCTAGTGTTCATGGACATCTCGGTGGCCTTTGACACTGTGTCTCACATCAAGCTATTGCAACGCTTACTATACAAACAAAACCGGGCAAAACATCACCAGTGTAGAAGCACTAACTTTTTTTGTCGGGATAGCCAGCCCAGTAAAGAGGAAGGAAACCTCATACCGCCGTGGCAATTTCCCTTTTTAATAAATTATTATGATTTAAAAATCAGTATGCACTTAACTGAATTTTTAGCAATCCATCTCATCCAGTCAGCAATGTAATAGGCACGACGTGGCACGTTTCGGGGCCGTAGTAGTCAAGCCCCTGCTTCAGGTTCAAGACATTGCAGGTCTACCGAGCAATGTCTTGAACCTGAAGCAGGGGCTTGACTACTACGGCCCCGAAACGTGCCACGTCGTGCCTATTACATTGCTGACTGGATGAGATGGATTGCTAAAAATTCAGTTAAGTGCATACTGATTTTTAAATCATAATAATTTATTAAAAAGGGAAATTGCCACGGCGGTATGAGGTTTCCTTCCTCTTTACTGGGCTGGCTATCCCGACAAAAAAAGTTAGTGCTTCTACACTGGTGATGTTTTGCCCGGTTTTGTTTGTATAGTATTCTATTTTTCCCGGGTTAGGGTATTGTATATTTTGATTGGATTGCAACGCTTACAACAGATAGGACTATGCAAGAATGCCCTGAAGTGGTTCACATCATACTTGGAAGGGCGAATGCAACAAGTCAAATGTGACCAAAAGAAATCACTACAATTCCCCGTCACACAAGGAATACCTCAAGGCTCAGCCCTATCATCAATGCTCTTTAACATCTACATACAGCCCATATGCAACATCATCAAGCACCACAAACTTCACTATCACATTTATGCTGACAACATCATGGAGTACGCTCCAATCAACATACTAGCACTAAACACCACAACAATAATCAAATGCCTCGAAGACATGTATGACTGGCTCAGAGCCAACAACTTAATGATCAACTACGATAAAATTGAAGCAATGTTCGTCACCAGGAACCCCACCTTCATACCTCCACAAACTATTAGCATCCTAGACAAACACATAGTAGTCAAAGAAGAAGTTAAGTATCTGGGCATCACACTAGACAGAGCTCTAAACCTGAAATCCCACATCACCAAAACCATAAACAAGGCCTATCAACAATTGCAAACAATCAGACAAATCAAACCAATGCTCCGCCAGGACCACTTCCGCGCAGTGTGCCAAGCACTCATCACACCACTGCTTGATTACGGAAACTCACTATATCATGGTCTACCTCAGCAGACACTCCACCCACTACAGATGGTACAAAACACCACAGCACGCATCATTAAAGACACACCAAGGACCGAGCACATCTCTCCCGTCCTACAGCAACTGCACTGGCTCCCAATGGTGACAAGAGCTAAATTCAAAACAATCATGATCATCTTCAAAGTCATTCACCATCTCTCAGCATACTCCAAAATATCATAACAAGGGATATCAGCAATAGACCAAGAAGAAACAATAACGACAACATGATCAGCACACCTGCAGGCTATCACAAAACCAAACAAACAACCTCAAAAAGAGCACCATTACTACTGGCATCCATACTATGGAACTCCCTCACAATAAGCCTGAGAGCATTTGATAACCTCAAAAACTTCCGCAAAGACCTCAAGACATATTTATTTATAGAAACATATGAGCATCCAGGCAACATCCCATACCCAAACTGAAATGGCACCTACCCCACCAACTAAACATGCACCCATCCTGTCCATACACACAAGTTTATCGTACCACGTTATTAAATACCCTCATGTTAAATGTTACCTTTAATTGTACTGTCTAAATGCTGTTATGTAACTGTACTGTCTAAATGTTTACATGTACCCTAATGTTAATTGTAACCCTCCAATTGTGATATGATGTCACCACCTTGATTGAAGGATAAGGTGGTATACAAGGCTGTCTAAATAAATAAATAAATAGATTAATTATTGCCAAGTGGCTCCATCACCCTTATCTCTTGCACCAGATCTTGTGCTCCACTAAGGACTAGGTCCAAAATGGCTTCCCCTCTGGTCAGTTTATGAACCAGCTGCTCCAAGAAGCAGTCATTTATTTCATCTAGAAACTTTATCTCCCTTGCCGTGACACTGACCCAGTCGATACTGGGGTAATTGAAGTCATCCATTATTATTACTGTGCTGTAACTTTTGTTAGCCTTCCTGATTTCTTTGAGCATTTCATGATCCATTTGTTCATTCTGGCTAGGCGGTCGATAGTACACCCCCACTGCCATCACCTTCCCCTTCCCCTTTTAACATGGAATCTCAATCCATAGAGATTCTACAATGAATTCTGTTTCTTGCGAAACTTTAATCTTTTGTGACTCAAAGCCCTTTCTAATCGAGAGTGCAACCCCTCCACCAAGTTGATCTGCTCTATCATTATGATATAGTTTGTACCTAGATGACTCACCTGATGTCCTTTGTGTTTCCGTACCATTCCCCCTAGCTGTATCCCATGACTACAGCTACCGTGTTGTCTGTCTCAACTAAATTGTAAGCTCTGATGAGCAGGGACCATCTTTTATATGTGTCTGTGCAGCGCTGCATATGCCCTGTAGCGCTATACAAATGTTCAGTAGTAGTAGTAGTGGTAGGGATGATCATGATTGTCAAGTTTAATTATCCAAGTCTCAAGGAGGAGAGGGGAGCGTAAAATAGAAGGTTTGCCAAGGCAACCAATATCCTTGCACTAGTCCTTATAGCTGGTGCTATAAGGACTAGTTCCTGAATGCCCAAAACCCTACCCCCTTTTCCATTGCATGGAGGGTAATTTTATAAACAATTTTTGCATATGAAATACGGTTTTACAAACATAAATGGATTCTTATAAAACTTAGGTGTCACTTGAAAGTATATGCTGTGCGAGCCACTGTGTACTTGTGTAGGAATGCACAGGGCCAGAGCACGGGCAGAATTGTTAGTTTATAAATTATGCACTTCCATGCATAAAGGACTTGCAAGTGCAATAGCCACACCTTAAAGTAAACCCTATTGCTGCTGGATTAACCCTAGCATTTTATAATTACATGGGCAGCTGTGTCTTTATATACAGAGGCATTCCTGATCACTTAACCTAAGCCATCTCTTCACCCCATAATGATTTATACATTCAGAATTATATGTTCAGCTGCCACAAGTTTGTTTTTAAAAAATAATTAATACATTTGGCATCAATGGTGACAGCCTAAGTGCTTTCCAATACTGACTCTATATAGAGTAGGGGTTCTCAACCCTGGGGACACACCAAGGTAGTCAGGTTTTCAGGATGACCACAATGAATATGCCTGAGAGAGATTTGCATTTGAACCCCCCTACCCCCCTAAAGGTAGGTGCTGGGGAGGTCAGATAAAGGATAACATTAAAAGAGCAGCCTGCAGTAACAGTCACTGGGCTAGCAGATCTGGAAAGTAAACATCTAGGGGGGATATGCAAATCACTGCCTGTGCTGAAGGAGCAAGGGTAATATTTGCTCACATTTATATTTATTATTAAGATTTAACATTAAGTCTATAGGGAATAGTGCAGGGGAATAAAGTGCACACACTAGGCAGAAGGTGGAAAAGTAAAAACTGGGACTGATGGAAAATGCTCACCCTAAGTGAAATGGTATCATTTGGCAATGGCACTAGCAGCACTGTGCAGAAAAGAGTTTGGAGAACAGTTACCTGTGATTTAGAGACATTAGGCCTCTTTATTTAAGAGCACTTAGCTGTCATCTGAGGTGGGAGGAGGGGACTCTTCCTGTTCTGTATTCTTTCTTCCTGAAGATAATGCTGGAAAGTCTCCTGGGAGCTGAGGCAGGCTTTGAGTGAAGATACTAGCAAAAAGCCTCTTATAAACCCAGTTGAGGGTACCAGTGAAGATGAGGGTGGACTGTCTCCTCCCGACCCAGGGAGTAGAATTGACAGTGTAGAGACTCTAGAGAGCCTAATCCAGGCTTGAGAGTCCTGTGGTGGATCAACTCAAGAGAGCGCTGCAGGAGCAGAGAGGACAGGAGCCACAAGGCCCAGGAAAGACCCAGCAGCAGATCAGTTCATTGGGGTGCTGCAGTGGAGAATCAGCTCCATAGAGAGTTACAGCAGCAGAGAGTTCATTCTGGACTAGGAACTACAAGAACCGAGGGAGGAGGAGGGGGGGGGGGAGGGGCAGGGCAGTGGCAGTGGCAGATCAGCTCAAGGGTGAGCTGTAATAGTTGTTCCTGATTGGACAGGAGTAAAAAACCCTCTCCAAATTAGAGGAGAGCTTGGAGGAGGTGGAGCCAAGGCTACAGCCTCAGCCATGTGACAGATCTACAAAATCTCTCCTTTCTCAAGCAGCTACCGGTCCAGAGATCCAGTAGTGGGTGAGACTTGGGTCTAGTGGGCAAAGGGAAAGGGAGGTGAGTTAAGAGACAGGATATTAAGGTTAAATCCATAATCTTTAAAGGTTTACTTAAGTCATTACCTACAAGGTTGGTTGTTTGAACTGCCTTATCTCTTATCCTGTATTGCTATATCACCTTACCTGTTTGAACCACTTATCATACTACAGGTTGTACATACTGCATTATTTTATCAAAATACTTGATGTATATATTTTGTAAATAAATTCTAAATACTATTTCTTTTTAGCCGGCCTTGTTCACAGCAGTGTTTTTGGAGAGGTTTCCTGGGGTGAAAGGAGGGAAATCCTGCCCTTCTAACACCTTTCTTCCCCAAGTGGAAGCACTAGGCGCCAAACTGCAAAGGACCGACAGAGCCCACCCTCGAGAGGACTCCAAGACGGGACGCTACACATACAAAGGAGGTAGTGCATGCAAATCTCTCTCACGCATATTCATTGTGATTATCCTGGAAATCTGACGGGCCAGGTATGTCACGACGAATGTGGTGAGAATCCTTGATATAGGGAGAGAGTGAGTGACAGCGAGGAAGGGGGAGCGATCTCTCTCTCTCTATATATATGTGGGTGTGTGTAGCCAGCTTCCAACTAGGGGATGAGGGTATCCCCCAGAGGTCCTACACAAAATAAAGAATATAGGCATAACCAGTGCTTTAAGCAAGCGGAAAACAGAAAAAAGTCTGCAAGCAAGTGAACCAAAATATAGTACAAAGGGTACAAAAGCAACAATTGATTAGTGGGCACCAGAGGTATCTGATATATCCTTGTCCCAGCTGTTCCCTTTCCATTCCCCTAGACATATCCTTGTCCCTCACTGTTGCGCTGTCTGTCTTGACTAGACTGTAAGCTCTGATGAGCAGGAACCATCTTTTACATGCCTCTTTACAGCGCTACATACTCCTTGTAGCGCTATACAAATGACCAGTGGTGGTAGTAATAGAATAAAATATCTTTATAAGTGATCCCCACAAATATATGCTTTATTTATTTTATTTAACAGTTTTTTTATACTGCTTTATCTGGGAATCAAGGTGGTTAACAGGAAACAAGCACTCAAACAGGCTTACATCGAACATTTAGATAAATAACAGTAGAAACTAAAAGACAGTTGAACTTAAATACAGCAAACTATGTACAGGGAGGGGGGTGGGTGGGAGGATGGCAGAGGAGGACCTGCAGGAGTGCGGGAACGTGATGCTCAGGGGAGCAATGCTCAGGTGTAAAGTGTTCCTTAAAAAGAAGCGTTTTTAGGTCCTTGCAAAATTTCTTTAGCTCTTGAGTTTCTCTTAGGTTGCTGGGGAGCTCATTCCACAGGTCGGGTGCATAAGTGGAGAAGGCTCTGTTGCGGGCTCTCTTTCTGCTGGCAAGTCAAAGAGGTTGGCATTACACTTCCGTCTCATTCTGTTTGGGGTCGATGTGTGGATGAGAGATTGTAGGTATGCTGAGGATTGTCCATGTAATGCCTTGAAGATGATCATGGATGACTTATATTTGACTCTGCTCTGTACAGGTAGCCAGTGAAGGTTTTGCAAAATTGGTGTATGATATTTTTTTATGTACAGTTCATAAAGAGTAAATCCAAAGCACCAGCAAGAGGAGTTTGAAGAACTGTATACAGCATTCAAAGTCCACGAAGCACTCCTTTGTTAAGAGAATCAAACCAAGGCCTCTGTATTGCTCCATGGTGCAATCACACCTCGAATATTATGTGCAATTCTGGTCGCCATATCTTAAAAAGGATATAGTGGAATTAGAAAAAGTACAGAGAAGAGTAACCAAAATGGTAAAGGGGGTGGAAGGATACCCTATGAGGAAAGGCTTAAAAGGTTAGGGCTCTTCAGCTTAGAAAAGAGATGGCTGAGGGGAGATATGATAGAAGTCTATAAAATAATGAGTAGAGTGGACCTAGTAAACGTAGACCAGTTTTTACTCCTGCAAAAAAGTAGAAAGACTAGTGGATATAAAATGAAGCTACAATATAGCACATTTAAGACTAATTGTAGAAACTATTTTTTCACTCAACATGTAATTAAACTGGAATTCATTGCTGGAGGGTGTAGTAAAAGCTGTTAGGGTATCTGGGTTTAAAAGGGGTTTGGAGACGTTCCTAGAGGAAAAGCATATAACGCATTATTAACATGGACTGGGGAAATCACTGCTTACCCCTGGGATAAGCAGAATGGAATCTATCTATCTTTTGGGAACCAGACAGGTACTTGTGACCTGAATTGACCACTGTTGGCAAAAGGACACTCTGCTTGATGGACCTTTGGTCTGACCCAGTATGGCATTTCTTAGCTTCTTCTTTGTGGCCCCAGAGTTGGGCACCTCTCCACTCTCATTAGTTCATTAGTTTAAAGCACTCCTTAAGACCCACCTCTTTTGTCAAGCTTACGATGTTCCTGCCTCATCAGTTCACTCTCCTCCCCCCAGTCAGAGCCCTTTTCCGTCATTTCCACCATAAAGCAAGAGGTTAAGTTTCCCATATAGCCCTGTGCCTACCCCCTTTCCCCTCCCCCTTCCCCAAATTGTCTGTCGTCAGTTGTGTTCCGTGTTTGTCTCCTTGGCATCTTTATCTTTTCTTCTGCCTTTACTACCACTTTCCTATAAATTAATGCTGTTCTTTTCCCCCTCTTTCTTCTTCTAGTAGCCAGAAAACCTTTATTGTGTACCGCCCTGACGCTCCGGCAAGGGTGGTATATCAAGTTTTGCGAATAAAGATAAAGATAAACACTTATGCCTAATTAGTCTGGTACCAGAACCAGCTTGATTGCTGTATAGTGTTCTGGACAGTAATATAAATTGTAAAACTCCTATAGATCCTTTAAGTTACAGAAAGGTATATCTCCAAGGTAAAGATAGGTCAAATGGAGAATATTTGTTTTCTTGTCCAAGAGTACAAATATTAAACTGGGTTAGAATATATCAAAAATCATACCACTCACCCGGGAGGAGTGGAACGTGCCTAGGAGGTATAGTAGGTCTGGATCTTCTCAGATACGAACGGGATGTACCTGGAATATAAGCCCTAATCATGGCCCAGAGACCCTCTTCCTCCTTCCAGGCAACTGAAATCTCAGTCACTTCTCCCTTCTGTACTGGGATGACCCTTACAGCATAGATCCCTTGGAACTTAAGTTCCCCATTCACCCTTGGGTTAAGCTTAAGTAGCTTGTTTAAATCTAGTTGGCCATCTATGACGCAGCACCAGAAAAGAAGATGCCTGATCCCTGCTGGTAGGGGCTATTTACACTTACCTTCAGAACTGTAAATGGGGATTCCTTCAGATCATTGATGACAGAAAAGTCCATCATCTATTACTTCACATTGTAAGCAGATCAGGAGAAGAGCAGGGACTTGAGAATATTCCCCTTGTGGACATAGAAAGGGACATTTTATAACAGGGTGCTTGTGTTAAGGCAGACAAAAAGTGCCTGTTTTATAAAGACAAGTAGGCGTCTAGTTGTCTTTATAAAATATTGGTGGAAGTACATAAGTCGTACGCATGTTTATAATCGATGTGAGCTCCACCCAGGCTATGCCTGCCCACTAAGTGCATGACTTCTTGTCAGTGGGGTGCTTCTACGCTGGTCAGTGTTTTATAAGAGGTCCTTAACACACAGTAACTGCTAATGACTTTAGAAAATCACCTCCGGAGAGGGTTGCCTGTGAGTAAAGGCCATGTTAGTGCCTCCTTTGAGCCTTTGTATAAATACACATAGGCGTCTATGTGTCTATAAAATGCCAGCATTAGAAATAGCAGCTAAACTGAAGCCACATGATATTTGCATCTGCTCGGAAGCAGGCATACATATTAGTGTGAAAATACACGTGGACATTGCAGCTCCACACACACTCCACCCAAATTCTTCCCCTAAACATGCCTAAAGTCATGTACAAGTATGCGCCTAATTGCACCACGTGCACGTCCACTCGTGAGGCAATTTTACACGTATATAATGGCATTTATGCGTGAAACATTTTTATAAACTCGTCTGCAGAATGCGCATTATGGCGATCCTGCTGCATACAGTATTGCATTGTGGTGATCCTGCTGCATACAGTATTGCATTATGGCGATCCTGCTGCATACAGTATATGTATTGTGGCAAGGTCAGGAACATAAAGCACCCGGAGCACATTACAAATCTCAGAATCCTTTAGAATAGGGATAGGAAGGCCCTTCCACTGATAAAGCTCCAGGGGATTCAGCGAAGGAGAGAGAAAACCCAGGAAGAGGGTGGAGCTGGGGAGTTTCCCAGACCTGGAAATGCTGAATTCACTTCCCTGAGGAGAATGGAGGAGAGCTACTGGTGAGTGGACTGCAGTCGACGGAGGAAGGACAGATGAACATGAAACAGACTTCACTGGATTCCCTTTCTGAAGCGAATGGGCCTATGGACTGTTCCTTAGTTAATCCAGTGAGTTCTCGATTTATTGCCTGTTGATAAGGAACAGAAAACCTAAGGACTGTTTAAGAAGTTATCCTGTACTGCACTGTTGTGCTGAGGGTAAAGTGCAGAGACTGTTGAGGTATTTACGCTTGGATTACTGCTCTGCTGTGCAAGAAATAAGCCAGTATTTCAGGTAATGCAGAAAACTAGCTAACACCACTTTTAAGCACACTCGCTGCTACTGTCAAATGCAGAAGAGAGACGGGCGTGCGTGTAAACAGTGATAGAAAAACTAATGCACAATTAATGCAAATAAGCTGCACATAATAAACTGGTATGCAAACAATGGTTGCGCCCAATGCAGAGGCATAGAGGATTTCGCAATCAGCCTTAGTGCCAATATCTATACACCTGGGTCTGAGGTGGTTTATACACTAGTGTGTGCCCCAACAATATTTTGATGACATCGGGTGCTTTACCCGATGTCTGGATCATCTTCCCCTCAGATCATCCAAGCACTAGGCAAAGCCCCTGATACCATCAAAATACTGAAAGCAAATCCCTGGCGGCCCAACGGCCCCGAACCCCCCACCCGCCAAACAAAAAAACCCGCTGGTGGCCCAGTGGCCCCAAACCCCCTACCTGCCAAGTAAAAATACTCCTTGGTGGCCCAGCGTCTCTGAACCCCGCACCTGCCAAACCAAATAAATCTCTGGTGGCCCAGCAGTCCTGATCCTCCCACCCACCGAAGTAAAAACACTTCTGGTGGCCCAGCGGCCCCAAATCCTCCACTCCTGAAGCAAAAACACTCCCTGGTGGCTCAGCAGCCCTGAACCCCCCACCCTCTGAAGTAAAAACCAAACCTAGTGGCAGGACCAACCTGTCCACTAGGCAAGCTAGGCAGCTGTGGCAGTGGCACACATGGGCAGTGGGGCTGCCCCCCCCCCCCACACACAGCTTCTGCTCATTCCATTTAGGTGGGAGGCAGGCCGTGGCAGTATTTTGGAAATTCCTGAGAAGGAATTGGCAGCAACTGGGTGGGGGGAGGGGGGGATGTGGCGGCGAGGCCGCGGTTTCTGCCTAGGGCGGCAGAAACTCTTGGGACAGCCCTGTCTGATGGCCCAGCGACCCTGAACCCGCCTCCCGGCACCTTCAGAAATGAGCGGGAGCCAGGTTGTTAGCAGCCTGGAAAAGGGATGCATGCGTATAGGACAGTTTCGCCTTGTGCTGATCTGAAACTGAGATTGCTGCTGATGGTTAAATAGATACGCGCAGACTTTTTGTTGTTTCAAACGCTGCCTATGGGGACTCTAATAACAAGAGAGTGAATTCTTAAATAATGCTGTTTGGAGCTTGGCTGGAGGATATGTGGAACATGGGATATTGATATCCTCAGCATTATTAAATACTGGGAACCTATGTGAAAGGTTGGCATAACAGTGATTGGTGTGCTTTGGTAAAAATAATTGCAAAATTGAACTGGTGTGTTGGACCTACAGCACTGAAACAGTCAGTTGAGATAGTGGCCAGCCTAACAGTATAGCTTGGATTGGAGTCTATGGTGTATCTGGGCTACAGTGTGCCCCCTGGTGGTAACAGTGTATACGTAAATATGTAGAAGAGAGAATTATTAGAAAGCTGGGTGTTCCTTAATGCTAGAATTATTACTGCTATGTCAAAACCTTTCCCTATGGTCACAGAACAGGAGAAATCTCTATATAAATGAGCCCCCCCCCCCCGAATTGAGTCAAACCTTTTCTGATATCAGTGCTTCTTTTCTTTTTCCATGTTCTTATTTAACAGTTTTTTTTACACTGCTTTATTTATTTAACCATATTTTTATACCACCTTATCCTTCAATCAAGGTGGTTTATTATTTTAGTAAAAGCTGTTTGCATTGTAACTTAAACTTGGCAATGCACATTAAACAGGGACATTGATAGCTTGAATTTTTCTGAGGCAATAGAAGGTTAAGTGACTTGCCCAAGGACACAAGAAGCGCAAGTGGGAATTGAACCAGAGCTTTTTGGTTTGTAAGCCATTGCACTAACCATTAGGCTACTCCTCTACTCCATGTCTTTCAGAATGTACAGGAAATAATACAAATTAACTTTGTAGCGTGAAAGCATCATTCTTCCTCTTGAAGTTTCCCAGAGGAAGACCTGGCAGAGGCCTATATTAAGTCTTAATTACTACTTTAGTTGACTATTTCCTCATTAGATTAGCTCTAATGGAATATTTCTCACTAGGGACCTCTGAGGATTCAAAGGTTTGTGTCTTCTCTATCACTGAAGTTTTCTGTTAATATTGCAGACTTGTGGTTGCAATTTTAGTCCACTTGGATATGTGGAAATAAGGTAGGTTACCTCATCCCTATGTGCCTCAATTGACTATAACTGCTAATAATGCCGATTGGGAGTTTTCACATGGAGGCAGATTCCATGTAGGAAGGCCAGCTCTGGCAGAAATGTGCACAGATTGTGCAAGACAGGGCACGTCTTCAACCTAATTACGGATCCGCATGTTTAGACACACACGTGGTTCCAGAATCAGGACAAATACGTTTTTGCTGCTGTACGACGAGCACCCATCTTCTCAATCTGTGGGTCGCGACCCCCACGGGGGTCACCACAGGATTTAGTGGGGGTCACCTCAGGATTTAGCGGGGGTCGCCTCACTCCGCCGTTAAAAAAAATAAAAAAAGCACACAAGTTGCTGCCGCTGCCGAGTCCACTTCTCGGCAGCGGCAAACTCACTGCCTCCCTTCTAATGCAGCCACGGCTCCCTGCCTCTTAGGGAACCGTGGCTAGGCCTGTAAAACCATTGCGGAGCCTTCCTGTCTCTCAACGGGCTCCATGCAGCATTGTCCCGCCTCCAAAGGAAGTAGTTTACCACTTCCTTTGGAGGTGGGACAATGCTGCACGGAGCCCATTTAGAGACAGAAAGGCTCCGCAACGGCTTAGCAGGCCCAGCCGCGGTTCCCTAAGAGACAGGGAGCCGTGGCTGCAGAAGATGGAGGCAGACATGGGGAGAGGGGAGGTGGGGGCAGGGAACATGCAACGGGGCTGACATGGACAGAGGGGGGCTGACATGGAGGGAGGGAGGGAGGGAAGGGGGCTGACATGGACAAAGGGGAGAGACATGGGGACATACTGGACAGACGGGATAAATGCTGGACAGAGGGGAGAGACAGTGTGGGTTAGGGGGCAGGGAACCTGCAACGGGGCTGACATGGACAGAGGGGGGCTGACATGGAGGGAGGGAGGGAGGGAAGGGGGCTGACAGGGACAAAGGGGAGAGACAGGGGGACATACTGGACAGACGGGATAAATGCTGGACAGAGGGGAGAGACAGTGTGGGTTAGGATTATAATGGGCTGATGGGGGAGCTAGCACTGGTAATGGGCAGATGGGGGGCTAGGACTGGTAATGGGTTGATTAGGGAAGGCTAGGACTGGGAATGGACTGATCGGGGAGGGGTAGGACTGGTAATGAACTGATGGGGGGCTAGCATTGGAAATGAGCTGATCGGTGAGGATAGGACTGGAAATGGGCTGATTAGAGGAGGCTAGGACTGGTACATAAGAACATAAGATATGCCATACTGGGTCAGACCAAGGTCCATCAAGCCCAGTATTCTGTTTCCAACAGTGGCCAATCTAGGTCATATGTACCTAGCAGTTTCCCCAAGAGACACAAGTTCCACAATGCTTGTACTGGGTCAAGCATTGATAATGGGCTGATGGGGGGGGGGGTAGGACTGGTAATGGGCTGATTAGGGGAGGCTAGCACTGGTAATGGGGTTGAGGGGGGACTAGCACTGGAAGTGAGCTGATTGGGGGCTTCGACTGGGAATGGGCTGATGGGGGGGTAGGACTGGTAATGGGCTGATTAGGGGAGACTAGCACTGGTAATGGGGTTGAGGGGGGACTAGCACTGGAAGTGAGCTGATTGGGGGCTTTGACTGGGAATGGGCTGATTGTGGGGAGGGGAGGATAGAGCTGCTGGCCCTGGAAGAAAACTGGGGGCTAAGGCTACAAATGGGCTGATACGAGGGGATGGGAGAATGGGACTGGAAGGGAGTGGATCTGAGAGGGGCTGCCATGGTATTTGTACTAGAAGGGACTGGTCAGTGGGGAAGGAGGGGGACTGGAAGGGAATGGACACCAGTGGCAGTCATGGGAATGCAAGTTGACATTGGAAGGTACTGAGAGTGAGGACTGGAAATGGGCTGATACTGGGGAGGGTTACTGGGACTGGAAATAGGCTGATGGAAAGAAGTGAAGAAAACAAAAGAAGAGATAAGAAATGGCAGATGGACCATAGGCCACAGAAAGAGAGCTAAGAGAAGACAGGAAAGCAGAAGCCTCAGATCGGGACCAGCATGATCAGAGAATACATTGGTCAGACAACAAACGTAGAAAAAATAATTTTCTTTCATATTAGTGATTTGACTATAAAATCATAATAATTTTGAAATCAAATATTGTTACTTGTTATTGGGATTAATTATTGTGGTTTAAATAGGTAAATTTTATGAATAAAAACATAGTGCAAAGGCCTATAATATAGTAATAATTCAACAAATGATTACAGCGACAATGCGTTAACGGTAAAGGAAGAGAGACGCATTTGATTTTATCATTGGGGGTCATCACAAGTTGACCAATGGTAAAAGGGGTCACGGTACAAAAAAGGTTGAGAACCACTGTGCTAGACGGTCGGGGATGTATGTACAAACAACAAAACTGTCTCCATCATGGGCCATATGAAATGCACCCACGCCCTCCTGATCCTGCGCCTGCACCCTTCTGATCCTGCCCTTGTACCTCCAAAAATATTTTTGGGGTTCCCGCCCATCCAAGTGTAATTCCGAAAATGTTTCCACCCTCATGAAGTGAGGTCCACATGCAACAGGAAACAGGATGGAGTAGCCCAGGGCTGTACCGAGCCAGAATCACACCCTGTGCAACTTGCACATTGGGGTGTGCACCCCCCTCCTCCCCATAGCTCCATCCAGCCACGACCTGCTCTTGCCCTGCTGCTGCTGCCCTCTGTTTTCTCCATGGCAGCACCAGCAGCAGGACCAGAGCAGGCAGATGAAATGCTCCCCCTAAGCCTTTGCGCCCTGTGCAGCTGCACCTCTTGCACAGGACTAGGTAATGTACTGAAGTAGCCCCCCTTCCCCCCCCCCAATTGCAGCAAAATCCATATCGCACATATTACAGCATGGCTACTAAACAGCCAGACTTCTCAGAGGAGCAGACTAGATTACTCTACAGGCTTGTCCTGATTGATGAGGAGGTACTGCTGCCCACTGGGCACCGAAGTCCAGCCCAGAATTCTTAGCACCCTGGCACAGTAGGTACATAAATAGTAATGTACACATGGGAAGAGGTAGCAGAAGGCAGCCAGCACTAGCACACACGGAGAGGCTGAGTACATCATCCATGCATGTGGAGCAGCAACAGAAGGGCAGATACCAAGGACAGCAGTACCAGGGAACAACCCAAACGTGGGTTACAGGATGCAAGATTCCACATTAGGAAGCATCAACCTGGACAAAGAACTAGCCGTCATTGTGGATAATAAGTAAGACCCCTCCACCCAGGCAAATAGAATGCTGGCCATCATTAGGAAAGGAATGGAGAATACAATTGTGGATGCGATTATTGATATATTTATATCACATCATCATGTAGGCACAGTGCTTTACCCTGTAACTTAAACTTAGCAATGTACATTAAACATGGACCTTGATAACTTGGATCATACATTAACTTTTATCAGATGCAATGTTATGTACCAGTGGGAATTACGCTCTGTTACCTTGCTCAAGCCGGTGCTCTAACCATTAGGCTACCCCTCCACTCTGCTGTGTTGCTGTAGTTTGTGCAGTTCTGGTCATCGTATCTTTAAAAGGATATGCTGGAATTAGAAAAGGTACAGAGAAGAGACAACAAAATGGTAAAGGGGATGGAGCGATGCCCCACTGAGGAAAGACTCAAAAGGTTAAGTGCTCCACAACTTGGAAAACAGATGGATAAGGGGAGATATGGTAGAGATCTATAAAGTAATGAATGCAGTAGAACAGGCAAATGCACACCATTTTTTTTATTTTTATTTTAAAGTTCTCTTCAAGTCAGTGCTGACACCTGGTGACTCAGCAGCCCCTGTGGTTTTTTGTTTTTTTTTGGAAAGGTATGATCAGAGGTAGATCACCAGGTCCTTATTTTCTGCGGCAATAGAAGGTAGAGCGACTTGCCAAAGGTAACAAGGAACACCTATGGGAATCAAACCCTCATCTCCTGAGCACTAGGCTACCCCACCACTCTGTAGGCTATCACCATTCAAAAGTAGAAGGCTACAGTTTAACTCACTGAAGACTAATAAGAGAAAAAAATATTTGCTGTCAATGTGTAACCAATGCTGATGATGTTGTAAAAACTGTCAGTGTAGCTGGGTAGAAAAAAGGTTTGGACAAGTTCTTGGAGGAGAGGTCTGTAAACCATTATTAAAGAGGACCCTGGAAATCCATTGCCCACCCCTGCCAAGTACTTGTGACTGGATTAGCCACTGTTGGAAACAGGCTACTGGGCGTGATGAACCTTGGTCTAACCCAGTATGGCATTTCATATGTTCTTATGAGGGGCATGTTCTGCTCGCCACAGATGCTTCCATATTATGCGGGACTTGGAGCCGTACTGAGTCCAGTTCCAAACAATCAAATGCTCCCAGCCCAGACTGCTCCAGTGGATATGTCGGCAGCTGCAACAGAAGCAAGGTGAGTATCAATGATGAGACTAAGGCCAGTTGAGAGACAGCTATTCACCCTACTACCACCAATGCTTTTTATAGGGCCACAAGGCATATGCAGTACTGTACACAGAGATGTCAGACACAGTTCCTGCTCCGCTGAACTGACAATCTAATCGAGGCCAACAGCACTGCAAAACTGGGGATTAGAGTGTTGCAAGAGACACATAAGTAGTGCAAAGGACGGAGAGGAGCATCAGCATACAAGAGCAGCTGTGAAGATGGGTCTGTAGGTCAGAGAAGGTGCATGACGCACTGACAAAGATTCTGAGTCCCAGGTCTATGCAGCAGCAAGGTGGAGTGAATGGAGGTGGCAGATGCACAGAAGGGCGCCGAGAAAAGGGGTCTGCCCCAAGCATGGACCCCCAGAGGGGAGGGAGAGGGGGAGGAGGCTGGGACCAGGTTGGGGATGGAAGGGGGAGGGGCCATACCAAGATGTTATGTAAAAAGTATGCATATTGGGAATTTTCCCATTCAGAGGGGGGCGGGAGGGAGCGGGCTGGGTAGGGTAGATAGGGGATGGGGCTGGAGGAGGAGCCAAACCAAGGTGAAGCCCCTATTGTAAATGTTATGTAAAAAGGACGTTTGCTGGGAATTTTGTACACATATGTGGTTTTGGCATGTGCCACACTGTGCATATTGTAATAAAGATAGTTGTTTATAAGAGAGTTGCTGCTCTCTACTGCTGTCATCCTTCATTGTCACTGAGGAGCGCTGCACCAAACATAGCACTAGGCAAGGACTGTCCTGTAACAGACAGCTGATGCCTCTGAGACAAGTGTGATATTGTGTGCCATGGCCACAGGGAGCACTGTAGAGCCACAAACATCCATTGGGTCGACAACTGCTAATGATATGCAAGATAAATATTGTTGTCTGTGGGTGACATTCTCAGGAGGCACCTGTCAAATGCTGGCCCATGTGCATGGCTGCTGAGAGACCAACAGCAACTTAGTTGTTACACACAGTATGGAGCTGTGTGTAACAACCAGGTGCTGTAACACACCACCTGGTTGCTACATGTGCATAATAACCAGGTGCGTGTAACACAGTATGGTGCATGTATGTGCGGTATGGTGCACACACATGCGGCCCCCAGCCTCATGCACATACCAGCCAGTAGACACAAGCACTACCCAGGGCAGTGGTGGATTCGCTACAGCTGGCACATCACGCACTATGACCACTGCTATGGCAGTCTGTGCAGAGCTCCACCAGTGTTACCACACTCACCACCACAATATTCTGGGCCTATTATGACAGTTCCACCATTCTAGGAGGAGATCGAGGTGATGAGTGGCCAGAGTGATGACAGTTCAGAATTAAGTGGCACGCCACCCTCCATCCCAATCCCTATTGTAACCCGGACCCTTCTCCATGAGCCCTCTGTGAGGGGGAGGGGCAGGGCCAGGGACAACGACAGGGACCCTGGGCAGGCCAAGTCACAGTGACAGGTGGAGAAGGTATATGTGCCCTGCAAAGGGGTTTTCGGGACACTTTGTTTACGTGAGGGAGGGAGGATGGTGCTTGATGAGTGTGGATGACATTGGGATGTGGGGGGGGAGCTAGATACGTTTAGAGTTGGGGTGAGAAAAGGGTGTGACAGTTTCACATGGGTTTAGCTGTGGGGTGTGGTGATGTGAGAAGTGTGGGCGAGTGGGTGGGCAAGGTTGGTGGCACAAATGGGAAGGGGCAAGACCTTCTTTACAAGAGGTGGAGCAGTATAGTGGTTTGATAAAAAGCCTACTACACAAGCAATCAGGGTTCAATTTCCCCCCAAATATTGCCAGAAATAACAAGGCCTGCTGGGTCATTGCTGACTTGACAGCACTTTCAATGAAGAAAAAATAAACTAAAAAGCAGAAATGCTTTGTCTTCAAATTAATGTGTATCCATTTATCAATTCTGAGCCATTTTTTTTTCAGGTATCTGCATGGTTATCCATCAACAAAATCAAGTTCACTGTGCTGCTTCCTGTCTCTACAGTTGGTTGTGACCTTACAAAAACATCATTCAATGCAAAGCAAAAACAGTCAGGCAAAATGAGTGCATGCAAGGTTTTGCCAGGCCACAATTCCACTCCTGAACGCATGGCCATGGCATATGTCTGGGCCAGCTGGCAGGGGCTGCCTGTGCCATAGCACATAATTATGCAGCATACAGCAGACAACAAAGATCTCACAGACTTCCACTGGCTGGTAGAGCAGCTCACCTCCAGACTGTTCCAGACATCTGAAGCAGCTCTTGAGTTGGCCAAAGATCAGCCTCATGCAGCATGGCCATCATAAACCAGGAGTTAATGTCCTCCATGATTTACTCTTGACCACAGCAGCTACTCCTGTGGAAACCTCACACATACATTTGTAGGGGAAGTTGGAGCAAAGTATTAAGTACTGCTCTAATTCCACATGTCCGGAAGGAATAACATGCACGTCCGGAAAACATTGCACACATCTCTGACCTGAACCCAGGCGCATCTTGCGCATACATGCAAATGGCCTATTCCTGTAATAACTTGGATCATACATTAATTTTCTTCTGATGTAATGGCAGGTTAAGTAACTTGTACAAGGCCTCAAGGAGCACTAGTGGGAACTGAACCTTGTCTCCTTGGTCATAAGTTATTAGGTTACCTCTCCACTCCATTAGGTCTGCATAGTTTGTGTAATTCTTGTTGCCATACCTTAAAAACAGATACAGTAGAATTAACCCTCGTGTTAGAAGAAGTCCTTGCTCATATGAATATGCTGATAAGCAATGATGGTACATGGGTGGGTGCATATGAGAAACAGTAGCAATGGCTAGCTATCTGCTGCAAGCTAAACACCATATATCACAACAGGAACACTGAGGACCTGAAGCAGAAGTAGAGGCAAGTGTGCCACAACACAGCCAAGAAGGCCAGATGTAAGGGCCCAGATGGCCAGCCCGTAACCCTGATGGAGCTTGAGTAGAGAGTCCTGGCCACCCTTGACCCTGCTGCAATGGGGGTGGTGGGCATATTGAACCATAACAGGCCTCAGAGGAGCCTGGTGAGTGGCTGCAATGTGCCTCCCACTTTATGCCCTGCTAGAGTTCCCCACCTGTGTCTCCTGCTCACACTGCACACCCTTCTACCCACACCATATGCATAGTGCTCCATATCCTGGTCCCGATGCTTTGCACAAACACTCTGATGGTATCTGCTTTATAGGGCTTGGGCTGGCCAGAAATGCTCCCCGCTGTGCATATGCTGATATCTGCATGGCTTCCATAGCAACACTCCTATTCCACTTACGGCACTTCCCTACACCTCCCACCACATGGCTTGTCCTTGCAGAGCTCAGTGGAAAGAGCGATGAGAGGTTGTCATATGATCACAGCACTGCTACCCTGGGACATGGCACCTCCCCATACCCTCCCTGGCACTGTGCAGGACAGGGCTTTTGTACTCATACATCAGATTCCCCTTTGGCCTGTATAATGTTTCTCGTTTTATTGTACAAACAATGCCATAGCAAAAATGTCCCAGATATGGTATATTGGAGCAGACATTTCACCTAGGGAGTGAGGGGTGGGAGTCTTCTGACCCAGATAGAGGCATGTTTGGGGGGTACAAAAAGAGGTGACCTGTATCAACTGCAACTGTAAACCTGTCATTATAGTTTATTTAATGCTTTTATATACCGCGCTCTTTGAAATCAGTGCAATCAGTGCTGTTTACAAATAACAGTTTTGTGCGGAATAGGAGATCTGTTAAGCACTTACATTGAACGGGTGATAGCATGGTCTCAGACCTGATCTGTTGCAGTACTAAAGCCACTATGTTGGCAGCTGAGCCACTGTCACCAACTCACCATGCGATCTACGTGGGTGTTGCACATAACCTTTCCTGTGTCCTAGGTGGCACAGGGCTTGTGCGGTGTGCCCTTCAACATGATGTCTGATGAGCTGTGAGGCCTCAGGACCTAGCACTGCTGTTTCCTGCTGTGTGTTTCTGATGCATTTCCATACCCCTTCCCAACAACAGTGATAGCACGTATGGGAGAGTAATATGATATGAGAGATGTTTAAATATATTTTAATTGAGTGGTCTGGTATGCAAATCATGGCTACGCCCGATGCAGAGACAGGCATAGAGGATTTCGCAACCAGCCCTAGTGCCAAAATTTTTACTGCAGGGTCTGAGTAGACATTAACCTTTAACGCGTGCCCCTGACAAAATTTTTGATGTCACCGGGTGCTTTCCCCGATGCCTAGATCATCTTCGCCCCAGATGATCAGGCATCGGGAAAAGCCCCCGATGCCATCAAAATAATGTTGGGGCTGTGCCTGACAAAAGAGAATCCCTGGTGGCCCAGTAGTCCCCCTGGCAATTTTTTGATGGCATCAGGGATGATCGCAGTATCGGGAAATGGTCCCGATGCCATCAAAACACTGTCAGGGGGCTGATGCCCTGATGGAAAGTAAGCACCTGGTGGTCTAGCAGCCCCTGTATCCCCTATACCCATTTCCAAGTAAAATAAAAGTGAAATCCTGGTGGTCTAGTGGCTCTTGAACCCCCACCCCAAAACCCAAAGTTAAAGAAAGAAGGTAAAATTACCTGGTGGTCTAGCGGCCCTTGAACCCCCCACTCCAACCCAAAGTAAAATAAAAGTAAAATTATCTGGTGGTCTAGCAGCCCTTGAATCCCCCACCTCCCAACACAAAGTAAAAGTAAAGAAAAGTAAAATTACCTGGTCATCTAGCAGACCTTGAACCCCCAAACCCAAAGTAAAATTGTAAAGCAGTAAATCCTTCTGGTCTAGCGGCCTTGAACCCCCCAACCCAAAGTAAAAATTTTAAAAAGTAAATCCTAGTGACCTAGCGGCCCTTGAACCCCCTAGCCCCCAACTCAAAGTAAAAGAAAAGAAAGGCATAGTCTATCTTATATGGCAGCCTGACTTCATCTGTCGCATGCCAGGATGTATCGCATGGGGCAAGGCACGCCATTTTACAAGATAGTGGACTATAGTGGGAGCGCGTAGGCAGCGCTCCTGCCTATTTTAAGGTATGGGGGGTTGAATTTAGGGGCCTCTAGATGCCCAGGTAATTTTACTTTTCTTTTCTTTTACTTTGGGTTGGGGGCACAGGGTTCAAGGGCTGCTAGACCACCAGAATTTCACTTTTCTTTTCTTTTACTTGGGGGTGGGGAGTACAGGGGCCGATCTACCACGAGGTGATTACTTTCTGTCAGGGTACCGGCCCCTGACAGTGTTTTGATGACATTGGGACTTTTCTTGATCCAATCACAATACTGTTGGGGGGTGCTAGGCCCACAGGAATGCTGCAATCGTCTCCAATGCCATCAAAGTACTGCTGGGGCTTATTTGCAAATTAGACACATGGCACTCGGAGAGCAAGCCAAACTAGCACAGGCTTCTTGTGCACATGTGTTTGGCTTGCTTTCCCACTTTAACGCTGCAGTGGCTCATTTGCATGTGTGTGGTTATCACGGCAGGCATTTGTATACCCTATCCTTCCTGCATTACATGTTAAAATGCGTGCATTTTCAGGAACATTAAAAAAAATTGATTCAGCATAGGTCTAGCGCAGGCTTCCTGCATCGGCCTGAAGATTTGTTTCCAGTCTCACTTACATATTATTCTTACATCAACAGTCCTAGTTTTCAGAACACAGAATTTGTTAGGGTCCCCTAGATTAACTCTTTTAGCACAAACAGCTCATTTCAACATAGCCAGAATAAACACTATTGCCCTTCCCTCACCTCTGCTTTCTGTTCTTTATAACTGCATCTTGTGTTTTTCCAGACTGCAGTCACACCAGTTAAAAACATACTTGTCACATCCATTCTTCAATATGGGATGTATTGTAGAGCACAGGAGAATATTTTCTAAGTCCTGGCCTTATTCCACTTCTCCGCAGGAATAACTGGGATGTCAGAAAACGTGCACAGACCTTTGGGAAATATGCTATACACGTCTCCGCGGCTGACCATGCCCCCATTCCACCCTCCCTTCTGAGATCCCCATGCTAGTGTTGTGGACGTGCATAGGCACAGGGTTTCAGAATACAGTCGTAGACATTTTCGCAATAAAAATGTCTCCCGCGCATGACCAATTTGTGTTATGGAATGAGCTCCATGGAGGTGCAGAGATAATGAAGTGCTAATAGCAGGCGCCATTCAGCAGCAAGCCATGGCACTAGCATCTCTCCTTCTGCTGGAAGAGAACCCTCTGGAATCAAAAATATTGATCTCAGAAAGGTAGAGAATAACTGGAGAGGCTTGGGGGTGGGGGGAGGCAACACCAGTGTGCATATTAAGGGACTGGGATGGGATCAGGAGAGTGTCTTATTGTGTATATTGGGAAGCTGAGAGGGGAATCAGAAAGGAACATTTTTGGATATCAGAAATCCAGGAGGGAAACTTGTGTTGAAAGTATTTAGTTGCCTAGGACATCAGAACTGCCATACTGGGTCATGCTAAAGGTCTGTCAAGTCCAGTATCCTGATTCACAGCAGTAGCCAATCTAGGTCACAAGTACCAGGCTAGATTCCATGCTACGTACCCTGAGGGATAAGCAAAGGCTTTCCTTAGGTCTCCCTTAATAACAATCTATTGACGTTTTCTCCAGGAATTTGTCCAAACCTTTTTTCAATCCATCTCTGCTAAATGATTTTACTACATCCTCTGGCAACAAGTTCCCAACCTTAACTGTGTTGAATGAAAAAATTATAATCTCGTATTTGTGTTAAATGCATTACTTTATAACTTTATGGCACGTCCCCTAGTCTTTGCAGTTTTTGGAAATCAATTCACTTTTACCCATTCCACTGCACTCAGGATTTTATAGACCTCTCTTATCTCCCCTCAGCTTTCTCTTCTCCAAGTGGAAGATTCCTAACCTCTCTAGCCTTTCCTCATATTTGATTTAACTACTTTGAATAATTATATGTCTTCTAAAAATTTGATCACATCACTCATTACCCCCACTTCCAGGTCATTTATAAAGGCACCTGGACTACATTTACCTTTATTTGAACCTCTCTATCAGGATGCCCTAACCTCCCTGTTTTGGTAGTATTCATTACACTGAACCATGCAATCCTCATCGATTGTCAGCTTTTCCTCCAATATTTCATTTAAAAGCTGCTCTAACTCCTTTTTAAAGGTCAATGCCATCATCCTGATTTCATCCTGGTTAAGGTGGAACCCATCCTTCAAGAAAAGGTCTCCTCTTTCCCAGAATTTTGCCCAGTTCCTAACAAATCTAAAGCCCTCTTCCCTGTACCATTGTCTCATCCATGCATTGAGACTGGAGATCTGCCTGGTTCTGTGCATGTAACAGGGAGCATTTTGGATAATACAATCCTGGAGGACCTGGATTTCATCTTTCTTTCTAAGAGTCTACATTTGGCTAACAGAAACTTCTTTCCATACTTTTCTGTTTTGTTGGTGCCCATATGTACCAAACATCTGGCTCCTCCTCAGCACTTTCTAGAATCCTATCTAGGTGATGCATGAATTCCACCTTTGCACCAGGCTGGCAAGTCACCAAGTAATCCTCATGTGCCCTCTAGCCACTCAGCTGTCTATATGACTAATGATTGAATCACCAACTAAAACGGCTGTCCTAGCCCTTCCCTCCTGAGCAGAAGCCCCTGGAGATTTATCTTCGGTGTGAGAGGATATTACATCCCCTGGAAGGCAGGTCTTGGCTACAGGATCACTTTCTAACACACCAAAGTGATGCTCTCCGTCTGGGTGACCTCTCTCCTCCAAGGCAACACAAAGAGGATCATTCTGAGCCATGAATAGCAGGGATGGACATCCTGTTGGGACATTCATCCCCGCTATTTTGGCCCTTTTCCGGCCCTGTCCTCCTTCCCTACGCATTGTACGGGGAAGTTAGACGGGGGCAGGAAAGGAGTGGAGCAGGAACGGCATTAGGGAAAGCGGTGGGTGGTCGTAGGTCCCAGACATACAGGGCCAATTCTAATGTTGGACCTGTATGTCTGGGGCCAGCGACTTGAATGGGGAAGTTATTTCACTTCCAAGTGGAATAACTTCCCTAGTGGCCAGGGGATGGCAGGCCAGGAGCGCGGCAGGAGCAGGGGAGCCAGAGGACATTCCCCGCAGCCTGACCCTGGCCTTTGGAGGCCAGATCAGGAGTTGGACTGCAGCGAAAGCACCTTGTGTGCCGGCAGCCGAGATCATAGCTTTTAAATGGAGCTGCGGTGCCATGGCAACCAGACGCCATGGCGCCGCAGCTCCATTTAAAAGCCCTGACTGAGTTAGCTGGGCAAGGCCTGTGCATGCAGGCCGGGTGGAATCACGGTCCATGACTGCATGTACAGGCCTGTTCATGATTCTGATCCCGAGGTGCTAGACGTGCCTCGCGGGATCAGAATTGTGACTCCCTCTGTGCGTCTGGATCCGGCCGGGCACACAGAGGGCCTGTAGTCCCAGATGGAATCAGGCTCTCAGACTTCCAGACTAGAGGTGGAGCTTTTCTACTACACTTTGTCCATGTAAGTCTCCTCCATATACCTCTCTGTCTGCCTTGGCTCCTGCAAATTTACTGCTTTATCCTCCGGAGACCGTACTCATTCTCTGAAAGCTATGAGCTATTTGCACTGAGTGCATACATATCACCAATGCTCCTGCTAAGCTGCACTGAGTCCTCCACCGTCATTACTGCTGGGGGAGGGGGAGTGCAAAGTGATTGTGAAAGTGATCATGCTTAGCATTGTGCGGCATAGGTAGGTCCCGAAGGCCTGACAATTCTGTGTGATCCTAAGCGCAATCACTTTGCATCTTCCCCCACCAGCACGAACGCCAGCGGAGCACTCAGTACAGATTAACAGGAACATTGCATATGATCTCTCACCAGACTAGATAGCCTCTTTCTTGCTGCTGGCCCGCTCTGTACATTTTTGTATTAGTCGAACTGCTACCCTCTTCCTCTAGGATGATATCAAGCCTTCCATTTACTCTTGATTTTATTAATCGGTTGTAGCCATGGACAGCAGAATACTTAAGGCCGAATATCCAAGGAGTGGAATTGCATAGGAGTTCACTAACCTTGTCTAGCATTCTTTCTGCCAAAATCAGAGAGACTTTTGTGCTAAAAGATACAAGTTCTAAATAAGGACCTAAAGTAATATAATGCTTTTAGGATTATTTGGCATACTTTATGATATTTTTTGCATTTGGTTCCCATTGAACTGCTAATAATCTGTTAATCTCTCGTTGATGAAAATATGCTGTGTTGTCAAATTGAACTCTCTTAACTGGGATAACTAAGCATAAATTAAAGGATGTTCCTGCGGTGGGATGGAGTTGGTGAGGATGATTAGGAAAAAGACTAAATACCTGTCTATTTTTTCTTAAGACTTTAAGGACCTACCAAAACCAAACAGAAATTATTTAAAACCACTAAAGCAAGCTGCTATTTGCCTGCTTGGAGCCTAAATTTAGTAAGGATAGAATGAGAAAAAAAACGAAGAGGAGTAGCCCTCTATGTAAAAACAATATTAAAGCAGCTGAAATGCAGGAGATGTGGGGAAAAGAAGAAGCGCTGTGGATTGTGTTGGAAAGAGGAGATGGCACTGTCATCCACACTGGTGTAGTCTACAGACCTCCAACTCAAATGGAAGAAATGGACAGAGAATTGATCAATGATATTGCAAAGGTGGTAAGGAAGGGAGAAGGGTGGTGACTTTACTGGATGTGGATTGGAGTATCCCATTTGCAAATATGGAAAAAAGTAGAATTGTAGATGCCTTAGAAGAAGCTATGCTCAGACAAATGGTAATGGAACCCATCAGAAAAGGGTTGATGCTGGATTTAGTGCTCACCAATGGAGATCAACCAACAGTAAGGATTTGAGGGTTTATTTTACTATATTAACTTGCTAGCTCACTGACTGGGAGCTCTTAAAAGGGTTTTTTGTATATTTTTAAAGCAAGGTTACTTTCTTTTTGGTGCTTTAGTGGAACTTTCCTTGAGCACAGTAGGTTGCTGAACTCTAGTAACCTCCTCAGTTTTGGAAACTGCTAACACCTAATCAGGAGTTAGTGGGCCTGATTACCTGAGAGCAGCTGAGGCCTGCATAAAAGGCTCCAGCACCCTGCCCTGTTGAGGCTTTCCTAACAAGGGCTCTACAGATCAACCAACAGTAAGGATTTGAGGGTTTATTTTATTATATTAACTTGCTAGCTCTCTGACTGGGAGCTCTTAAAAGGGATTTTTGTACATTTTTAAAGCAAGGTTACTTTCTTTTTGGTGCTTTAGTGGAACTTTCCTTGAGCACAGTAGGTTGCTGAACTCTAGTAACCTCCTCAGTTTTGGAAACTGCTAACACTGGACTGTTAGTTCCCTCCCTACCCACCCCGACTCCCACCCACCCCTAGTGAGCAGTCTTGCTTTATAGGGCACCTCCCCATTTAAAAAATCACAGAGAATTGGACCAGCACATTTTGAATATAATTAAATAGATTTAACTGCTTTTTCCTTGAAAGGACAGCTGGGAAACCGGCTGGTACTTGGTAGATCTCTCTCTTTTGCTTTAACAGATACCTAAGCTCCACGAACAGAACAATGTCTGGGAAAAATCGTATCGCTAAAGCTGTTGCCCCTGTTACAGCTTCTGCCTCGGTCAAGACAGAGGTCCTAATGCCAGTTGAAGGACCGGTTCCATGCAGGGTGCCTGCATGCTGAAGCTCTGAGAAACAAGTGGAGGAACTCAGAGAGGAGGTGGCGAGGTTGAGGAGCATTCAAGACAGTGAGAAGTACATTGATGAGATGCTTCTTGCAGTAACCAAGCTCTCCAGCACAGGAGAAGATGGGTGCCAACAGAATGTTGATGGTTGGACACAAGTCACCAGGGCCTGCAAAATCACCAATCCAACTTCTCCAGCCCCTGAATTGAAGAACCATTATGTAGCCCTGGAAGTGGAGGAGGTGAAAGCATCCCTGGAAAGGGAAGAACCAGAGCTCAAGTACCCCAAAGTAGAAGAATCAGTGACCAGAAGGAAACGTAGGGTAGTGGTGGTTGGAGACTCTCTTCTGAGTGGTACTGAGGCGTCCATCTGCCGACCAGACTTGATGTCCAGAGAGGTATGCTGTCTGCCTGGTGCTAAAATCCAAGATGTTACGGAGAGTATGCCGAGACTCATCACTGACTATTACCCAATGTTGCTAATCCATGTTGGAACAAATGATACTGTCAGGTATACTTCGGAATGTATCAAAAGTGACTTCATGGCTCTGGGACAGAGGGTGAAGCAGTTAGGTGCACAGGCGGTGTTCTTTATCTTTATCTTTATTCAGTATTTGATAGATCGCTATTGTGGGAACATTAAGCGGTGTACAATAAAAGAAATTGGGGTAAACACTGCAAACCAAGAAAAGGAACGCCAATAATAAACAGGAAAGGAGGAAACAGGACAGAGTAGTAGCATCACACTATTACCAAATCATAAGATAGACATAGCCCAACCGGGCAACACAGACAAAGAGACAAGGGGAAGGCAAATGACGACTTATAAAAGGATAAAGACAAAGACAGGGCAATTAGGGAGTGCCTCAGGGGAAAGGTCATATGCTTTCTGAAATAGATGGGTCTTAAGTAATGATTTAAACTGAGGATAGGATGGTTCTAACCGAAGGGGAGCTGGTAACATGTTCCATAAAAGAGGTCCGAAGAAGAAAAAAGCAGAGTGGCGAGTCTGTTCCAAATGGGCCTGGGAAGGGGAGGGGAGGGATAGACAGTTGGCATGGATTGAACGAAGTTGACGGTGGGGAGAATGCAAAGAAATGCAGTCTGCTAAGTAGAAGGGGTTGCCAGTATGAATGGCCTGGTGAATCAGAATCAAAAATTTATAATGGAAGCGGAAGCGAAGAGGCAGCCAGTGCAACCGGAGGAGGATGGGGGTAATATGGTCGAATCGCCTGGAAAATGTGACTAGGCGTGCTGCCGTGTTTTGAATATGTTGCACTCTTTGAAGATGATAATTTGGGAGATTAGCCAGGAAAACATTACAGTAGTCCAGTCTACTGATGACGAGTGCCACTCCTTCTCCTTCTTCCTACCCTCTCCTTTCTGAATAAAGTGTAGCCCAGTATAATTACGTCCCAGTCATGGTTGTCTGTGAACCATGTCTCTGTAAATGCCACTAAATCCAATTCAGCCTCTTCCATTAAAGCCTTATTTCCCATGCTACAGGAATTTATACACTTTCCAGATGTTGCCCCTTTTACCAATTTCTACAAAGGTATTTAACATTTAATGTTTCACTTAACCTGGGGGATTTCTTCACCTATCCCCAATGAATCTAGTTTAAAGCCCTCTTCAGTAGGTGAGCCAGTCTGCTGCGAAAGACACTTGGACAGATGAACGCCATCACTCGCCATGGTGGGGGAACACCTCAAGCCTACCACCATCAACAAACAAAAATTAGTCCAAAAATCTTTGGCATACATATCGCAATTTGTTGTGTGAAATTAATTGTTGGTTCTCTACTATCAAGGGTTCAATTCGACCTCTACATGAGCCAAGTCCCTCAACCTCTTTTACTGGGATGGGGATAGGGGAAGCGGATGCTTACATGCCTTTTCCATATGTTGTTCTCAGGAACTGAGTGAATGGTGTAGTAGTATAGTGTGAACTATTTGAACATATTTTTCTTCAAAGCCTGATGCTACTAAATCTTCCTTATCCAGATGGTGTTTAAAAAGCTACTACATTAACTGTCTTCGCTGCCTCTCCCACTTCATATTTTCAGGTGATTAGAAGCTTTTGTCCAGTCCTCACATGCCAAAACAAGAAACATCAAGTGCTATTTGTGGAAGGAGGTATTACTGGTGCATTGATGACTAGTCTGTGGTAGATGATTCCAATCTCTAACCCGAATCCTACAAAAAGTGTGCTTGCATTACCCTCCTACTGTATGTGCCGCATGATTCCATCAGAGGCAGCCCCTCAGGCAATGTGCAATAGAGAGCTGCAGGATGCCTGATGGCTTTTGGAAGCTTCAGATGACCCTCTAGTCACACTGTGGGAAACCTGTGATGTAGCTAATCAGAATAAGCATTTGCCGAGCAATTGGGCAGGAACGAGGCCAGGCACAATAATAGCACAAGCACTGCTTGATAGATCTGTCAGAGCACTCTTTGTTAGCCCTTATTCATACATTTGATGAGCACATGCACTGTTCGTTCACAAAGAAAATAAAGAGCACCAAATGGAAATGCAGATTGTGGACAAATATCAGAAGAACAAAAGAGTCCACAACAAAATAGAAAGCTCAGATAGTACACGCAACGTGCATTTTGGTCAAAATGTGCAAGTATGACTGTTTCCAAAATCACTGTCCCACCATAGGACTCACACAGAAAAGCATAGATGGCAATATTATATAATAACCCAGTAAATGACGTCATGGTCCATCCAATTTGCACAGAAAGGTGCTTAAGATTGTAATTGCCCACCTGACTTAACAAGTAACTTTGACCTTGTGTCCCAGCCCCTCAGCACCAGATAATGGTGGTACAAATTGGCTGCAGGTTTATTAATAAAAAACAGAACAAACAGTAATTCTGAGCCAACAGTCCCAAACATTACACATTTGTATGCACTGCCAGCCTGCCATAGGACCAGCAAGGCTGCTACTCACTCTGGAAAAACCCATGGGCTGGGTCACCAGGAGTCAGTATTGACTCTACAGCACACCCACACACAAAACCGAAGTGGTGACAGGGAGTCTCCCTGAAATATTCCTCATTCTTCAAGAGTGTGGTTTGTCACGTTTTCATGGTGAACTTAATATACTCTATCAAGCCAAGGATTATTTTGTACATTTTAAGGCAATTTATTATTCAAGAGTGCGGGATGCTGTCAAAAGCTGTCTTATAAGATTTCTGCTTTTCTTAGCACTGGCCATGATGGGTCTTATTCAACATTAACTGGTCTTTGGTGCCATATGCTCCCCTCTTATTGCCCTTTTGCTCTATTGCCATGAAGTTATTGGACTCAATATGGTCATATATTCTATCTGCATCTATAGCGGAGAACAGCTTATACTGCCGGCATGGCCACTTGTGTATGTATATATATCACAAATGTACATAGTAATGCCCTACTCCCCACCCTACCCCTTCATGACTGAAGTGGCACTATGATCTGGTGTAGGGTCCCAACCATGGCATGTATCTGCACTCTCAGGCCTTCTAGGTGCATGACCCATGACCTTTGCCTCTTTGCGCTTTATCTGGGATTCTTTTCTGTGTTCCTCTTGTGTTCTATATTTTGTGAACACTACCTTCATTGCGTTTACCTTTTAGCCACTTCCCTGGAGAACGCTATCGGTTTCCTTTTCCTCTTGCTTTTATTTACTTTTGTAACATACAGATCTGCTCCTTTCAGCTTAGCCCATTGCCTTTCCATTTCCCTTACCTCTTTCCATCCTCCCAGCTGTTCCTTATTTATTTATTTGATTTTATATACCGCTCTATTTTCTAATCAGAGCGGTTTACATATACTGTAACTGTAAATAATGAAACATAGGAGTGTTAACTTGGATAGCTTAACAGTGTTGAACCATAGTGCTTAATGGGGTAAATTTTGCTTGATGTGGACATGGAGCACAAGGGTAAATAGCAACATTGAGCCTTCACGTACTTCCCCATTTTATTAAAGTCAGCATGTTTGAAATCCAGTACTTTGAGTTTTGTGTTATTCCACTTTATCTCTTATATCAAAACAATAATGTGGGATGATCACTGCTTTCCGGACATTAGGTACACTTTCTTCATTTATGAGTACTAGATCCATCATTGCCTCTTCCCTTGTAGGTCCTTCGCCAACTGTATGAGCAGAGCATCTGGAAAAGCATCTAAGATCTCTCTACTTCTTTCTGATTCTGCAGAGGGATCGTTCCAATCCACATCTGGCAGATTGGAATCTCCCAGCAACAGCACCTCTCCCCTTTCATTGCTAGCATTTGGATATCCATGACCAGCTCTTTGTCAAGTTTCACTGTTTGAGTTGGAGGTCTGCAGATGACACCTGTGTGGATAGAAGCTCCATTTTCTCTTTCCAAAATGATCCATTTGCTTTCTCCTTTCCCCACGCCCTAGACCTAAGCATTGGTTTTCATACAAATGCCAAAATTGATATAAATCACAATTTTCAGGTTGTCTCAGGGCCAACTAACTGTGTATTCTCAGTAAAATTTTACTTCTCGCTATTAATTGACTTCATTTTTATGGTGGTCTTTGCAGTTTTCTGGGTCAGGCTGCATCTTAGTAACTGGAACTGGGCTGTCGCAACCAATGCTGCAGCCTCATCCCTACTGCTTTAGGGCATTCAATGCATTGAATCCTCTGATTCTTATTTAAATTTCTCAGCATGTCATCTAAGCAATCTATGAATGCTTTCTCCACCCCAAGAAAGATATTCCTCTGCACTTATAGTTCCTATGCTGGGACCAAAGTCCTCAGAGCCAGGAGCCTAACTTGTGGGCACACTGCTTAGCTGAACTTACCTCACTCCTGTGGCCTGGACTGATGCCATCCTTCTGCTATTGTGTTGGCTCTCCTCTGGTGTTTTAGAAATTTGCAGCTAATCTGGGTACTGTGTTGCTTCTGGAATAATTTAGGGCCTTGCAACCGGTCTGAATGCAGTACAGATCTTCTTGCCATTTTACACCTCTTAAAATGCATTGATGTGCTTTCATCAATTGTGGTTCTGCTTTGTCCGCCATATTGAGGTGTTCATTGCACTCTTTGTACCGCTTCACCCTTGTGCATTCTGTTTGCTCCTCTTCTCGTGCTTCTGAAGGAGTTGTGACAGTTTTGTAATGCTTTTAATGCTGTAACAGATGCCTGCCATCATATTTCTAGCATGTTTGACTGAAAATAGATACATTACAAAATAGCCTCCTCCTAGGAATGGGTTTGAATGAGATGAATACATTAATGGTTCTGTTGCCTTTGACTAACCAAATAGATATATTCTGATGAACAAAAATGAGTCAGAAAATCTTTGGTGCAGACACGTCTACCAAACCACCTGCATTGCAGTCGCTTTGATATTGATTTTACATACATTGCTACTCCTCCACTAATTTTTTGGCCATCTCTATATCTCCTAAAGAGATTATAGCCTATTATGGGTCATGTCCCATTCATGCATGTCCCATTCATGCAAAGCAAACCACTCATGAATGCAGCAAAATATGACCTTGAGAATATACCACTGGAATTTAAAGACTGCCTGCAAAATCGATTTGCTGCTTTAGATACAAATGACAGAGCTCCGGAAGAGTTATGGAATGACATCAAGAAAGTTGTGTTGGAAGAAAGAAAGAAGTATCTACAAAAGGTGAAAAAGCAAAAACGGCCAAAATGGATGATGGAAGAAACTCTGAAAATTGCCCAGAAACGCAGAGAAGCTAAAGCCAGAGGAGAAAGAAAGACGATCACAGAACTCAACAGAGATTTCCAACATGCAGCAAGACAGGACAAGGAAAAGTACTACAACAACGCATGCAAGGAAATAGAAGCAGAAACTATTAGAGGAAGAAAAAGATTGGCTTTCCTAAAGCTACGAGAGTTAAAGAAAAAGTTCCAGCCTCAAATTGGAATGTTACAAGATGCTCAAGGTTCTATGTTGAATGATGCTGAGAAGATCAAGAAAAGGTGGAAGGAATATACAGAGTTTTTATATGATAAAGATCAAGTGGACCAACAGCCGTTTCAACCTGTACCTTATGATCGGGAACCATTGGTGATGAAAGAAGAAGTTGAAGCAGCATTGAAAGCCTTATCAAAGAACAAAGCACCAGGCATTGATGGCATTCCTATAGAAGTATTGCAGCAATCTGATGCAGCTGTTACCATACTTATAAGGCTCTGCCAAGAAATATGGAAGACAACATCATGGCCAACTGACTGGAAAAGATCTGTGTTTATACCAATACTAAAGAAAGGTGATCCAACTGACTGTGGAAATTATCGAACAATCGCTCTGATCCCACATGCCAGCAAGATTCTACTGAAGATTATTCAAAAGAGACTACAACCATACCTGGAACAAGAACTACCTGAAGTGCAAGCAGGGTTCAGGAAAGGGCGAGGAACGAGAGACATCATTGAGGATGTGAGATGGATCCTTGAAAAGACTAAAGAATACCAAAAGGATATCTATTTGTGCTTTATTGACTATAACAAGGCTTTTGACTGTGTAAACCATGAGAAACTCTGGGCCACATTAAGAAGCATGGGTATACCAGAACACCTGATCGTTCTCTTGCGCAATCTGTACATTGATCAAGAAGCAACAGTTCGAACGGAACAAGGAGAAACAGAATGGTTTAAAATAAGCAACGGTGTAAGACAAGGCTGCATACTTTCCCCCTACCTGTTTAATTTATATGCAGAACAAATCATCAGAGAAGCAGGATTGTATGAAGACAACAGAGGTGTGAAGATTGGTGGAAGACTCATCAACAACCTTCGCTATGCTGATGATACTACATTACTGGCTGAAAGTGAAGATGATCTGAAACATTTGCTTCTCACAATCAAAGAACATAGTCTCAAAATGGGCCTGCACCTTAATGTAAAGAAGACAAAGATCATGATAACTGGCATAATCCACAGGTTCATTGTTGAAGGAGAAGAAATTGAAACTGTGAACAACTTTAACCTACTTGGATCAACTATCAATAAAGAAGCAACAAGCAGTCAAGAAATCAAACGACGCATTGCTCTTGGCAGAATGGCTATGAAAAACCTAGATAAGATTCTCAAGAGCAGAGATGTCTCTCTCCATACAAAGATTCGACTTGTTCAAGCCATGGTATTTTCAATACCATCATATGGATGTGAAAGCTGGACAGTGAAAAAGACAGACAGGAAGAAAATTGATGACTTTGAATTATGGTGCTGGCGGCGAATACTGTGTATACCATGGACTGCCCAAAGAACAAACCAGTCAGTACTAGAGGAGATCAAACCTAAGCTTTCTTTAGAAGCTCAGATGACAAGACTTCGACTTTCATACTTTGGACACATCATGCGAAGAGAGAGATCATTAGAGAAAGACATCATGCTTGGTCAACGCAAAAGAGGAGGGCCAGCAATGAGATGGATCGATACAATAATAGCAGCTACAGGTACCAGTCTGTCAACAATGAGCCGCCTGACTGAAGACCGAACACAATTTAGGATAGCTATCAAGAGGGTCGCCATGAGTCGACTCCAACTTGACGGCACTTAACAACAACAACATGGGTTATGTCCCATTCGTGCAAGTCATTAAAAGATTTCTGTGTCGGGGAGCTGCTTTATGTTGTGTCTGTCATGGAGGAGTAGTGCTGGACATCCATCTACAGCTGCTTCTGTTTGCCAGCAAATCAATGCTGTGTACCACAGGAACCATGACATCTAAGATATGAAGCAGAAGTGGTGGCAGGTGTGGTGTGACACTGCTAAGAAGGCAGGTGTGCGGGGCCTGTGGACACTCATCTCTTCCATCCACAATCCAGAGCATTTGCCAACAACATCTGTGATTTCCTCATGGGCAGTGCACATCACTTGCATGTTCATGGAGTGGTATGATTTAGGTTGTGATAAGATGCCTCACACTGTCTTGGGGGCCAGAGAGCTATATGTGTGTTCATTGACTACATCCAGCAGTGATGGAAAGGCAGCCACATCTGCATTGTCTGATGTTGCTGCCGCTGTGTGCGGGGGAAGGCTATGTGTTGCACCATGCACCTCATAAATGCTCTCAGGAACTGTGTGAGGCTCCATGAGACTGCTGCCTGGCTGAGACCTCCTACAGCTGCTACTACTGTCTGGAACTACCCAGTTCCCAGGAAAGCGAGGGCTGTTTTGATCTTGACATGTACAGGGACTGCCTGTTTGGTGGAGCAAGGTGTGGTTCCAGCTGTTGGCACAGATCATGTATCGCTGCCCTATCAAACCAGTACCTGGAGTCATATACATCATCCGTCATGTCCATGAAATTGAACCTCAGTCTTGGAACACTTGGGTGTGGGTACCTTCTTGATGCCCTTTTCCTTTCCAGGTCAGCACAATGCAACAGGGTCATCACATACCATTTGAAAATGTCCTCCATGGTATCATGGTCCTCCCAATGCACTCATACTTGCAGGTCAATGTGGTGCAATGTCAAATGCAGTTACAGTTCCACGTACATGAACACGTTGCCTATCCTGTGGATGTACGTGATTATCCCCTGGCAGAACACAGGTTAGGCCCTGAGCACATAAACATGAAATGATTGCTAAGCACGTACACATGCAGTGAATGCCATGCACATAAACATTCAATGCTGAGCATGCACATGTTCAATGGATGCCATGCATGCGCACGCATGTAGACGTTAAACCCCTTACATGTACATGGCAAAATGCACAGCATGGTACAGCGTTCCTTTGTTGGACACAGTGCTGTCAGAAGTGACCTACAGTAACATTTGGGACCTTCATCATGTGGTACAGACACTGGCATCCTTTTGATATGAGGGAGGATGGGCCACCAGGCTATCACCACACAGAGTAGACATGGAACTTGAACCTCTTTCCTTGGGTTACTGAGGTAGTGCTGTCACCACTACAATACATACACTGCCACACTGACAGATATTGTTTGCTGAGACTCTACCCAATGCTCCATTTCCATCCCAGTGGTTACAGAGTTCCTTGAGGCCATGGCTAGTGCCTGGGATGGTGGCTGCGGTGTGGCAATGTTTCTGTGAGTGTGCCTGCATGCACCTGGTTCTGGAGGCATCCATAGGTCGATGTCTCGCAGATGTTGGGACATGTCCAATTGGAGCCATCTCTGTGACATATACGGGGACATCTCAAATGGTCATGCCCCCACATTTTGAATATCTTGTTTGAGGGTATGTGCTTATCTCCTAACATGGCACCGAAGGTTGCGAACCACAAAAGCAAGTTCTCTGAAGGTGAAGTGAATCTCATGCTGGAAGGAATCCTTGCCTGCCTGCCTGTATTGATTGGGGAGAGTTCCTCATGGGTGGGGGCATATGAGAAGCAGAGATAGTGGCTGGACATATGCCAGCAAATCAATGCAGTGTACCACAGGGACCGCAACATCTAAGATATGAAGCAGAGGTGGCAGCAGGTATGGTGTGACACTGCTAAGAAGGCTTGGTGTGCAGGGCCTGATGGCCAGTCAAAGAGGATGACAGACCCAGCCACTGAAGAAGGCATGGGACAACTCGACACATCATAGGCCTCCCAGGAGTCAGGTACATGGGTTCTTGTTGTGTCATACCCTAGAACCCTAGTGTTGGTCCCACCCTCTGAGTGCACCCTTCCATCACTACCTCCTGCCTAGTGTTGCATACAATGGTAACACTGCATGGCAACCACCATGTGAGTGTATCTGGTCTGTTGTTGTTCTTTTGTCCACATCCACAGCCACTTGCTCACAGGCTTCTGGCCACATGGCTGCTGGAATCATGCACCTGTGTGGGGAAATATGCTCTGTACATATGCGATCTGCCTTTGACATTGGGAATGTAGCAACTATCAGCAACTGTCCCTCTGTTCCTATGTGGCCAACTGGGCCTTCTGCATGTCTGCCATAGAGACATCCCTCGGGACTGAGGTCACTGGTGACATTATTGACTGACCTGTTTTGTCTGTATCTTCACAGGTGCTGCTACTGGTGCACAACAGGCGTCTGTGCCTGCACATCACTCCATGTTGGGGATACAGCATTGGATCTGTCAGCAGCTACACAGGGCATGGAACAGCAGCTTGGGGCAGAGATGCAGGCACCAGCTAAGAGTGGTCCTGATGATCTGGAGATCCTGGCTCCCTCCCCACCTCCACAACAGCAACAGGGCACAGATGGACAGAAGGTGCACACCAGCAGGAGGTCTTCATAACATATCATTCAGTGTGCAGAGAGGCTGTTCGAACACAGTGAGGCCCGGCAAGCAAGGGGAGAGGTCTAGCTGGAGATGCTTCAGCAAAGCATGGCACTGCCGGAGAGGCAGGTTGTGGCTACATAGACCAAACACATACTACCATTGCAGAGGTCCTGCAGAAGCTGTCTAGAGTGCCAAGATGGCCACTCCACAAACCAGCACAAGCCAGCTGTAATGTGCAGCCCTTGGCAGTGGTGCCACCACAAAACCAAGCACCTCTGCTGCAATCACTGATATACAAACAACAAAAAAACTCTAAACCAGGCAGACAATAGCAACAAAAACAAAAAAACAAAAAAATCAAAAAGAGTTTGAGACAGAAATCACCTGTTGGAGTGAGTGGCATAGAGGAAAAAAAGGGGGGGGGGGGGGAGAGAAGACCTCAGTATTCCTCCGCACAACACCAGAAGATAGAGTCTCACAAGAGGGTACACGACCCAAGCCAAATGAAAAGACTCTTATTTTACATCAAGGGTCCAAACCCAAAAAAAACAAAAAAAACCTCTGTAATGCACACTCAATACACTAACGGGTGCATTGGAACACAGCAATCAACTAGAAGCAAACCAGCAGCAGAAGGAAAACTAAATCTTATCTGAAGTTGAAGCAGAGAAAAAAACTTGAAACGAGCTCCGACATGAGCCCCGACACTAAGTGTTTCGCCTCACGGCTTCTTCAGGGAGCTTCAGTCTGTGTAGAATCAAATCTCAACAAAGAATTGCTGATCTGCAAACAAAATATAAAAAACCCAAAATCTGTCTCACAAAAGAAGAACATGAAAAGAACACACTTACAAGAGACCAAGTTCAAAAACTTACTGCAAACGTTGCATAAACGGAGCGAAGAGCTGTGCTGTATCATGGTGTCGCAGAAACATCAAAAAGACGCTGAAAAAGAGATCTGTTAACATCCTTTCATGCTTGGTTGAATCAGTGTTATCCGAATCTTCAATTTTCTTTGGAATGCAGTACCACTTCCATTTCTTTTTTGGATGTTCTCGTCGCACGGCATGAAGATTGTCTTATTACTTCAGTGTATAACAAGCCCACACATCGCATGGCGTTTCTCCATTACCACAGTGCTCATCTGCAGCGACTGAAGGACAGCGTACCTATTGCCCAGTTTCTCCGCTATCATCGTAATTGTTCTCTTGTTTCTGATCATCAATCTCATTCTCAGGTTTTGGAAGATTCTTTTTTGGCCCGGGGTTATCCTTTTTCCTTGGTTCGCCGAGCACGCATCAGGGCCCGGTATAATGATCGGGACTGGCTATTGCATCCTCGCGATCGCTCTGCCTTGCAAGATTCTGCTTCTGTACATTTCATTACCAGATTTAATCCTCTCAGCCATCAGCTTTTTAAGATCATTCAGCGACATGCCCATATTTTTCGTTTGACTCCTGGTTTGGAGCATCTCAATCTTCGATCAGTTTACACCAAAAGCTCCAGTTTGAAGGATCTGCTGTGTCCCTCCGTTTTTTCAGAAGCCTCTTCTCCTTCTGATGACCCAGCTGGCCACCGTAGCTGTGGCCACTGCTCAGTGTGTTCTGTTATGGAGACTTGTCAGGAATTTTATCATAATCAATGATCCTATTGGTTGTTTCAGTCTACATCATGTAGCAGTGCAGGGGTCATATACTTGCTTCGTTGCCCTTGCAATTTGGCTTATGTTGGAAAGACTGCTCGTGCCTTACGGACCCGGCTGATTGAGCATCGGAGTCGTTTGGCTCATAGTGTGGAAGGTGCACCCCTTGTGCAGTATTTTCAAACTAAAGGGCAAGTCTTTGTAGATCTTCGCTGTCTTGTGATTTAACAATGTACTTCTTCTTTCTGTAAGGGCAGTTTGGACAAGGCTTTACTCCGTCTTCAGCAGCACTGGATTTTTTCTTTGGATACAGTAGCACCTCATGGGCTGAATGAAACCATCGAATGGACACATTGTCTATGACTTTTTGATTGACTTGGAGTGGGTTGGTGGGTCTTTGCTTTGACACACTGCTTGAGCTTTTTTCTGCCGTTGCCACGGTCGTTGAGCGCATTTGTTTTGCTGTTTTTTCAGTATAGGACCCCCCTGATGTCATGGGGTTTTCCTTTTTTAGCGCATGCGTTCCTCTCTTTTTCAGCGTCTTTTTGATGTTTCTGCGACGCCATGATACAGCACAGCTCTTCGCTCCGTTTATGCAACGTTTGCAGTAAGTTTTTGAACTTGGTCTCTTGTAAGTGTGTTCTTTTCATGTTCTTCTTTTGTGAGACAGATTTTGTATTTTTTATATTTTGTTTGCAGATCAGCAATTCTTTGTTGAGATTTGATTCTACACAGACTGAAGCCCCCTGAAGAAGCCGCGAGGCAAAACACTTAGTGTCGGGGCTCATGTCGGAGCTCGTTTCAAGTTTTCTTCTCTGCTTCGACTTCAGATAAGATTTAGTTTTCCTTCTGCTGCTGGTTTTCTTCTAGTTGATTGCTGTGTTCCAATACACCCATTGGGTGTATTGAGTGTGCATTACAGAGGTTTTTGGGGGGTTTGGACCCTTGATGTAAAATAAGAGTCTTTTCATTTGGCTTGGGTCATGTACCCTCTTGAGAGACTCTTTCTTCTGGTGTTGTGCGGAGGAATACTGAGGTCTTCTCTCCCCACCCCCTTTTTTCCTCTATACCACTCACTCCAACAGGTGATTTCTGTCTCACACTCTTTTTGATTTTTTTGTTTTTTTGTTTTTGTTGCTATTGTCTGCCTGGTTTAGAGTTTTTTTGTTGTTTGTAGGCCTTTTGGCTCTTTGAGGAGTTTTCTATTTTATAGTGCAATCACTGATATGACATCTGTCCCCAGCTCGACTGGTGTTACAACCCATGCCTCTACAAGGGGACATCAAGCCAGGGACACTGCCACTTCATAGGTCTCGCTTGTTTTTGGGCCTGTTCCTCCAGGCATGGGACTTGAGTTGAATTTCCCTCTTTCCATGAGGGATCGGGGAGAGCAGTGACCACAATGATGAATCCTATGACTCCAGTGACACACTGCCATCCACCCCTGTGACTGTGGTGACACAGACACAGGTGCATGTGCCCTCTGAGAGGGGGAGGGGCAAGGAGCAGGAGCTGTGGAAGAGCTATGCAACCCTGGTTTTGTGGGAGGGGAGGGGGAGAAGGCACAGGTATGTTGAGTTCTGCGCTATTGTGGGGTGTGATGGGTGTCCATGCATTTTCTTGCTGTGTGTGTGTGGCTGTGAGGGGGTCAGGGTAGTGGTACAGTGGACAGGGTCACAGCCTCTGTGGACTGCCTGGTCTCCATTGGGTGGCAGTGCCTGCACCTTTCATCACATGGATGGCTGCAGGTATATTGCTGTGGCGCAGTGGGTATATAGATCACATTATGCAAGTCTTTCTTTGTCCTTGTTCCGAGACAGACAGCTGTGGGTACACTTCAGTTCCAGGGGACTGAATGATCTCTCTGCAGTTCCGTTTTCCTCCTTACCACATCTAAAGGGCACCGCAGGGAGATCATTCCATCCATCAGACCTGCTATGTTCACATAGTTTTCTGTTTCTTTACAGGACCACAGACCTATCAGCCCCACCTCGTCCCTCTGATATCTCATTTGCCTTCACATTAGCTTTCACAATTTGTCATGCCAACCCAGGGACTTCTGGATCAACAGATGTCAGTGCAGTATTGGCAGGTGCATATTGTAAAACTGACATATCCCAAATCCTCTTGCATTATCTACCTCCTTCACCACTGGACATCATCTCTAGATATTGGAGGGAGGTGATGGCAGGTAACATTGTCCATGCCCCTCAGGGCACCCTGGCCATTGTACACTGTTGGACCTGCTTGACGTTCAGTGGCTTATGTCTTCATTGGTGGCCCTGGGCCTTTGGACAGGGTATGGTCTCTACCCTGTGACATGGTTGTGGAGGCTCACATAGATTCTGCTGCCCTTGGTAACAATTTCACACACACACACACACACACTGGTCCTGACAACAGATGGCACACTACAATATACCACACACATGTTTCCTGACTCCAGATGTTGCACTGTGCACACAGTTGTGCTGTTCCTAGGCTTATATGCAGGGCATGACAAGGGGGGAATCTTTTCACACCACCAGAGGGGTGTTGTGCTATACCTATAGTTAATCAGCCACAGCTTTGATGGTTGAATGTGTAAATAGTTCACCCAGTTACAGCTCCAAGTTACTGATCCTGTTCAATGTAAGCACTAGGCAGTTCTCACTGGTCTCGTGCAAGAATTGTTAATTGTAAACCGCACTGATATTAAAGAGTGCGGTATAAAAAAGCTTTTAAATATAGAAATAAAATAAATACCTGCGTGAGAACAGAGTGAAGCATTTGATTGGCATGCTTTTTCCTTCTGCTTTTAGGTTTCCATGTCAGCAGGGTACATTGCAAACTACACAGGATCATGCTCATTACACAGGCACATAGCCATTTGTCTGGGCCCCGTGTGGATCTTGTGGATTGCACTTGGCTACATTGGGTGCTGGTGAGATTTGAACCCATGTCTTTCAGGTTCCAAGGTAGTATTTCTAACATTGAACTACTCCTCTACTCTGTGCTGTACATGGGTGCGGGCAGCAATAGCTTACAGTGCAATGGTCGCACATAGATCAGGGATGAGCGGCATCACAACAGGGGGCCACATGCATTTGCAGGGGTGCCATCCATGGCATCCCTTACCACTGCTATGGACTCTGCCCTTTCATGGGGTCTATGGTATTGTTTCATGTTGTGTGTCTGGTGTATTCCACAACCCCCTTTGGTGAGTAGTTACATCTTGTGCTCTCACTCTCCCTGCTTGGCACAGGATTCTTGCTTAGCGGGCCACAGTGGTATATTAGTGGGGAGTTGTAATGTTAGGCCCTCCTTTTGTATGTCATCTGGCAATCCTTTGCTGGGACCTCTGGAACAGTGACATCACAGTGGATCCTTTGCTGACTTCATTGTTTCCATCCATCAGGGGCTCTGTGGAGCTCATTGTGCACCCGTTTTGACACACACGGGTTTTGGACGCCACCACCTTTGTGGAATCAGGCTCATAGATAGCTTGACAGTGATTGGCTTTTGGAACATACCCACGTTTGTAGTATCGGGATCGTCGAAGGGTGTTGTCCTCTGTGGGATGTGCCCATGCTCATTGTATTCTGTTGAGATTTGTTCCTCTGATTGTGGCATGACCACGCCTCCACTGTCATTACGTGCATCTCCTCTATTCCACAACATGCAGCGCCTATGCTGCTGTGCTGAGAGTCAGTATGTTGCTGATGTGATGTTGGCTTTCGTAATGATGAGGGCAGCATGGTGATGAACTGTGGGTCATCTTCCAGTCCCATAAATAGCCTGGACAGTGATGGGTGATTGCACTGGAATGCACAATACTGTACAGTGCTCGTCATGTGCACATTTTTGGGTGAATATATTGTCAAGTTTATAGCTCATTGGGCTTGATGGGAGTTCAATGGGGCCAGAACGTCTGTGCTCTACAGGCACTACCATTGGCTCCAAGAGGGCCCTTCTGATGTGCGTAACACACATCACAGACTTTGATTTCACTCACTGTATGTTGCATGATGGATATCAATGGTGACGTGCAGGACCTTGTAAACACATATACAGTATTGAATATGTGTGTCCAGATACACCTTCCATCTCAACATACATGGTAGTGGAGGAACACCAGAGTTATTCTTGCATTGGTCAGCTCTGCATACAGTCTCTGCATCGCAACATACGGACAGGTAGTATTCAGAGATGGTCACCTGTAGCTATTTAGTCTGCCCTTCCATATCAACTACAATCATCCCCTTTTTACTTTTAGAGATCCTCTGTGTTTGTCCCATGCTTTTTTGAATTTAGATACTGTCCTTGTGTTCACCACTTCCACTGGAAGACTATCCCATGAATCTACCACTCTTTCCAAAAAGAAATATTTCTGCATATTACTCCGGAGTCTATCCCTTTTCAGCCTTCATCCTATGTCCCCTTAGAGTAGAGTTTGCCTTCAATTGAAAGAGACCCTCTTGTCTCTATCATATCACCCCTATCCCATCTTTCCTCTAATGTATACATATTAAGATCTTTAAGTCTGTCTTCATATCCAAAAGTGCACCGATGTTTTTCTATGCTAAGCATAATCGAAAGTCATGGTAATATCTTCAGAAAGGCTTGTTTAGATGGCCATGACACAAGCTAGCTGAGGAGATCCCTATGCATGTTTCAAAAGCTGTAGTGATTCTACACAGATGTCCTATTAAAGGACTACAGTAATATCCATATTTATCATAATGTGAGGGACTGAGAATCCAGTGTTGCTCTAGCAGCTGCTTGTCACACAAAATGGATGTCTTACTATAGGCTACATTTCTCTCTGTAGCTTGAGATTCATTTGGGTATTGCTTATATATCTTTGTGTATGCATATGTCACTATGTAGGTTCAGGAAAGTCTGTGTAACTCTGTAAGCTGAATATGGCACAAGTATGATATCAAAGACTTTCTGGGCCACCGCTTGAATACTACTATGGCCAGAAATCTCATAAACTTTCCTAGTACGGTAGTAAAATTAAAAAAATACTCCTGAATTCTTTGCTTTTCAAAGAAAACATATTTTTTTCTTCACAGTATACTGGTTGCCCATAAGCTAGTACAGTTGTGGCTAACCTAAAATACAGCTAGATAAAGTTCTGTGCAAACATATAGACACCCCTGGTTATATTGAGGACTGTAGTTACTAAGCTGTGGTAAAATATGGTATTTAACAACAGAAAACCTTACCTTGCAAGTCATTAAGCTAGTAACTTGTGTGGTAAATTTAATTTCACTTTGATAAAGCCATGACACTCCTAGCAGGGACTCCATTGCAAGCAAGGTATCAAAGCTCCACCAACTGAACAATGCCTGTTACCCCCGTTACAGCTTCTGCCTCTGTCCAAAGAGAGAGCCTGATACCATTTAAAGGACTGGTTCCATGTGCAGGATGCTGCAAGCTGAAGCTCTCAGGAAACAAGTGGAGGAGCTCAGAGAAGAGCTGGTAAGGCTGAGAAGCATTCAAGGCAGTGAGAAGGTCACTGATGAGCTGCTTCTTGTAACATCTAAACTCTTCAACAAAGGTGAAGGTGGGAGGTTACAGAATGAAGAAAGTTGGACACAAATCACCACAGCCTGCAGAATCAACAGTCCAACTCCTCCAAACCTAGAACTGAAGAACCAGTATGCAACCATGGAAGTGGAGGAGGTGAAAGCATCCAAGGAAAGGGAAGAGCCAGAGCTCGAGCACCCCACAGTTGCAGAATCAGTGACCACAAGAAAGTGAAGGGTAGTGGTGGTTGATGACTCTTTTCTGAGGGGTACTGAGGCATCCATCAGCCGACCAGACTTGATGTCCAGAGAGTTGTGCTGTCTGCCAGGTGCTATAATCTGTGATGTTACAGAGAGTTTGTCGAGATTCATCAAGCCTACTGACTATTATTATCCGATGTTGCTCATCCATGTCGGCACAAATGATACTGCTAGGTCTCCCTCTGAGCACATAAAAAGTGACTTCATGTCTCTGGGACAGAGGGTGAAGCAGATAGGTGTGCAGGTGGTGTTCTCTTCAATTCTCCCTGTTGAGGGGAAAGGCCAAGGTAGAAAACCTCGCATCCTGGAGATGAATACATGGCTGCGTGGATGGTGCCATCAAGAGCGTTTTGGTTTCTTGGACCATGGGATGATGTTCCAAGGGCTACAGAGCAGAGATCAAATCCATCTGTCCAAGAAGGGCCAAAGAGTCTTCAGTAGCTAATCTACTGAAGAGGGCTTTAAACTAGATTCATTGGGGACGGATGAAGAAAGCCCCCAGGTAAGCCCCCAGGTAAGTGAAACATTAAATACCTCAATAGAAATGGGTAAAAGAGGCAACATTTCAAAGTGGTGTGTATAAATGCCCATAGCATGGGAAATAAGATCCCAGATATTGAGGCTTTTATAGAAGAGGCTTATGACATATGCAGCATTGCTATGAAAGGAGAAGTGCTACTAATAGATGATTTCAATATGTTGGATGTTGATTCGCACAACCTGCTGCAGTGTCATCTAGAAGTAAAAAGATCCTGGATTTTCTACAGGGTGAACTAGTCAGGCAACTGGTAACAGAACCCACACGTAAAGGGGCCATACTGGACTCGGTGCTCACTAATGGGGAAAGTATTTCTGATGTTATAGTAGGAGATCATCTCGCATCCAGTGATCACCAGATGGTGTGGTTCAGTATTAGTACTGTTGTTGTTAAGTGCCATCGAGTAGGGCTGATCAAATTCATTCAAAAGCGATGGTCTTAGACTTTAGGAAAACTAACTTTGCCAAGATAGGACAATACCTCAAGGAGTCATTAGCAGGATGGGAACTGTTGGGGGATGTAGAAAAACAGTAGGCAAATCTGAAAGGGGATATTTTAAGGGCAATAAACCTTTTTGTTAAAAAGATAAATAAATGTAAAAGGAAAAGGAGGCCGCTATGGTTTTCAAAAGAAGTTGGTGAAAATGTGAAGGAAAAGAAGGAGGCCTTCAGGAACTACAAAAGATCACAGAAAGAGGAAGCAAGCATCTATATTTGGAAAAACCTAGAGAAGCTAGCAAAGTAGTCAGAAAAACAAACATACAAAAAGAAGAAATAGCCAAAGCAATAAAATCAGAGGATAATACATTTTTCAGATATGTTAATGAGAGGAGAAAGAGAAAAAGTAGAATTGTATTCATGGGGAACCAGCTAAACTAAAGTAGATAAAGCAATGGGAACAGATGGGAAACATCCAAGAAAACTGAAGGAACTTGGGGCTGTTCTAGCAGCTCCACTGATCTTTTCAATGCTTCTTTGGAGTCGGGAGTGGTCCTAGAAAACTGAAGAAAGGCAGATGTGGTACCTTTACACAAAAGCAAAAGTAAGGATGAGATTGAAAACTACAGGCTGATTATTCTAACCTCTGTGGTGAGTAAATTATTGGAAGTGCAGCTAAAGGAGGGAATTGTGAGGTTTCTGGAGTCCAATAGATTACAGAATCTGAGGCAGCGTGGGTTTACCAGATGCAGGTCTTGTCAGACAAATCTAATTGATTTATTTGACTGGGTAACCAGGGATTCGGACTGAGAGAGTGGCCTAGATGTGGTGTACTTAGATTTCACTAAAGCCTTTGACACCGTTCCACACAAGTGACTTATAAACAAACTGAGCACCCTAGGGATGGACCCTGAAGTTACTTATTGGGTTAGAAATTGGTTGAGTGGGAAGTGGTAAAGGAAACAGGTAAATGGAGTTCACTCTGAGGAGAAGGAGGTTACCAGTGGTGTGCCACAGGGATCTGCCCTTGGTCCGATTATTTTTAACATCTTTGTTAGTGCTATTGCTGAAGGGCTCTCGGTAAAGTTTGCATGTTTGCAGATGATACCAAAATCTGCAAGAGTAGACACTCAGGAAGGAGTAGATATCATGAGAAGTGATCTAGTTAAGCTTGGAAAATGGTCTAGAATTTGGCAGCTGAGATTCAATGCTAAAAAATGCAGGGTCATGCATTTGGGTTGCAAAAATTCAAAGGAGCGGTACGGTGTAATGGGGTGAAGTATTTCTGTCCATAAAAGAAGAGCAAGATCTGGGTGTGATTGTGTCTGACGATGTTAAAGTAGATAAACAAGTTGGAAAGTCAACGGCGAAAGCAAGAAGGATGCTTGGGTGTATAGGGAGAGGAATGACCAGTAGAAAAAAGGAGGTGATAGTGCCTCTGTATACAGCATCAGGGTCATTCAGAGCTGCAAATAGTGGGGATGGGCATCCTCTTTGGACATCCATCCCTGCTATTCGGCCCCCTCTGCATCTCCGGCAAGCCTCCCCATACAAACAAGGTGTTTGTACGGGAAGGCTAGACAGGGGTGGGAAAAGGGCAGTATGGAGGTGGAGTTAGGGCAGGCAGTAGGTGGTCCACGGCCCCGGACATACAGGGCCGATTCCGATGTTGGCCCTGTACCTCCAGGGCCAGCAGACTGAACAGGGAACTTATACCACCTCTGAGGTGGAATGCATTCCCCTAGATGGCGGGGAACGGCAGGCCTGGGCGGCAGGAGGAGTTGCAGGTGATTCCTTGCAGCCTGACTCTGGCCTTGGGAGGCCAGATCGGGGGTTAGGCTGCGGGGAATTTAAGAACAGTTCAGCGTCCAGGGATCGAGGCTCCTGAATGAAGCCGTGGTGCCATGGCAAACGGACACCACGTCATCATGGCCCCATTCAGGAGACTTGATTGAGTTAGCCAGATAGAGGCCTGTACGTGCAGGCCTAGTCGTAATTCTGATCCTGCAGTGCTAGACATGCACCACGGGATCAGAATCATGTCCGCCCCTGTGCGTCCGATTCCGATCAGGCGCACAGAGGCCTGGACGTCCTGATCGGAATGAGGCACTATGTCTTTGGTGCGACCTAATTTGAGTATTGTGTGCAATTCTGGAAACCACATCATTTAAATACCTCCATGGCATAAATGCACAGGAGAAGAGCCTCTTTCAATTGAAAGTAAGTTCTGCTATGAGGGGACATAGGAAGAGGGTGAAAGGGGATAGACTCAGGAGTAATATGTGGAAATATTTCTTTACGGAAAGAGTGGTAGATGCATGGAATAGTCTCCCAGTGGAGGTGGCATAGACAAGAACAGTATCTGAATTCAAAAAAGCATGTGACAAACACAGAGGATCTCTCAAAAGTAAAGAGGGGACTATTGTAGTTGATATGGAAGGACGGACTAGATAGACAATGTGGTCTTTTTCTGCCATCATGTTTCTATGTTTCTGTGGTCCCAGAGTTGGTTCAAGGTGTTGTCACCCCAGGCAAACATTAAGCCTTAGCCCCCCCCCCCCCAACTCCGACTGTCAAAATCTATTGTTTAGCTTTGAATGCCTTGCTGTTTGCTGTTCCTGAGAAGCTGACATCCTACACAACCACCTAGTTTGCCTGATGATTAGACTGGCCCTAGATATAGCTGGGAATAATGTGTATTCCTGACTACAGCAATGCAAAGATAATGGGCCTAAAGTTAGGTCCATAGCTTTTAAAGGGCCTGTGTGCACAGAAAAGAACCCCCCCTTCCCCGCCTCATGACCACCAGACAACCCCTCCCGACAAGAGCCCCCTCAAGACTCCTCCTGAGAGAGCTTCATAACACAATAAGACCCCTTACCCTAAAAGCATGCCTGACTCCCTCAGCAACTATCTGTTGTCTAGTGGGGAGGGGGGGGGAGCAGGGGGGCAGACATGATCCCCATTCTCTCCTGCCTCATTGGTGCCTGGGTTTGAAATGAACAACCACTAGGGTTCAAGATCAACCACTAGGGTTTAAGCTGCTATAGAAGGAAGCATTTCCTTATTTGGCAGCTTGACCTCTAATAACAGAACCACAAGACTATTAATAGAGGGCTTTTAGTGCAATTTGGAATTCCGGGTGTTCTAGGGCTACTGTCTGAGCTACCTTATGTGAACCTATATGATGCCACAGAACCTAACATAAATTCTCTGGGGCAAAATATTCTGAACTTGCTATACCGCAGAACTTAAAAGTTGCCCATGTATAAAGAATGAGAGAAATTGTTATTTGTTCTACTGCTGTGCTTATGTCAGAAGGTGGGTGCCTAAGACTTCTCAGTTCTAAGACCAGCTCTGAAGATCTTGAAAATAAAGCATTGTTGCAACCCAGCATGAAATCCTCACTTGCATTCATTTCTCATCAATAACAGGTGCATACCACTGGTATGTGATAGAAGCAGGGCTGGCCCAACCACTAGGCAAATTAGGCAGTTGCCTAAGGCAGCACCCTCTGGAGGGCAGCCAAACCAGGACATTCAAAGCTAAATAATAGATTTTGACAGCCAGAGGGGGTGTAAATCTTGAGGTTCGCCTAGGGCTAAAACACTTTGGACCAACACTAGGGCCGGCCTCAGATAGAAGGTTTCTGATTTGACCAGCAAGCAATGGTGAGCTCTGATACAGCCAATCAGAATCCTGAATCCTAACATCTGCTTTTGGGCTAATAACACTAAATAAAAAGCCTTAACGTCTCCTTACACAAAGACATTATTTTTTTACCCCAGTGGAGGAGTAGCCTAGTGGTTGGGGCAAGGTACTTCAGGCTGGAAGGTCGGGGATTCAAATCCCACTAGTGGACAGCAACCTTGGGCCGGAAGGACTGGGGTTTCTAGTCCCACAGGTGCTCCTTGTGGTCTTGGGCAAGCCACTTAACCCTCCATAGCCCATGTTCCCTGTAAAATAGTTATCTCCAAGTTATAATGCCCTGTTCAATGTAATTTCAGTTTGTTCAATGTAAACTGCACTGATGCAGAATAGCGCGGTATATAAGAGAATGAAAATAAATAAACTTCACCTTTGCTTTTGTTACACAAAATATTTCTCCACCATTCCTATTAAGGCTAATGTCCTAAGATTTGTGCAAACACCAATGCATTGTATTCTCTCTTAACCCTCTGCCTGCCACTGGGGCCTTATTTCTGGGCTCATTGTCCCAAAGATCCCAAAGCGCCTGCTACATTCCAGAAGATAGACCTGGGGTCTGGCATCCTCCTTTCCTCCAACAGGCTTTATTCCCTTTCTGGCATTTGGGGTTAGCTAGAAAATTGCTTTTACTGTTGTGAAGTACAAGTCAGATATTGTAATGTCCCACTACAACAGACTCCGTTTTACCTTTAGAAATCCTCTGTGTTAGTCCCATGCTTTTTTTAATTCAGATACTGTCCTCGTCTCTACCACCTCCACTGGGAGACCATTCCACGGATCCACTACTCTTTCCGTAAAGACATATTTCCGCATATCACTACTGAATCTATCCCCCTTCACCCTCATCCTATGTCCCCTCGTAGCAGAGGTTGCTTTCAATTGAAAGAGGCTCTCCCCCTGTGCATTTATGCCATGGAGGTATTTAAACATCTCTACCATATCTCCTCTATCCCACCTTTCATCTAAAGTATACATATTAAGATCCTTAAGTCTGTCCTCATATGCTTTATAACGAAGACCACTAACCATTTTAGTAGCCACCCTCTGCACTGAGTTCAAGCTGTTCACATCTTTTTGAAGGTGCGGTCTCCAGAATTGCACACAATAGTCCAAATGAGGTCGCACCGAAGACTTATACAGAGGCACTATCACCTTTTTTCTTCTGCTGGCCATGCCTCTCCCTATGCACCCAAGCTTGTACTGTTACCTTTTCTACCTGTTTAGCTTCTTTAAGATTAGCAGACACAATCATGCTCAAGTCCCACTCTTTTGTGGACAGAAGTACTTCGCCCCCTACACTGGATTTTCACCCCCTACACTGGCTTTTCCCTTGGATTTTCGCAACCCAAATGCATGGCCCTGCTTTTTTTAGCATTAAACCCCAGGTGCCAAATTGTAGAGCATTCCTCAAGCTTAGGTAGATCTCTTGTTATCTACTCCTTCCTGGGAGTCTGGGGTTCTTATGTTTCTGATGGTTGCACAGTTGCATGTTAGCATATTGATGGTTTCCTATGATTGCCAGGGATATGTTTTTCCATATAGCTGTACAGACCCGTTTCAGTATTCTCTGGCCCGTTCCTTGCATTGCACATATTGTTTTCAGCGATGGCCACTGAATGAATGACTACGGTGTTCATCACATGCCATGTCTGTTTTGCTGCAAGGTCTTTCAGGACAGGCATCTCCTTTTCCACTTGCCTTTTCAATAGCTCTGGTGCACGTAGATGACCGTGTAGTGTTGTGGGTATGCAACAGACTTCTCCATATAGCCTGGGCTGCATGACCTAACCTGCTTCACCAGTATTACTGTTTTGTTTGCATGGGTACTACACTGTCAGTATGACCATCAGCTTTGGAGATGTTCGTTTTGCCCGTGGAGACGTGGCCGCATGGAAGCAGGCAGCATTGCGCACATCTTTCTTTTTGGAATACTGCGAGCACAAGGATGTACATGCCATTTGCTGCATTTACTCATGTTCCATTATAGCAGCATGGGCCCGTGTTATCCCTGATGTTTTGTTCATGCCGTTCCAGGAATGTATATCTCCTTGATTTCGGATCCGCGGGTGCACATTTTCACTTTAGACATTTCTGCTGGCCAGATATGCATGTTATAGAATTGGCCTCCACACTTTCACAATGTACCTTGAGCTAATAGCCGATACTACAATGCAGATTCTTCTTGTTCTAGTGTGACTGGGTTGCTGAGTTGTTCTTATTCCTTCCCCCATGGCTTTCCAATGTAGACTCCTTGATTCTTTCTCCTTTCCATGGGTGGAACTGTTCTCCTCCTGAGCTAGTAGGGTGTGCAGACAGTTTTCCACATTCACAAAGAAATTTGGGTGTAGGCTTCAGTCTAAGATACCTCCTTACCCCTCTGCGGTCTCCTACTGCAGTTGCTGATCCTTTACTTCATCAGAATATAGAAGGACTAGGGGACATGCAATGAAGCTACAGGGTAAACTATTTAAGGCTAATAAAAGAAAATATTTTTTCACTCAACGTGTAATCAAACTCTGGAATTTGTAACCAGAGGATGTAGTAAAGGCTGTTAGTGTAGCTGGGTTTAAAAAAAGGTTTGGACAAGTTCCTGGAGGAAAGGTCCATAAACCATTATTAAGAAGGGACCCAGGATATCACTGCTTGACCCAATACAAGCATTGTGGAACCTGTGTCTTTTGGGGAAACTGCTAGGTACTTATGACCTAGATTGGCCACTGTTGGAAACAGAATACTGGGCTTGATGGACCTTGGTATGACTCAGTATGGCATATCTTATGTTCTTATGTTCTACTCTATGGCAGATTTTGGTATCATAAGCAAAGAGGCAAATCTTACTCAACAGTCCTGCAATATGATTAACAAAGATGTTAAAAAGAATAGAACCAAGGACAGATCCCTGAGGCACATCATTGATAACTTCCTTCTCCTCAGCTCCCTTTACCTGTATCCTTTGCCCCACCCACTCAATCAATTTCTAGCCCAATCAGTAACTTTAGGGTCTATCCCTAGGGTGCTCAGTTTGTTTATAAGTCACTTGTGTGGAATGATGTCAAAGGCTTTACTGAAATCTAGGACTCTCCCTTGGTTCAACTCCCTAGTTACCCAGTCAAAGAAATCAATCAGATTTGTCTGACAAGACCTTCCCCTGGTAAACCCATGCTACCTTAGATCCTGCAATCTATTGGACTCCAGAAAACTCATTGTTCTATCTTTTAAAAGTGTTCCCAATAATTTACTCACCACAAAGTTTTGACTAACTGGCCTGTAGTTTTCAATCATCCTTACTTCTGGTTTTGTGTAAAGGGACCATATGTGCCTTTCTTCCTCTGGGCCCAATCCCAACTCCAAAGAAGCATTGAAAAGGTCAGTCAGTGAAGCTGCTAGAACATCCTCAAGTTCCTTCAGTATTCTCGGGTGTATCCCATCCATTCTCATCACTTTGTCTAGTTCCTCACAAACACAGTCTTATGAAAATCGTTCAAGCTCCTCGTCATTTCTGTTCCTGTTTGTGGGTGTTTTCTGAGGTCCTGCTCCTGGACCTTCATCTGTGAACACAGAACAGAAATATTTGTTAAGCAATTCTGCGTTTTCCTTACAACTTTCTACATATTCTTCCCCTTCACCCTTTAGTTTAGTCTGACAATACCACTTTTGCCCTTCCTTCTCTCACTAAGATATCTGAAAAATGTCTTATCCATTTTATTGCATTGGCTATTTCCTCCTCTTTTTGTATGTTTGCTTTCCTGACTACTTTGCTAGCCTCTCTAAGTTTTTCCAAATATAGATGGTTCTCTTCCTCTCTCTATGATCTCTTATATTTCCTGAAGGCCTCCCTCTTTTTCTTCACCTTTTCATCTATTTCTTTTGCCTCCTTTTCCTTTTACATTTATTGACCTTTCAAACAAAAAGATCTATTGGCCTTAAAATATCCCCTTTCAGTTTTGCCCGCTGTTTTTCTACATCCCCAGCTGTTCCCATCCCGCTGACTCCTTGAAGTATTGGCCCATCTTGGCAAAATTAGTTTTCCAAAAGTCTAATACCCTTGCTTTTGAATGGATTTTATCAACCCTAGTACTAATACTAAACCACACCATCTGGTGATCACTGGATGCAAGATGATCTCCCACTATAACATCAGAAACACTTTACCCATTGGTAAGCACCAAGTCTAGTATGACCTCTTCACATGTGGGTTCTGTTACCAGTTGCCTGAATAGTTCTCCCTTTAGAGAATTCAGGATCTCCTTACTTCTATATGACACTGCAGCGGGGATGTGCCAATCCACATCTAGCATATTGAAATCACTTTTCAGTAGCACTTCTCCTTTCATGGCAATGCTGCATATGTCTGCTATTAGATCTCCATACACTTCTTCCTGTGAGTGGGATCTGTATATTACTCAAATTCAAATAGATTTTCCTTTCCCTCTTTCTAATTTAACCCTCAGTGCCTCCTTAACCCTTTTAAGTCTTGTAATTCTATAGCGTTAATATTCTTTTTTTATATATAGTGCCACTCCTCCTCTTCTTCCTACTCTGTTCTTTCTGAATAAAGTATTGCCCGGTATAAATTACATCCCATTCATGGATGTCTGTGAACCATGTCTCTTTAACTACTACTAAATCCAAGTCACCCTCTTCCATTAAAGCCTCAACATCTGGGATCTTCTTTCCCATATTACAGGCATTTATGTACACCATTTTCCAGATGTTGCCATTTTTACCCATTTCTACAGAAGTATTTAATGTTTCACTTACCTGAGGGTTTTCTTCACCCATCTCCAATGAATCTAGTTTAAAGCCCTCTTCAGTAGATTAGCCAATCTGCTGCTGAAAACACCTTGACCCTTCATGGGCAGATGGACACTATCTCTGCTCTGCAGCCCTTGGAGCATCACCCCAAGTCCAGGAAACCAAAACACTCTTGATGATACCACCTACACAGCCATATATTCATCTCCAGGATGCAATCTTCTCTGCCTCGGCCTTTACCCTCAACAGGGAGGATTGAAGAGAGCACCACCTGTGCACCTATCTGCTTCACCCTCTGTCCCAGTGTCATGAAGTCACTTTTGATATGTTCAGAAGGATATATAGCAGTATCATTTGTGCCTTTCTAGACATCAAGTCTAGTTGGCAGATGGATGCCTCAGTACCCCTAAGAAGAATCACCAACCACCACTACCCTTTACTTCCTTGTGGTCACTGATTCTGCAACTTTAGGGTGCTTGAGCTCTTGTTCTTTCTATTTATGGCATGTGTTCACCTCCTCCACTTCCAGGGCAGCATATTGGTTCTTCAATTCAAGGGTTAGTGGAATTGGAGTGTTGATTTGGTAGTCTCTTGTGACTCGTCTCCATTCTGTAGCCTCCCATCTTCACTTCTGTCAGAGAGCTTGGATGTTTCAAGAAGCATCTCATCAGTGAATTTCTCAATGTCTTAAATGCTTCTCAGCCTCACCACCTCTTCTCTGAGTTCCTCCACTTGTCTCCTGAGAGCTTCATCATGCAGCATCCTGCATATGGAACCGGTCCTTCAAATGACATCAGGCTCTCTGTCTGGACAGAGGGAGAAGCTGTAACAGGAGCACTAGCTTTGGTAATATGATTTTTCCAGCCATTGTTCAATTAGTGGAGCTTTGGCACCTGTTGAAGTAAAAGAGAGAGACCTTGCTTGCAATGGAGTCCCTGTTAGGAATGCCTCTATGCAATGGAGTAACTGTTAGTAATATCTTGGTCACAGTGATTAATATGGTTAGCAGGCCTGCTAATCAAGTTAATCACTTTGAATATCAGCTCCATAACTTCCTAATCAGTACCTATCCCCATAAATTTATTTATTTATATGTCTTTAGCTCATGCCTTTCCGGTTCAAAACAAGTTACATTCAGTTACAGTAGGTTAAATATTAAACTTTTTATAGATATATAATACAAATATATTTCAGAAGTTACGTCACAATCTGAGATGAATGTCTCATCTCTGATTTTTCAGGGTAGTTTGCAAAAAAATAAGGTCAATACATATATTCATAAACTGAAAGAAATCCATACTGCATTGGCTGAAAGTTATCCTTGAAATGCCTGGCTGAAAACAATAATTCTAATTCTCTCCTCACTTTAGTAACAGTGACACAAATGACCTTCATTACCAGAGACTTTATGAATTAACTAAAACCCCTGCACACAAGGGTAGAAGGGCAAGATGAGGGAAGGGGTTTGGATTAGAGACTAGCTCTTCTTTGATCTGCACTGTGCACTGCTTACTCTAGCCTCACCCCTCTCCAGTCCTCTTCCCGATAGTTGCCCTAGAGGGGAGGGACTGGAGCCGAAGCAGAGGGCCCTAGTCTTGCAAATGGCCTGATTGTCACAGTACATGTGGGTAACAATGAAATAAGAAGATGCGGGAAGTACAAAGCTAAGTTTGCAACCTCCATGGCAATATTCTTGGAAGTTATTCTTCCTGCTCCATATACGGGACCCCAGAGAGATGCTGAACTCCAGAGTATTAAGGGATGCATAAGACAATGCCTCAGGGAACAGGACTTTAAATTAACCACACACTGGCAGAATGTTTTGGGAAAGAAGGAGCCCAAGAACTGGCAGGATGGGTTCCACTGAAACCAAAATGGAACCTTGATGCCGGGGTTAAGAACTAAAACTGACACAGAGCAGCATGCAAACCTACAATCGCTCCTGAACGCATGATTTGGAGTGGGGTATTTTTAAATACTGTTAAAACACGTCTCATGATATCAAAGACGTGAAAAACACTTTATTAGTTCAGAATTTAAATAAAGAAGAGATAAATGTGAGTGATTCTAAATTAGCTGAATCAACTGCTAATCAGTCTGTGAAAAGGGAAAGAAGAATAGATGTGTCTATGTTTGAATGCCAGGTAACTCAGACTGGCCACTGTTAGAGACAGGATGCTGTGATGAATGGATGATTGATCTGACTCAACAAGAATCAACTTCTATCCTGACGCATTGGGATGTCTCCTTTCTTACTGAGAGGATTCATCTTCTTCTTCCTCTTGATCTGTTCCTCAGTCTTAATTTTATTCATTACATTTCCCTGCATTTCCTATTAACAGCCACTCCCATTAAGTCTTCCCTCTGCTACTGTTTCTCTCATTATATTTTCCCAGGATTATTTTGTACAAGGACAGCTACAGCAAAAATTCTATCTACCATAGAGAAGGGTTGGGTGAGGCAATTTTCAGAATTCCCCTGGAAACAGGCTTTATGTAACCCCAGTGTTCTATCTGAGAAAAGATCTTACTCTGTCCAAATGTTTTTTTCACAGTTGGAGGTCATTCTGTGGTATTTATGTCAGCCAATAGGAACCTGAGGGCCCAGGATTTAGGAATAATTTTGATTAACTACTTCCACTGGTATTTAGCAGCTCACAGATGCAAATACTGTAATGAGTGAGTAGACTGGGGGAAGAAACCCCTTTGCAAAAATTCTCCGGTAACAATCGTTAGAAGTCAATTTGTTTTATCATCAAAAGAGTTCTATTTTAAGAACAAAAGATGGCGCAATAAATAAATAAATAAATAAAACGATTTGCTAGTTTCTTATTTAAAAATGCACTGTGATAGCTTTCAATATAAGGTACCAAAAATATTTTTAAAAACAATCACTGTACAGTGCTCAAAGGGGCATGTGTACGAAGCAACATTAGCTGTTAAAGTAGCAGATAGTACATGCTAATGTTCCACACTGACACCTATTACAGAGGAAATGCAGAATCTGCATTTTGCATGTTAAATGCGGGGAGAGGTGGGGAGAAGGCATGGTGACAGGAGGCATCCGGGGTCCGAGCAATTGCATCGTGCTGGCTGTCAAAATCGCTGATAGCTCAGCTGCACTTATTTGCAACCATGCTATCGGGATTGCAACTGCATGGCTGCTGCTATTCACAGTGGTAGAACATTGGTACCCCCTGTCCCCCCATCCACCTCCCCATGTGGAGGAAAAGAGCAGTGCCACAGAATGTACTGTAAGATCCCCATGGCATCGCTAAAGGACCCCGGTCTTCCCAAACTCCTTAGAAACCCCCTTTCCTCTGAAAACATGCACATCATGTGGATCTGTCATCCCTCTCCCAAACCCAGATAGACCCCCTGAAGACCTCCAAAATGCCCCAAATCAGCACCAATGCCCCCCAAACCAGACCAGTCCTTATTGGGGCTTTCCTGATGAGTCAGTGATGATCAGGACAGCTGCTCCCCTCCACTTCTGCCCCATCTACATTGTCCTTCAAAATGGTGCCGGTCTTGTGATGCTGACCCTTAGTAATAGCAGTGCAGACTGAGGTAATCAAAATTACTCTTTTGTTTTGCAGAATAATTCACATTTGATTACAGTTTTGAAAAATATTAGATAAGTAGACTTTAATTGTTGTGAAATCAATAAACAACTAATCGATTTTCTTTCTGCAACCTTTTTCTCTTTCTCTTAGCAAGAATTTGACCTCAGCTGCTGGCAAAACTACAGACAAGTGCGGGTATTGGTTTAAGTTTGGTTTTCCTTCTTTAAAATACAGTTTTGTTCTCTTAGAAAGTAGCATCTCTCAACTGGTGCACGAGCATGCAGTGAATTCAGCCCTTATCTCTCCTTCTGAAACAGCTTGAAACTCGCTGCCACTCTGTACCTTAGTTGCCTTGGAAGTTTCCAGCGGTGACTGGGGGTGATTCAAAAAAGCAGAAGACTTCTTGCTACAAATCACGTACTGTACTACCCTGACTGACAGCCAAATCACAAAGGGAATCCATCTCCCTCATCCATGTGTATGCAGTTTAACTGAGAGTTCCACACGCCAGGGTCCATATAACTGATGTGATGTCACAAGCTTTTCATCACATAAAAGATCATGGGGAGGGTGCTCAAAGGCATTTACATGGTTTGCGACCTCTACATGTCCCGATGGTAATCAGTTAGCATCAGGGCGTGCTGTGGGTGTTCTGGATTGGCACCTGTCACTAACTGGTTAATGCACATTTTAGGGTGCGATAACTGGCTGTGGTAACATAGTATGTGATGGCAGATAGAGACCAGTATGGACCATCTATTCTGTCCAGTAAGGTGGTCCTTTTGTGGCTGCAACACTGTTAAACATTTTTTTAAAAAGTGTCAGGCAGGTCCGTGGAGTCTGTCAGCCATGATCTGCAGCAGTTTGGCAGATAGGGAACCTGGTTAGAGCTCGGGGAATGAAACCACAAAAGTTGGAAGGCAGCCGTTCACAGCTATGCTGCTGTGGGGTAAAGCCAGATTTAAATTTAAAGGGGCCTTACCCATTTGTTAATGTAAAATAAAAAAAAAGGAGCAAAGAGCAGCAGACTGCAGATAGAGAACAAGCGTGGGACGTGAGCATACGTATGCTCAGGGGTTATTTTGAATTTAAAGGGACCATGCTCCCGGAAATAGTAAAGATATAGTATGCTGGGGGGGGGGAGGGGGGAACAATCCACTTTGAGAAGGGGCTACAGAGCAAACGTGGATGATGGAGAGTTGGTCATTAGTCTTTCTAAATTTAAAGGGCTATGTGCCATTATGGTAAAGGATACAAACAGGTATTTTTTACCATGAAGGGGTAAGGGGGCAACGAAGGGACCTTTATAGGAGAGCAGAAGGGAATTGTTGGGTGTCTTAAAGATTTGGACACACTAGTAATGACCACAACAGTATTGGAGCAAATCCCAGTTGTGGAAGGATAGAGGGGCTCAAATACAAGGAGCAGTGTCAGGGAAGGTGATTAGGATCAGTGGTTTGCAATCTTTTTTTTATATATATATATTTTAATTTGGTGGTACATTGGTTCATTGTCCAGGGGAGTATGCCATATGATCAGAGGGGTTATTGGTTTAGTGATAAATTTAGTGGAGACAACTCTGGTAATTTTGGGAGTAGGGAAGTTTGAATTTGTCGTTTCTCGTGGAAAATAACGGCTCCCACAGAAATGAATGCGCTCCATTGAAGCTTATGGATGTTTCCCTGGCAGCCTCTGAAAACGGCAAAGATTCCAGAGAAAGCAGGTGCCGACCTGCCAGTTAGAGGAGACTGAAAGGAAGTCCCATCGGTCACTACATAGCAATACTATGGAAACACCAATGGCACATCCAACTGACAGAAGTGACAGGCTTTAGCTTTCTCTATAACATCAGCAAAATGTGCCCTTCCTCTCTGAACACACTACTAAGATACTTACCCACTCCTTAGTCACCTCCTGTCTAGACTATTGCGATCTCCTCCTTGCTGGTCTTGTAGCCTGAATCATCTCTCTGCAGTTCAAGCTGTTCAAAACTCAGCTGCACGGCTAGTCTTCCACCAGCCTCGATAAGCTCATCTCAGGTCGCTTCATTAACTTCCTATACGTTCCCATATCCAGCTCAAACTTCTCCTACTGACCTATAAGTGCACTCATGCTGCCGCTCCTCACCACCTTTCCTCTCTTATCTCTCCCTACACCCCTCCTCAGGAACTCCGCTCTTCTGGAAGATCCCTTCTATCTGTGCTCTTCTCTTATTTATTTATTTATTTATTTATTTAAAGTTTCTTATATACCGCGCTCTTTAGCATCAGCGCGGTTTACATGGAACAAAACAATCTCAGTACATTTGAAAACACGTATGAGTTACAGATAACAGGGCAATAAACTTGGGTAACAAGGGTAACTATCTACAATAACGATTGAACTATTTACATAAAATCAATTAGCAGCGAGCGTAATTACATCAACATTTTTAGTTCTAGATGGTATGTCTTATGGAGTGGTTATGCATAAGAATCTGTCTTATGACATATTATAACAGCATTACGGTGGCTGGAAGTACTCAGTGAATAGGTAGTGCTTGATAGCCTTCCTGAACTGCTTCATGTCTCATATTGCCCTGATATCTGGATGAAGTTTATTCTTCTACTGCCAACCCCAGACATTGATCCTTTCGCTTGGCTGCTCCTTATGCCTGGAACAAACTACCTGAGTCTATACATCAGATTTCAAATCCAGGCTGAAAACTCACCTCTTCAAGGCCGCTTTTGGATCTTGATCCGCTTAGTCTATGTGTTTCCCTACCATTCCTCTAGACGTACCCTTGTCCTCAGCTGTTGTGTTGTCTGACTTGACTAGATTGTAAGCTCTGAATAGCAGGAACCATCTCTTACATGTGTCTGTATAGCACTGCATACTCCTTATAGCACTATACAAATGGAAAGTAGTAGTAGTACTAACGGCAGCACTGAAGAATCCTCCAGTTGCCCTGAAAACCTGATGATGTTGGGAAGATCACTCGGAGCTGTCTAAGAGGACAGACCTGTTTTTGCTGAGCTAAGAATGCCAGTGAATATTGGTCAAAAGAAAAAGGGCAAAGCTGCAATTTTCTTTTATCAATGAGTGAATGTGAGTGAAGGGACTTAAGACTAATTACAGTGGTCCGTGAATGTACGCCAATGAAGTGAATGTGAGGGAGTGAGTGCTGAAAATGTTTAGGGCTACAGTTGGGGCCTTGCCAGACATAGCCAAAAGGGAAAAAGTGAGCACTAAATTGCTTAATGTGACTGTGTGATACAAATAAAAGGATATCCCTGAATGCTGATATATACAGTGCAGTAACTTTGTATGCTGCAGGAGTCAGTAAAAAAACAAAACAAATCACTGGAGAGGGTTCAGTTAGGCCCGGAAAGTGCCCCGAAAAGAAAGCCCTAGAGCAGCTGTTCTGAATGTGATGAATGAAAGCAAGTGTGCAAAAGTGTGCTCTTAGCAGTGATCTGAGTAGCTAGGGACTTAAACTGATAATTGTTCTTTCACCTAGATAGTTTTAGTAGAATAGGTCTTACCTAAACCAAGAACCATGAAAAAGAAAGATTGTTTCTAGTCTATAGTTAGGGTTTTTCTTTTTTTTTTTTTAAACTTTTATTTTCATTTTGCAACAAACAAAAGAAACAACACACCAAAAGACAAAACAAGTATACAATAAGAAAAAGTAAACCCATTACCCCCCACCCCGATGCTTCTTCTCTACCCGATTATATCAGCATGTGAGCGCTTCCAATTAACAGTGATTATACATCAAGCGATCAAAAGAGTATCTACAATACAGCATGATCATGGGACAGAGATATATACAAAGTTAGACAGTCAAATGAGAGCATTTAGCAAAATGTACATAGTCATTGAGCAGCTTCCATTGAGACCAATGAGAAGGAGTCTGAACGGAGAAAGCGAACAGACGAGGTATTTGTTCATATTTACTGTGAAGACAGGCATGATTCCACCATTCATTGGGGCTCAAATGGGAGCTAAGTTTCCAGTATTACTTAATTAGGGAAATAGCAATGCTAAGCATAAAGTTCGAAAGGAGATAAGCCATTTTTGGGAGAGAGGGGATCCCCGCAACTGGGCGAAGTCCCACTATCCTCCAAGAAAGGGGCTCCTGAGAGTGCGAGATAGACTAAATACGACCCCAGACCCGACGCCAGTAATACTGTAGTGCGGGATATTCATGCATAACATGAGGCAATGAACCAATGGCCGCAGGACGTGTCCAGCAACCATTGCCCTGAGTAGTGTTCCATTTGTCTAATCTGTGAGAAGTGTAAAAAACACCGGTGGGCTAGAAAGGAGAGGGTCTGAATGAGTGAGGCGGATCGGGAACCCGTGTCCCTCTACTCCTGATAAGGCTCTATTGCTCCGAGATCAAAGTCACATGCAATTCTCTCTCCCATACTTTCTGCGCTATAGGGGTATCTCTAGGTATAGCATTACAGAAGGTTTAGTAAAATTGGATGCTACACCCGGTGAATTACCGAGAGATCGGAAAGTCTCCAATCAACCTTATATAGAGAATGCCGATGGCGGGAGTACTCTAGTGGATCAAAGGCGATACTGAAGTTGCACTGACCAGAGTCGGGAGTCTAAAGATTGCATAAGAGTATTAAAGGCACCTAAAGTGTCTAAAAGCATTGATGGATAGTGGGAGTCTGATGGGAGAGTCATACCAGGGAGAAAGGTAAGAGGAATCGGTTCGCAAAGGCCCGCTTCTGTATCTAGCCACACAGGTCTACTCGGTACTGGCTCTTCCAACCAACGAGCACCTTGTTTGAGAAGAAAAGATTGAGGGAACACTTGAGTAAAATCGCCACCAAGTATTAATGGAGCATTGGCAGAGGCCGAGGCCAACTGCGCAATACTTGCATAGTAAGCAGGGTTGTCCACATTCGGGGCATAATGCAAATACACGTGAATTCACTATCTCCAACCTCAAGGTGTACACGGGCCCATCTACCCTTCTTGTCAGCGCTAATATCAGGTACAGTAGCGTGCTAAGACTTCTTAACCAAAGTGGCTATCCCGTACCATTTGAAAACGGTGGGAGAATAGGCAGCTACCATGTGAGGCTTAGCATTGAGTTTCAGTGTTTCAGCAGAGTTTAAATGCGTTTCCTGAAGAAACACTAAATCAACATGCTCATGGCTAAGATAGCTAAGGATTTTCTTTCCTCTGAGTGGACCATTAATGCCTTTGACGGTGAATGATAAGATTTTACATAAGGCCATACAGAGAAGTTAAAAATTCTGAGCATGATAGCACACATAATTTCACTATGTCCCTCAAACTGACTGTATCTGGCTGTACACATGACATAGGAAAAATAAACTAATATAATACAATGAAGCGCCCCACATTAACAAAGAAAACCGCAGTACGGTAGAGGAGAAGCAAAACCCCAAAATTACTGGCGACCATGTGTCTGCGGGGAGAAACCCCAGAGAAGGCCGAAATTGAAAAAACACATAACCTGTAGGACTGTGCGTGCTCCGAATCCGACCGGGGCACACATCATGAAGGGATAGGAGACCAAAAAACAAAAGTCATATAGAGAAAGAAAGAAAGTCCAGGCTATTTCTGTGCTTGGCTATGACCGCCGCATCGGGCCCTTCAAGATGGCGGATAGAGCCGGCAAATAAGAGTCCAAACTTTGGGATTAGCGCATCTGCTCTGCTTCTTTGGAGTCTAAAAATGTTGATAGTAGATCAGGATCTTCGAACGTCCTGGTTTGGTTATGGAGAGTCACTCGGAGCTTCGCTGGATACAACAGGCCAAAGCGAGCCTGTAGCTGTTGAAGTCGAGGGCGAAAAGCAAGGAGTTTCTTCCGACGGTCAACGGTAGGCTTTGCCAAATCAGGAAAGAAGGAGACCTTATGACCTTCAAATTCCAAATGATGATTCGCTCGGGCAGCATGTAAAATTTGTTCCACTTGATATCGTAGCAAGCTAAAGACAATAGGCCGGGGGGTCGTGCGGTTGAGCGCCATGTGGGCAGGAACACGGTGTGCTCGATCGATTTCCAGTTCTTTATGAAAGGTGATCTTCAGCAAGGAGGGAAGAGTTTTGAGCAAGAATTCTCTTATATCTCCTGCTTTCACCCCCTCCGGCACTCCGAGGAGCCTCACATTGTTGCGACGGGCTCGATTATTGCTATCTTCTAACTCCTTTTGAAGATTCTGTATCTGACGCTCAGCCTCGTCCAGTTTGCCCAAGCGCACCTCGTGCGAGTCGAGGACCCCCGCCATGTTGTCCTGCCGTAATGAAAGACTTTCAAGTCGGTCTTGGAGCACTCCAAAGTCTTCTCGCATGGCTCGAAGCGCTTCTCCATTGGACTGCACCAATTCCTTCACGCCGCGTATTTCTTCCAAAATCTCCAGGTGCATCTCGGGGTTTTCACGAAATGGAACCATCTTCTGTGGGGAGGACACCTCTGTTTTGGAGCGTTTTCCGTGAGAAGAAGAAGGAGACCCGAAGTCCAAGTGCGCTGGTTTATGGGCCGCCATTCCCCCCGAGGTGCCCCGGTCAGCTCGGAGCGAAATAGTAAATTTGTGTAGGTATTAAGTCAGGATTCTAAGTAGGCCTCTCGGGAGCTTCAACGCAAAGCGTCCTACCCGCTGGACATCAGGCTCCGCCCCCCCCCCAGTTAGGGTTTTTCTTTATTGAGTTAGTAGAGGTAGGTAGTAGGTGATCTACAAAGACTACCAGCTAGAAGGACAACGCCGGGAGTTGAGAAGACTACAGAAGATCATAATTAAGATAAGTGCACACCAACAAAAATTTCCATACAACCCAGGCCAGATTATTTTATTTTATTTTTTATTTGAGTAGCAGCTTTAAGGGAAAGGACTAATGAATGAACATTACATTATTCTGACATTGTCCTAAAAAACAAACAGACAGATGGACACATACAGACAAACACATATATGAGGAACAGTCATACTTACCTGACTTGGTTGTTCAGGTATTGCTGGATGTGTAAAAGATGAGAACAGAAAATATCAATTCTTTAGTTGTAACCTCTATGAGAGCATAAAAGAGAAACTTAAAAGCCAAAGGAGAAATTGTTGATACGTCTCTGATGCAATCTTGTAACAGCAGGTTGAGAGTCTTACCGAGAAGTAAGAAAAAGAAGCGTTTAAGAGTACAAAAGCCTGTTTAAGATAACATTCTTGCAATAAAATAATTCATTGTTGCATTTGTAAACAACTATTGCTACCATCTGGTTATAATAACAATTAGTTGAGACCAGTAAAACAAAACGCCAAAAAAATGGGTCAAAAAGTCCATAGATAGAATAAGAGCTGAAAGTGAGGTGGCTGTTTTGGGGGCATTTTTGCCGCCTTCAAAACTTTGCCACCTGAGGCAGCCGCCTCACATCGCCTCATTATAGAGCCGCCCCTGAATGTAATCTTTCATAGCTCCCGCATATTGCTGTGTTATAAGATTGGAATTGTTTGCAGAAAGAAGAGAAAAGGGTTAGAACGGCCTTCTTACTGTCTTGCATATGTAATGACATTTTGCCATTGCATTGCTGTAGATACAATTTAACAACGGATGTAATGTAAATGTTGAAACTTCCTTCTTCACACTTTAGCCAACACATTAGTCTCTCATGAGAAAGTAATTGCTATTATCTAAGCTACATTAGTAGGAAGACCAGTTTGCTATGCAGTGGGAGACATTTTATTGTCTAACAGATGCCTAATTATAAGAAGTTAAGTACTTTGGAAGCAAGTGATGCATTTAAATGAATGCTTTGGTGCTAAAGTGAAAAGGGCATTATTTATCAATTAGGGCGATTTATGTTTTTTATAGGGAATCTTGAACATTGGTTTAAAGAACTTTTATTAAGCAGAAGGTCATCAAGCCCTTCAATGCAGTTTCTCCGCAGTTCTTTCTTGTTTTACACAAAGCATTGAACGACAGAGATGCAGCCAGTAGGGGATGAATATCTAATGAGTGCACTAGAAAGATTTTATTGTACATGCTAAATTTTTAACCAGAGGCCCAGTGACAAAGCTACAGGGCATGCACACATTAAAAAGCCAAAACTAAAGAGATTGCAACCATTAACGGTGAGTGCTCTGCATATTTAAATATTCTATACAAACCAACCCATATGCAAGGGAAAACCACAAAAACATGCAACAAGAAACTGTTGTGAATTGTTGCATATCTCTGAAGAGGAAGGAATATCTTTTTTCCCAAGTCTTGCTGAGTAGCTTCGCATGGTGATCCCATTGTATAAAATCTATACCAAATTGCAGCAGGGTAACACTATGATAAAAGTATTGTAGGAAGGAAAAAGAAGGATACAGATTGACTGCACATCGCCTGGGATAAAAATGTGCTCACCCTTTCCGTATACACTAGGGCTAACGATAGTAGTAGTGATATGATAGTGCAAAACCTTCAGGAGAAGAGAGTATCCCTGGTGTAGCCATAGACCATGGTGAATTTGTTCACGGACCCAGTGCAGCAGGACATAAACCACAGAAACTAATGAAAAAGTTAAGAGGACTGAAAACTGTTAGGTGGATTTCAAAAGAAAAAAAAAGAGATAATGTACTGCTACTATGATGCTACAAACCCTGCATTTGATTGCTGAGGATAGATGAAAAGAGATTGCCAAAAAATGGAAAAAAGACAAAAACTCTCAAAGGAAAAACTGAAAAAGGCAGCTAATGTAAATCGAAAATCTCTGATTGGACAGATTAAAGTATGAGTCAGGGGGTGTTAAACCAATAAAATATGGCAGAAAGATACAGAAATACTTCCAAGTTATTGGGAGCCACGGGTCTGATTAAGAGGAATTTCGAGTCACACCTAGACAAGTTGCCTGTACGTTGCATCTTAAGAATTCCAGAAGGAAGCTCTCTTTGGCATGATGCAAATACTATGGCATGAGTTAGCGGTAGATTTGAGAGAGTAAAATCATATGCCACATATTCGGGCTTAGGAGTGAGGTTCATTACTGTCATGGTATGTGTAAAACTAACCCATTTGGAAAAATTGCTCCCAAGAGACAGCTCAGTGGATCCTCTACTTCAGCAAGTACCATGGCTTCCTCAAAACATTGGACCCCAGAAGAAGCTTCATAATCCAGTTCCCAAAAATGGATACCTCAATCAAGAGCTCCCCAATCAAGTTCTTCCTTCAAAAAATGATCTCCTTAATCAAGGCCACTCCCCCCTTCCCCAAGAATGCCTCTTAACCAGTTCTCTAATGAAAGTGCTACCATCCCCAAAAGATTTCTCAATCTCAATCTCAATGACACTGCCACTTCAAAAGCATAGCAGCATGGGGGGGGGGGGGGGGAGGGTGCCTGCCCACTTTCTCCTGTCTCTGCAAATGGTGGTCTCTTTCCCGCAAAGCACTATCCAAGATGATCAGACAAGGATGCTCGCGCTCTCCCTTGTCATGAAATCCCTGATTATAACAGTGAGAGCACACACACACACACACACACATTGTTGGTATGAAATATAAGGGATTGAAGCACAAACTGTCATTTTATGCTGATGACATTCTTTTGTTCTTGCACACCCCCTCGATTTCCAGGGCCTTGTGCTGGTTCAATCACTTCTCAACCATCTCATGCTTTAATATAAATTGCCAAAAGACAGAATCCCTCTCATTAAATAAATGTATGTAGACTGGCAATGATGAAGGCTACCCATTCAGATATTAGGGTCCATGCCTGAAATACTTTGGAGTCTTAGTGGACTCTATTTTAGAGGCTATGTTGCCACTTATGAAAGAACAGACAGATGGTTCCATTACACCTCTCTCAGTGGGGCTGGCTGGAGGCCCAAACTCAATAATACACTGTTTGCTGTCTTTGACGTTCCCTAATGGGATATACAAGAAATTAGCGAAGGCTCTCATTAGTTTCATGTAGCATGGCATGCTCCCCTGCATCTTAGTGAAAAAGCTGAAGTTGGCAAAGACAGAGAGGGGAATGAACTATCCACATTTTGAGAAAAAACACCTTGTTTTTGTTAAGACAGAGTGGACAATGACTGGGGGATACAGAAGTGGAGGGACCAGTCTGGCCGGGCATGGTCTCTACCCAAAATATGGTCACTTGGCAGAAACTAGGGCCATCCAGGCAGGTTTTCATATGTTGGAGGAATGTTTTGACCTATTAGAGATCTTTTGTTAGCTGTCCTTGTTATGAAACAATACCCGGATCATAATAAACAAGCAGCTGGTTCACTGGGGGTAACGATCGAGGAAGATCATCTGGACTATAGGTCAGTTGCAGGTGAATAATACATTCGAGACACGGAGGCACTCGGTCAGGAGTTTGGTGTACCCCCTTCACAGTTCTACACATATTTGCAATTCCAGTTTTCATTGCACTCCAGCATGGTGGATCCTGCTCAAATTAAGGAAGACTGGACTTTGGCCAAGTATGTGTGGCCTACGGTTGCATTTTATGACACTGGATCATGGCTTTATAAAACTTTATGAACACTGTAGACCAGAGGGTATGGAAACAGGATTTGCAGGAAGAGCTGAGTCTGCAACTATGGACCATTTTATGGCGTAGGCAAATACAGATATCCCAGTCTGCCTCAATGATTCAGCCTATGTTTTCTTCAATGCACCAAGCCTACTGGACTCCAGTGAAGGTTGCTAAATTTTCCAGGAATATGAGTTAGCAATGCTGGAACCTTATAACTGAAATCAGGACTTTGCCTCATATGATTTATTATTATCAAAATATACAAATGTAATGGGACAGAGGTTTGGGAGCTTATTAGTCAGATTCTGACCTTTCAAATCCTGATAAGTTACAAAGTAGTTATATGGCAATCTATGGGGGTAGAAGTTACCTTCAAGAAGGTAGAAACATTTTTACTGGATTTTATGTTAACCATGGCAATGAAAGTTGTCATTAAGAACTAGAAGATTTCAGAACCATTTGAAATGTCTGTATGGTAGAATATTTTACATTTATATAATAGATCTGAGTGAGTGGCAGTGGAGATACCATGAAGAGTGATGCTATATAGGGTTCCACAAAGTTCCTTGCTCTCTTCGGTGTTTTTTAATGTTTATCTCCTGCTATTTGTCCATCATCTATACTCTAGGGGGCGGTGCTTCTACATACTCTGATGACATACAGCTGCTCATTCCAGTGACTGACTTGAATAATATTTCCATGGCTTTAGAATTATGCCTGCGGATGATCGATGAATTTATCAATGAGTTAGTTTTGAATACGACTGAACTGCTGTGAGTATGGGCCCTGCTTATCTTGCTGATTTACTTTTAAGTCAAAATGTGGACTTTGATTAACTAAGCTGGTCTGCTTAAAGTATGTACTAAGCTGTCTACCATTCAAGCTGCCAATTTTTCCACGGCAGCCCTGCAGTTGTGAAACCAGCATCTATTTATTTATTTATCAAACACTTATGTACCGCACTTTCCCATGGATCAGGTGCGGTTTACAAAAAACAATGTAAAGAATCAGTGAAACAAATATAGAACCTGTTCTTCTTACATAAAACATCCAAGAACTTTATACAGTGGCATAGGCCTTAATACATAGAACTAGAACTCTTACCAATGGTCTAACAACTGTGTGCATAACAACTTTTGCACCGAGCTTAGCAACTATGTACATAACATCTGTTACATTGTATTTAGACTATGTACATTACAGGGCATTTGGCAGTCTAGCCATCTATGTTAGCATTAGTGTTACTGTGATAAGAGAATTTGGGTTAGTGTTTCTTCAGTTGCAGTTAATTATGTTAAGTCTTTCTAGAGTTAACATAATTAACATCTAGAGTTTGATAGAACAGAGTTAACATAATCAGCATCTAGAGTTTGATAGAACAGAGTCTAATTTGATGCAGTTTAGAAGTCAATTGAAAACTGTTCTATTGCTCAGAGCATTCAGGTAGCACTTGCTTACAATGATGCTACTAAGTAATTGGTAAAAAGCTATTAATTATGGATTGGACTGATAAAAGTTTCAGATTTTGCGTGTTATATTTTATGTATGTTATGTTTGTGTATAGTTTATGTGCTGAGATGTTTGTGTCTCGTAGAGTAGATGTTAAGATATATGCCACATTGGATAGTCTTTGACCACTTTTGTGGGACAAAAAGTGTTTAAAATAAATACATGAGCAGTGCAATTACTGTTCTGCATTCTTACGTAATGTGAGAGCCCACCAACAGCAAGAAAGTAGTCAGTGCTAATGAGAATAGAGCAGGGATTCTCATCCAGTCCTCTTGATTCACCAGCCAGTCAGGTCTTCGGGATAACCACATGAACATTCATGAGAGAGATTTGCATGCGCCGCCTCCATTGTATGCAGATCTCCCCCAGGAATATCCTGAAAACCTGACTGGCTGGGTGTATCCTGAGGACTGGGTTGAGAACCCCTAGAGTAGAGGACTAACTTAGTAATGAGAACAGCAGCCTGGTGACTATAGAGACCAGGATCAAAATCTCACTGGTAGTCCTTGTGGCAGTGGGTAAGCCACTTAACCCTCCATTGCCCCAGATACAGGGACAGGGAAATACCCCCTGTATCTGATTGCAATTTGCCTTGTACTGTTACTAGAAAGGCCCAAAGTACATGCTATTACATTTATTTATTGTTTTAGTCAGAGCAGTTCACATTGCAATTTATACTTGGCAGTGTACATTAAACAGGGACATTGATAACTTGGAATGTTCTGAGGCAATGGAGGGTTAAGTGACTTGCCCAAGGTCACAAGGAGTGCTAGCGGGAATCAAACACTGGTCTCGTAACTCTCAAGTCAGTGATCTAACCATTAGGCTACTCCTCCACTTAAATGCCAGGGAGTGGAATACTGCATATAGACAGTCATATCTACTTCAGCTTTCGTACTTTAAGTTCATTTCTAAAGATGGCAGATGTTATAGACAGAGCAAGATTTATAATGCAAAAATCGACCTAGTGCAGGGGTTGGGCAATTCCGGCCCTCGTGCACCACAATCCAGCCTGGTTTTCATGATGGCCCTAATGAATATTCATGGACCTATTTCCATACAATGGAAGACAGTGGATGCAAATAGATCTCATGAATATCCATTAGGGACATCATGAAAACCAGGCTGGATTGTGGTGCATGAAGGCCGGAATTGCCCACCCCTGACCTAGTGTTTTTGAGTTGCACTGTGACTATATTATATGCTATCACATACAGTTACAATTGTATGAGAATCTCAGCATACCTGGCACCCTCTTGCCTTTTCCATAGCTCCCTCTAGAGCAGAGGTTCCCAACTCCAGTCCTGGAGGGCCACACACCATTCAGGTTTTCAGGCTGTCCCTAATAAATATGCATGAGATACATTTGCATGCACTGCCCCCATTGTATTCAAATGCATCTCATGCATATTCATTAGGGACAGCCTGAAAACCTGAATGGTGTTTGGCCCTCCAGGACTGGAGTTGGGAATCTCTGCTCTAGAGTAACCCCACTGCTTAAAGTTTGGTGGTTGTGTTGAAAGTCTGGATCCTGTTTCACTTGGTCCAATTGTGACATGAACTTATAGCTCCTTAGTGCTAGTGTGGTCAGTCACTGTGCCAATCAAGGAAATCTGTTACCTGAGAGTCCCTAAGGTAGCATAAAAATGAGGGTGTTGCAGTTCTTGACAAAGAAATTCACAAAGTAAAAGAACTCAATAAGAACTTAGTTACAAAATCAAAAATCAACTCTTGAAGATCCAGCTGTAAGGTTTCAGAAAAGATGTAAAATTATGCAGAAACCCGTACAAGTTTGCATGCATGCATGAATATTTATGCAGAGCTGAGAAGTATACCTGAGGGAATAAGAAGATTGCAGTCACCTGCTCTTTCCTGTTTTGCATATGTGTAAACTTACATTTTCCCCAAAGAGATTCACTTTAAAAAAGGGACATTTTGATTCCGTTCAGTTATCATCTCTTAGGAAATATTTACTTCTTAAGAGGGCGGTATTCAAAGGAATTCTCTACAGGGATCCTTTCGAAATTGCCCTTTATCCTCGCAGGTGAAAGTACACTTGCTGGCCATGGATGTTTTCCTTTTGAGGAAAGGGGGATGGGGGAGGCAGAAGCCAGCGTGGGGGGGTTCAGACTCCTGATAGCATCTGCCTGCTGTAGGATTTTTCAAGGGAAGCTCTGCCGAGCGTTTTCCTTCAAAACCTGTACCTGCAGAGCTGCAAGATTTGTGTGAAGCCAAACAATTGCACGTGGGGTTATTTCAGAATAGGGCACCTATTTGAAATGTCAAAAAAGTGTTTATTTTTAAAGACATCAAATAACAAACAACCTCAATCTTATCACTTAGATCTTCTTTTCCAGAATTATAGAATTATTTTTTATATAAAATTATTTTTTGTCGGATCCTATAGTCGAAATTAAATAGCTAAAGTATTGCTTTTGCCAATCCACACTGGAGTGAGTGCTCTGAGAAAGTGAACTATGAGATGTCGAGAGAGAGTTCCCTAGAAACAAGCATGTCAAAACATGTTAGAATGTAGTAGACATGTTTGGGGGGTTATATTATGCTGCTGGACCACCGAATGCCTGAAGATCTGGTCTGTTATGGACCAAAGTAATGCAGAGGGGGAAACTAGCCCAGCCTATCTGTAATATACTCAGTTCAATGAGTGAAGTTGTTTTAAGATAAATGTTAAAATACATTTCTTCAAGAAACTTTTATTCTGAATGAAAATAAAGTAAAAAGAACTCCATATTTTTTAAATCCCTTTTTATATCTGAAACTTGCCTGAACTAAACAATGTGTGCAACTGCTTTTTTATACACTTTTGCTAGCTAAAAAATAAAATGAAATGAACTAAACATCATCTAAAGGTTACATTATTTTCTCTCTCAATGAAACCAAGAGATCTGTTTACTAAAATGTGATATTCAGTTACTACATGAATTAGCATGTGGTAATTATTAGCACATGGCAGTGGCAATAGCTACTGCATGGCTGTGACAATTAGCAAGTTCTAATTGTTTCTTTATTAAAATTTGATATACCACCTTTCAATTCATGAGCTAAGTGCTTACCATGGAAGGGGGTGGTAAATGGCTGGAGAATGGGTAGGGTATGCATGTAGACAGAATCTTTGAACTAGAACACACTAAGGGGAATGTTTACTAATCAGTGGTAGCGGCTTCCGCACGATATTGTAGCTGCGGCCCCATTATGGGGCCATGGATCCGATATAACAAGGAAGCCGCTACCGCTGATTAATAAACATACCCCTAAGTTAGTGTTGCAGGGAAGGTGGTAAGTGTTTCCAGGCTATCAATGATGTAATTGCTGTGGACCCCTGCAGCTAAAACACAAAAACATAACATACATAAAATATAATGCATAAAATCCAAAACTTTTATCAGTCCAATCCATAATTAATAGCTTTTTAGCAATTACTTAGTAGCATCATTGTAAACAAGTGCTACCTGAATGCTCTGAGCAATAGAAGAGCTTTCAATTGACTTCTATTTTGCATCAAATTAGACTCTGTTCTATCAAACTCTGGATGCTGGCTCCACAACTGCAGGGTTGCCGTGGAAAAAGTGGCAGCTTGGGTGGTGGACATCTTAGGACTTACTTTAAGCAGATTAGCTTAGTCAATCAAAGTCCACATTTTGGTATATACTGTGCAAGTAAATCAGCAAGACAAGCAGGGCCCATATCCCATAAGATTAAAAAAAAACAACTTGAACCTTGATTATGACCATTTGAGTAATAAGCAACAAATTGCAGATGCTCAAAAACAGGAGTGATAAAATCTCAACTACCACTCCTGAAATCAACCGAGCTGCCACATTCTACACAACGTGTAATGCATACATGTAGGTCTGTAGGTCCAAAAGTCCTATTGCATCTCTCCAAATGGTTTTACTAGACATGCATAATCTTAAATATAACTTGGTTTAGCAATAGGAGTTTATTTGATGAGAAAACAATAACTCACAACATGCAAAAATGATGGTAAAAGTACGCCCACCCCCACGGCATACAGCCCAAAAGACTCCTTATAATCCAAAAGGATTGGGTATCCGCCACCAGCACAAGGTGGTGAGTATGTCCCTGAGCCACCTCCCACACCAGTCAAAATTGTGACCAGGGATGAGCAACTCCACCACAGATTCCAAGGCCTCCTTCCAATCATTCAACAATAAATCCTGCCCCACGGGAGGCAGGTGAACCCTATCTGAACATTTCAGGGTCAGAACATTTCACCTATACTCATGAGTGCCAAATCTGGTTCCATCTCCAATACCCACCGCCCAATCTTTTGGTTTATCTTCATTAAACTCCATGACCAGCTCCTCTGCTTCATGCAAGAAGACCGTGGAATGATGTCTGACCAACAAAACACAACTCCTGGGAATGATGACAGTATGATCTCAAAGTCCCTCTTTGTAGCTCTAATCAAATGCTTGCAGGTCCAGGAAGACAAATCGTTTCTCCCCAAGTGAACGACAATCCCTGCCAGTCGACTCCACAAACTGACGTAGTGTTGCAACAGGGGAATGAGCTGGCACCAGCGCATATCACACTCGCCAAGCCAGATCAAAGACACCTCCAGGGTGGCCAATCCCTGGTGAGGGCTGAGAGGCCACGAAGCAGCTCAAAGTCTAGCCCAAAATACTAAGGAGTGGCCCACCACCCACCAATTCTGAGCACACCAATGGGCATCTGCAAAAAGAGATCTCTCATCCTGCAGCAGTAGTCATTTTTGGATGGGAAAGAAAGAGAACAGCCATTGAAGGACTACCCAAAGGGACTGTTACAGTACTGCTGGAGAGAGTTCTGCACTTTTAATTATTTACTTTTGGGAAATTCTGTAAAAGGGAAATCTTTGGATTAAAAGCTGATTAATCTGTGTAATTTAGAATCCAGTGTATTTGTTAACTCAGTCAGGGCCTAGTATTAACAGATAGTTTTTAGTTTAATTTTAAAACTCAACAGATAGCTTTTAGTTTACATTTAAAACTCCACCAGGGTGTAGAATCAACAAAAAGCTTTTGATTTGAATCAAATCAGAGTATAGCTTAGCATAAAAGGATGAATATGAATAAATTGTTTCTAGAGATCCTTATAAAGAGGCCTTCCAGATAGGAAGCAAGATAGCTGTGAAATTGTTTCAAATAGGTGTTAAAACTAAGTGACAGATCAAAGGGCAATTTGAAAGGCTCCCTCCAACAAAGCAAGGGCTGTGTGAATCACACACGAAATTGTTAGCAGATTACCTTAGAAGCACAGATCTGAAACCTGTGCAGCAAGCTAGCCTTTACTAAGTATTAATTTCCTCCCTCCCACCCCTACTCCCTCCCACTCTGGCATAATCTTAGCTTTATAGATTCTTAGACCTATTAAAGAGGGTGGGGTGTTCAAATTCTCTTTCAGGTGCAGCTGATTATCCTCACCAGAAATAGATTAATTAAGGCCCTGAAATTAATTAACCTTGAGGTGAACTAAGTCCCTTAAACTTATTTGCTATAGTTGTGTCAGTTCAAGTATCCCTAGTAACTTCAAACAAACTTAAATAGCTAAACAAAACCTTAAAACTAAGATGCAGACAGCAGTCCAGCAGAGAGATGGAGACTATCCAATCTTTTGCATTGAGTGTCACATGTACGATTTTCTCCCAGTTGGTGAGGGGTCATACATGTGCACTAGGTGCAAGGAGCTCTTTGCCCTCAGAGAACGAGTGTGATATTTGGAGGCTAGAGTAGCAGACTTGGAGGACATAAGGAAGTCAGAGAGGTACATAGACGAGACCTACAGGGATGTAGTATTGAAATCCCATCTCCACTCTGACAGCTTCTCAGTTGCCAAAGAGGAAAGAGGTCATGTGAAAGGAGACCATCACCTTGGTGAGGCAAGATGTGATCCTGTAGCTAGGACCTGTCCATCAGGAAATGTAAACCCTCTCCCACTGAGACATTTTCTCCAGGGCCATGTGCCCATGAGGGAAGGCTTTGGACGGCCAATATAGTTGGTGATTCAATCATTAGGCATGCAGATAACTGGGTGGCTGGTAGACATGAGGATTGCCTGGTAACATCCCTGCCTGGTGGAAGGTAGCTGACCTCAAGCGCCACCAAGACAAGATTTTAGATAGTGCTGGGGAAGAGTCTGCTGTCTTGGTACATGTTGGAACCAATGACATAGGAAAATGTGGGAGAGAGGTTCTGGAGGCCAAATTTAGGCTTTTAGATAGGAAGTTGAAATCCAGAACTTCCAGGGTAGCATTCTATGAAATGCTTCTCAATCTATACACAGGGCCCAAAAGGCAGGCAGAGCTCCAGAGTCTCAATGCATGGATGAGATGATGGTGCAAAAAAGAAGATTTCAGATTTTTTAGGAACTGGGAAACATTCTGAGGAAAGGAGAGGCTCTTCCGAAGGGATGGGCTCCACCTTAACCATGATGGAACCAGGCTGCTGGCATTAACCTTTAAAATGGAAATACTGTAGAACAGCTTTTAAACTTGATAGTAGGGGAAAGCCAACAGTCACCCAGGAGCTCATGGCTCCGAAGGATGTATGCTTGAAGGATACTAGCAAAAGAGGGAAGTTAGGGAATCCCAACAGAGAGTTTCCAATAAAGATAAAGTTAGGGAATCCCAACAGAGAGTTTCCAATAAAGATAAAGTTAGGGAATCCCAACAGAGAGTTTCCAATAAAGATAACCCAGATACCCTTAAGTACAGAGCTGAAAGATTCCAAATTATCCCAATCAACTGATAGCCAGATTAACATGAATAAAATATAATCTCTAAAATGCCTGAATACTAATACTAGAAGTCTAAAAAATAAGATGGGAGAGCTAGAATATATAGCACTAAATGAAAGGTTAGATCTGATTGGCATCTCAGAGACCTGGTGGAGGTCGGTCAACCAATGGGACACTGTGATAGAAGTCTCTATTAAGCTAAGGACAAATCTTTCTATCTTCTCTGCTGGCTTAAAACTATAAATTCTAACTGTTGATTTTTGGGGGGATTACTATTATAGCTCTTAACTGTGGTTTTAGACTAAGCTTGGGGGCATTTAGACTGCTTTCCTTGTATAGACTTACATCAGATATCTGTGTGTGTGGCAGATAGAGAGTTATAACATACTAGGTTTCTACCCCTGCTGCACTGGTTGGTGAAACCCTATTGCCAGGGAGGAGCTGATTTGGAGCATTGTACACCTGGCCTGACACTGGTCTGAGCCAGTTTTGCAGAAGCTGAGAAGCCTCCATTAAGCTAAGGACAAATCTTTCTATCTTCTCTGCTGGCTTAAATCTATAAATTCTAACTCTTGATTTTGGGGGGGGGGGGGGGGATTACTATTATAGCTATTAACTGTGGTTTTAGACAAAGCTTGGGGGCATTTAGACTACTTTCCTTGTATAGACTTACATCAGATATCGGTGTGTGCCCATGGTTCAGGAACAGCCTACTCGCTCTTTTTTCTTTTTTTCTTGTATATGCAGTTGTATCTTTTCTGTACACGCGTTTGCTTGAATACAATTGTAAAATTGCATAAATAAATAAATAAAATAGAGTTTTACTGTAACGCTGTGTTTAAATTGCATTTCCGCTCTTTAAACAAGTTGTTTCTAGGTTCAAAAATTCTCATATTTCCGGATTTGTCTAGATTTACTCAGAAGCGGCACCAAGAGTTCTTGGCCCTAAGACCCAGGGCATTGGCCTTGGGTCTTAGCTTCATGTTACGTTTTCCTTGTGTTTCTATGATTGTTTGTGATGCAAATAATTTTGTGTTTTATGAGCCTAAGCAACTAAAAGACTTTATAGGGGCTAGAGAGGAGATAAATGTCCAACTTCATGATCCTCAGGAACCACTGTAGGCCCACTGGGAAAAGGTTTGGCAGAGGGGATGCTTTAGTATTATATACATTTTGAAATTCTTTTTCCCTATACTTGGATCCTTTTTTCCTTTTATTGTTGCTAAATCAGGTTAACTAATTTACATCAACAGGGTTCTGTTGTCTATATTTCTTTTGGTATTACTATGTTTCCTGTTACTTTTTGTTTGGAGTGTAATATTTGAAATTGTTATAAATAAAAAATTTTGAAAAATGAGGAAAATAGTTAAGAAAAAAAAAAATGAGCCACTGCAAAGGTTAAAGATTTACATCAAGCATAGGCTTTGTTTAAAAGTACTATCTTGGAAGCCCAGAACAGTTGTATTCCAAGCTTTAAGAAAAGTGGAAGGAAGGCCAAAAAACTGCCAGCATGGTTTAAAAGCGAGGTGAGAGGCTGTTGCTTCCAAAAAAAGCATCTTTCAGGAAATAGAAAGGAGCCAAATGATGAAAACAGGAGACAACGTAAGCATTGGCAGGTTAGAGGCAAGGAATTGGAAAGGCAGACAAAGAGGGAATTTGAAAAAAAGCTTGTCGTGGAAGCAAAAACACATAATAAAAACTTTCTCGAGTACATTCATAGCAAAAAACCCGTGAGAGAGTCAATTGGACCACTGGATGATAGAGGGGTAAAAAGGGAGCGCTAAGAGAGGACAAGGCTGTAGCGGAGAGACTGAATGAATTCTTTGCTTTGGTCTTTACTGAAGAAGATGTAGGGAAATTACCTATGGAATAAGAGGGCCGGGTAAGCCCAGAACCCAGGTAATAAATTAGGTGGGTCTATACCTGCAGAGAAACAACAGCACTTATGCCTGAAATGGTATATAAAGGTCATGTATCGGAAGAATTTAAAGAAATATCAATAAACCGGGAAGATGTATTGCAACTATTTGATAAATTGAAGAGTAGCAAATCACCTGAACTGGATGGTATACATCCGAGAATGCTGAAAGAACTGAAACTTGAGCTTGCAGACCTATTAGTAATCTGTGAACTATCATTGAGTTCATATGCAGTACTTGAGGATTGGAGAGTGGCCAATGTAACTCTAATTTTTAAATCCTGGAAACTACAGACTGGTAAGCCTAATGTCAATACTGGGAAAAATGGTAGATACCATTATAAGGAATAAAATTACAGATCATCTATATAGTCAAAAAACTATTGAACGTCTCAAAATATTCACAAGAAATGGAACAACCCATAGGCATGTATTTGTTGAAATAGAAGAGGCCCTTGAAAGTGAATCTGAACAGGTGGAAGGATGAAGGGTAAACTGGCAGGAGGTGAAAGGCTGACTCGGTATCCATCTTCACAAGTAAGGCTCCCGGACTGCCTGGAGGACTAGGGAGACAGCACAATAAAAGGAAGCATAATGTACCAAACACAATTTCTTAGGAAGATGATCATTCACAAAAGCACCCGGGGGAAAAGGCATGTTGTGTATCAGCCGAAATTTCTCCGGCTCCTTCTTGTGTACCTCTCCCAGTGTGGATAGCACAAAAAATGGAAAAGGGTGCTCATAAAAGGGGCCTGTGATCCTACCCAGTTCACACTCCGCTGCAAGCTCTTCCTGCACTATTTCTGAAAAGCACTGCACCAAAGGTACATTTTGCACCACAGTATTAGCTGTCACTCCCTGAAAAGGAATAAAAAAAACGGAATCAAATCCCCTCTCAAAAATAACCCCAACCCTCTACCTCCTGTAATGCACCAGCTAGGGGCATATAGCCTCTACCTGAACCAGGGTAAAGGCTCTGTGGAAGGAAGACAAATTACTTCCCTGCTGGAGGGGCTCCAGTGACTCCTTTTCTGCTGCACTTAATTGTGGCATGGCCACCGCCGCACAAGAAGCACACATGACGGAACTTGTGGTCGGGGAATGGTCAGGAGAACTTGTTAAACCTCCAACAGATGTCACACCCACCTCCCCCTCCCTTTGCCTGCTAAGGGCTACCTGACCCCGACTGAAAGGACTGACCACCTGAGGGCATCATTGCTGAAGCCCCTTTCACCACCCCACCTCCTGCTGCACTCATCCAAACTAACATCTGAGTTAGTCAGAGATTTATATCCTGCGTCCCCCATGACATATGCTTATTCTCCTCCATCTTATCGTGGAATTTTTCATCATAGTTCAACCATGCCCAGCTGCATCTGGAAAGCCTCCAAATTAGAGTCTGCATAAGCCAAGAGGAGACCATATTGCCCTGGCACATGGTGCCCCCAAACACTCGCCAAACGCAGGAAGGTTCTGGTCCAATTAAACACATTCCGCTACACCTTTTTGAGCTGTCCAGCTTTCTTATCCTTTTTACACTTTTTCATACTATCGCCTGACCTCTTTCTGCTGTACTAGCACTGCCAAATCTTGCGCCGCAATGCACAAGGAACTGTCTCCCAAAGTTCCATAAAGGCTACCAATGCAGGCGTGCCACCTCCTGTCGCTCCTCCATTTGCCACCTTTGCGGCGCCAGGCATTCAGGATTCATCAGAGGCCGACACAGAAGAATCAGAACTCGGAGAAGTAGACAATGAACTCGACCCCCTATGGTGCTGATGTGAGCACTTACGTTTCTTAGGAGCCTTCCCCAACATCCCAACGGGGGAGGGGGTGTCTAATGCCACCCCACGTCCCTGCTAGCCACAGCATCAACTCTGGACTCACTTGGGCGAATAGCCACTCATGGCTCCGTCAAACTGGGGTACCCACTGATGTCCCAGGCCATTGCACAGAAGCAATCTCCACTAGCTGCTCTCTCTGACTCGGTCACACAGCCCCTGCTGCCAGCAGCGTACACTCCACCCCGGTCACCATCAGCCATAGAAGATCACTGTTGGGCATCACCAGCTTGTTACAAGGGAATAAAAGGAACATCAGAAGTGGGCCCTACCGTAGGTGTCCATTCACCCCTGACTCAGTCGGCCAACCCAACCAGGATGTGGGAAAATAACCCAATTCCCCAGCCGCCCATGGTGGGCAGCAGAGAGCTGCTGCAGCCACCCTGCATGTGCTGAAGACCCCTGCCCCCTTGCTTTTGTACCCAAGGAACTTCCAAGGTATGAGGAACAAACCCAGCAGAAACCCCAAACCACAAAGGAATTGACCTGGGGTCCCCACACTCTCACCTCCACTGCTTCCTCAACACAGCCCAGGATGCTCTCCCTTGGAACCCCGCCCATCCTTCCCACCTCACCAAGCAGGTGTGGAAGTACATGAAACTGCTCCCCTTTCTGCCCCTCTGCAGCTCCCCTGGCCATGAGGACAGGAGGACACCAAGGAGGGGTGAGGCCCAAGTCCCGAGACTCACCTCCCGAGCCAAAACTGCTCACCAAACTCTCCCCCAGCCCAGCCCTCATTGGGGAGGCAATCTGGCTAAGACCTCCCTTTCCGCCCCTCCAGTGCCTGCCACCATTGGCCATGCACACTGGCTCCACACTTCCACAAAAGCCAGCTATCTGACTATCTTGTGAAAGGCCTGAAAGCCCAACACCCGCTGCTGTGTCCAACAGCTCACTACCACCACGAGGGCCCGCAGCCCCACTCTTTCTCCCCACTGTGTGCTGCTCTCCCTTTTGACTTCCTGTGGCTGGTGGTGACTGTGGCCGGTGTGGCAATGCTGGAAGGAGGAGTCGGAGCCAAAGGCTCCCCTGTCAGAACCAGTCCTGCAAAAAACATCATGGGTGGGGCCACCCATGCTCCCACTGCAGACCTATTGACCATTACAACTGCGACCCGTGCAGAGGCCTCACTTGCTTTACTCACCAGAGGGACATGTACAGAGGCAGGTCCCGCCGACTAAGACCGATGCTTGGGTGTCATAACTGATGACCCTGGAGTGAAGAAAGAAATGCAGCACAGGAACAAGGACTTCAAGAAACAGCTCCTGCTGCCTCACCGTGCTGCCAGGCACATGGGAAAGGGATGGGAGCTTGCCTCTTGCAGATAAATACCTTTGCTCCAGCCCATCCTGCACCCCCCCCCCCCCCCCATCACTTGCCTGGGCCAATGAAATCCCTTCCCTAAGACAAAAAGGGATTTCAAATCCAAACGATACCCCCCCCCCCCCCCGGCTACCTGCCACCTAAACTAGTCTCCCCCTCCCCCCACTTTTTTCCAGCCTAATGTGACTCCCGCCACAGGACAAAGGGCCTGTGCACTAGGCACCTGATTACTGGCAGCCACAGGGACCCCAGCCCCCTCATCCTGGATCAAATCACCTATATTCAGCCCTTCACAGCTCCCTTTTTCCTTGAGTTAACTCTTGCGGAAAACCCAATTGGCCCTCCCCTGACACATAGTGTTCCGAGGCAACATAGTTTTACCAAAGTAGAATTTGTCTGCTATCTCCCTTCTGAAAAGCAATGGTCCCAGTGGGAATTTTATATCAGCATGTCTGGGGACGACCTTTAGTTTGTAGTGCACCACACCAGAATCCTATATTCATCATGAATCATGTTGATGTGTTGTGGATTGTGTATATTCTCTGCCATTGGAAATGAGGGTTCAGTACGATTCTATGTCTTTGATCCTACGCTGTCTAGTTTGAGTTAAAATGCTGATTGCGCTGGCTGTAAGAAGGAGGGGAGCTAGTGACGGGGTAGTAGTGAGGAACAAGGTGAACGTGAAGGTTGTGTTTGAGGTTGTGTGGATCTGGGATTGATGGAGGAATTAGACTATTCTGCTTTTGTTGGTAGTGCATACTTTTAATGTTTCCATATGAAGAACAATTTGATCTCATGAGTTTTTATCTGTTTTTCACTTTGTATTTGTAAAATGTAGACTATAAAAATGAAATTAAATCCCTTTACATACATAACATGCTTTGTGTATCACTTTAAAATTTGTCCAAATGGAATTTCAATTGCTATCTTCTTCCTAAGACTACAAAGCTATCCAGTGTCTGGGATCGAGAGAGGGAACATATCTGAACTCCAAAAAGTCTGATAACATTTTCAATATTTATTTGAAAGCTATTTATATACACTTTGGGGCCCTTTTACTTAAATGTGGTAAATGCTTGTACGCACCACTCCTTAACTGGCAAAGGTAAGTTGTGGTAAGTGCAAAGCCTGTATAGTAAATGCAGAGAATGTGCCCAACATCTGCTTTGTTACTGCACTAGGCAGACACTACATGAGCCCCATGTTACATGCAACAGCAGATAACCTGCACTATTTGTGGCTGCTTGTAATGTGGGACCCAAAGATCTCAACGCTGCAGGCTAAACACCAGCACCAGTGGCAAGTGCCGCTGGCAGCTGTCAGATTTTCCCTCCCTCGATCCCAGACACTGGAGTGCAAACAAGGATTCCCACCTTGCTGATCCGACCTCCCCTAATAGAAACCCCCTCTGATCATCCACCCGAGGCACCCGTCTGATACCCTTCAATGGGCACTGTAAACTGCCCCCGACCACCCCCACACCCCAGTGGAATCCCAATCTTCTCCCAACTCCCTTGGACCTCACCAAGCACTTGCTTTGCTGTAACCCCTGGTGTCTAGTGGATGGAACAGGAGCGAGCCCCCCTTGATGCCTGAGTGTGAAATTGCAGATCTGACCTCTAGTGGTTCTCTCATAGTACAACCTCTGACTTAGTCATAGTACCATGAGAGTACCACTAACAGCAATCATGACAGTTTTCACATGGCAACATCCCCCATGCTAGCTTTCACCAGCCACCATGCCTACTCTCTCCCCCAAACCAGCCTCATCTTGCTGATAGCGGCTAATATGGGAGTTTTGCTACCCTGCTGCTGTTAGCATGCATTAGCGGTTACCATGGATACTAGGGCATATCAATTTTCACTCAACGTGTAATCAAACTCTGAAATTTGTTACTGGAGGATGTAGTAAAAGCTGTTAGTGTAGCTGGGTTTAAAAAAGGTTTGGACAAGTTCCTGGAGGAAAAATCCATAAATTATTATTAAAAGGGACCCAGGATATCACTGCTTGATCCTATACAAGCATTGTGGAACCTGTGCCTGTTGGGGAAACTGCTAGGTACTTTTGACAATTGGAAACAGGATACTGGGCTTGATGGACCTTGGTCTGACCCATTATAGCATATCTTATGTTCTTAATTTTAGGGGTGGATTTTTATTTTCCCAAGTTTTACAAACTACTAGTGACCAAATTATGTAGTTTTATATGCAAAATCAAAAGCTATCCTCAGTAACTGCTTAAAGTGAGTCTTATCTACATCAAATCACAGTTGAAATATGTGGAAATTAAGTAATATTTCTTTGAATGTACAAATAGTCTGAACAACACCTGTAGCTACATAATTGTCATTAAAATGTCATTTATGCAGTCTTGTTTTTCTATTGGACATTTTCAATATAAGATTGTCGCTATAACGATGCTATGTTGAGAACCTGTGAATGAGAAAATGAAACTAATATGTTAGTGTCAATATGGGTAAATATGTAAGATAGATTAATAACACAGGTACACTACCAAAAAACTGCCTCCAGTTTTGCAACTGATTCCTATAGATTTTGGGGTGCTGAATCCAGGAAAAATAGCCAAAATGTTCCATCACGTCACGTTTTCTTGCAAAATTAGATTTCTTACCCATATAAGGAATGTTCACATAATTTCTTTTTAGCCAACTGCAGTTTATTTTCTTGGCCCAAAATAGAGGTTGTAATGGTTAACTAACTAGAAACACTCCCTCATGATATTTTAGAGTGTTTTGTATTCATTTTATACATTAACAGGATAATTGGGAGGCGGGGGGCTAAATCCAGTACTCGCGCTGGCGCATGTTCTTTCCTGTTCGCCTCGTTCGCTCGCTCAAACACGGTGGTTGCGACATGAACGTTCCTGTCAAATTTCAGTTTCTTGCAAGTTCATTATTACCTTTTGTTTGCTCAGTCGTAATCCAGCTTTATTCCGAAGTGGTTCACTACAGTTGTAGTTTGCAGTGCTGTGTATTTGTGATGGCTCACAGAGCCAGAGGTTGCGTCAACTCTCCGGACAGTTTTTGTTTTATTTGTGGGGAATATACCGTGAAAAAGCGGCAGAGGAACATTTCTGCATTTATTAAAAAATTATATTTCGCCTATTTCGGTTTGAAGTTAGGCGATCAAGACAAACCGTGGGCTCCTCACAAAGTGTGCAAGACATGTGAGGAAGATCTACGCTTATGGATGAAAGGTAAAAAACAAGCATTTCGTTTCGGAATACCTATGATGTGGCGTGAACAAAGAGACCACAGCAGTGACTGCTATTTTTGCTCTTGCATTGTGAAGGGATACAACTTAAAAAATAAGAACGTAATAAGTTACCCCAACCTTCCCTCAGCAATTAGGCCTATGCCTCATAGCAACGAAGTACCTGTGCCTGAACCACCAAAATCTTTGGATCATATTTGTGTGGACGGTTCTGATCATGATGAGACTCATCAGATGGCTTTTCCCGATGAGTCCAGTACTTCCGAGTTTGAAACTGAACCAGATCCGAAACCTGAACTTTTCTCTCAAGCTGAATTGAATGATTTAGTCCGGGATTTAGGACTCCCAAAAGATGCTGCCCAACTGCTAGGTTCTCGGCTTAAACAGAAAAATCTATTGTCACCAGGAACAACTTTTTATTGGTACCGCAACCGCGAGACACAATTTTTGAAGTATTTCAGCAAAGAGGAAGATTTGGTATTTTGCAACGATATATACGGAGTGATGGAAAAGTTTAAACTCAAGTATGATCCTGCTGAATGGCGGCTGTTCATTGATTCGTCAAAAGACAGCATAAAAGGTGTTCTTCTTCATAATGGCAACACATTCGCTTCAGTTCCTATTGCTCACTCTGTTATTCTCCAAGAAAAATACGAGAATTTGGCCCTGATTCTTCAGAAGATTCGTTATGATGAGCATAAGTGGATGATTTGTGGAGACTTTAAAATTCTATCCATGCTATTAGGGCAGCAATCCGGTTTCACCAAATATCCCTGCTTCCTTTGCTTGTGGGATAGCCGGGCCCGCGACCTACACTGGGGGAAAAAAGACTGGCCAATTCGGGAGTATTTGAGACCCGGTGAGAAAAATGTTCTTCATGAGAGCTTGGTACCTCGTGATAAAATTCTATTACCACCTCTCCACATTAAGTTGGGTCTCATTAAGCAATTCATCAAGTCCCTTCCAAAAGATGGTGAGTGCTTTCGGTACCTTTGCTCAAAGTTCCCCCGACTTTCTGAAGCAAAGCTAAAGGAAGGAGTGTTTGTTGGCCCTGATATAAGGAAACTCATTTCAGATGGAGCATTCGCTGAAACGATGTCTGAGAAGGAAAAAGAAGCCTGGGATTCCTTCCAGGATGTTGTTCTCAAATTCTTGGGGAACAGGCGGGATGAGAACTATAAGGATATTGTTGCCAGGATGCTCAATGCCTTCAAAGAATAAGGCTGTAACATGAGCCTGAAAGTCCATTTCTTGCACTCCCATGTGAACTACTTTCCCGAAAACTTGGGGGCGTACAGTGAAGAACAAGGTGAAAGGTTTCACTAGGACATCAAGGACGCAGAGAGAAGGTACCAAGGAAGATGGAACACCACTATGATGGCTGATTTCTGCTGGTTGCTGCTGCGGGAAACCCCAGATGAAAAATACGCCAAGCAGCGCACCAAGAGAAGCATTCGGGGGAAGAAGAAACGGGCCCACCAGGAGATTGATTGACCCAAGAATGACTTTAAAATCTAAACTGTGTTGACAAATATCGTGTTTTTACTAAACTTTGAAATAAAAATTTGCTAGTTATTACCACAGTGTCGGATCTCATTTATTAGAATTTTATTTTCACACCATCGGGTGTTTGTCTTCATGTATTGCAATGGTGCGGTTTGCGTTTTCTATTCTTACATACATACCTGTACAACATTTTTTGCAGATTTCTTTGCTTTGCTTTGTGTCTAACCTCGCTCTTATATGCTCCATGTTTGTGCACATGTATGTGGCTGTTTTAAGTGCAGACAATTTTGCTACCATCACAGTGTGTTTTGTTGACATTACTCTATTCTTATGTGTTGCCTTGTTACAATTTTCTTTATTCTTATTTGAATAACTACTAAACAATTAGTATAAAGAATTAATCCAAGAAACTTTTATCTCGATCGCACTCAATCTGAAACGTTCACCTCAAACTGCTAACCCAATGTAGCAAAAAATCTGTACGTGATGGAGCAAATTGGTTACCAGATTTGGATTCAGCGCACCAAAAAACGTAAAAATCAATCGAAACATTAGAGGCAGTTTAAAAAAAATTTTTTTTAGTGTACCTGTGTAATTGAGGTATGAGGTACCTCAGGCCAGAGGGCTGAGGGTTCAACTCCCACCTGGGGACAGCAATCTCAGATCGGAGGGACTGGGGTTTCTCGTCCTATAGACACTCCATGTGACCTTGGGCAAGCCACTTAACCCTCCATTGCCTCAGGTGCACATAGATTGTGAGCCCTTTGGGGACAAGCTAATGTACATAGTACGTGATTGTAAAACACTCTGATGCCCTTCAGCCTGGGCAGTATGTAAAGAATTTGCCTAAACATTAATATGCACTGCAAACACATAAAAACTATTATCAGAGCACTTAAACATTTTTCAGTCATGTGCCTATTTTTGCGTAATGTCCTAGAAATTTCAGTTAGGTAAATAACATATTGCACAAAATTTAAAGCTAGTTGTTGATTTGTCACATGAAATGGTACCACTTTCTCACGAGTGCTTTTTAAAATTATGACATCTCCAAAATTAAGACATCCTAATGGGTAATTAGTGTGTGCTATATCCTGTGGTAACAGTTACTGCAGCTTACTTAAAGTTCCCCTCTATGTAGTTATGGACATAGATATTGTGATGTCAGTTTTGTTACATTTTCTTTTACTTTCTAAATTCTTTATAACTCTATGAGAAAAATATATCAAGTTAATATGACAGCATCAATTTGCTCTGGATCCCTCTCAAGTGCATGTTATTATCCCTCCTTCCTTGAGATACTGCAGTGCGTTAACTCATTCTACGTTTTTGAATATAATTTTTCTTTTGCTGCAGACATCAGATTGACAAGCCGATGATTATTCCATCCCGTACTCCTGACGCATTGCTCTTTACCTAACTGAGCGGCGTGAACTCTTATCTTCAGCATACCTCAAAAATTATACTTAATGGTTTTGACGTTACACTTTGAGCTTCTTGAATAAACCTGAGTGTCATGCCGCCTTATTCCCAATTCACAGGCATATATAAGAAATATTTCTCCATTCAGGAATGGAGATGTAGCCTGGTACTTATAGCAATGAATTAAGGAGTAGGCAAGACAGCACTCAAAACCCTCTGATGCTCCTTGTAATCTTGGGCAAGTCCCTTAACTTTCCATTGTCTCAGACTCATTTTTTAAGAAGGGTTTCTGATGTGACTTTTATTTTGATTTTTGGCTTGCGCCTGATTCAGCTGTCAAAGTGTCGGAGAAATCAGAGTTTTAAGGCAGCGTTGCTGTCAGCACAAACTCACACGGCTTCATGGTTTTTTTTAGAAGAGAAAGCTGTGATTTTGGGCTAAAGGTAAGGTTCTGCTGCTTTTTTCTTCCTTTTTGAGTACTGCTATAGTATTGCTTTCACTTTGTATTTTAAAGGAGAGTTTAGATTAAGGTTTTAAAGTCTTCTATTATGTCCTGGCCTCCTTGTTATGTTTCTCCCCTGGAATACCTAGTTAGATACAAGGACGCATAATTGAGTTTTCCTGTGTAGAGATCTTCATAGCAGCTTTGACTTGTTTTCCTGAAAGAATATCATAGCTTATTTGGGGGTTGGATATCCCTTAAGATGGTTTCCTAAGGTAATCCACTCTTGTATGCTGGTACTTGTACATCTGTGGGCTGCTTGCGCCTATTCACATGGCCTCCATGTTCTATATAATTTTGGCCAATGGAGGACTTTGCTGTTTTTAACGTCTGGATACAGTTTTCATTTTTATTTGTGCATTTTTGGTATGGTATTCTTAAAGTCAGGCTAGAATAAGAGTTTCCAAATCATCCCTCCAATTCAGTCCAGACGCATGGGTTGTGCCCCCCCCCCAAACCAGCAGATGGAGACTGAGCATAACAGCTTTGTGATGCCATCCTATAAGGGCTCTGTGCATCAGAAGGTTATCCATTATTGCCCAGTCTACAGCAGGTGGGAGCTTTTTGTGCATCTGGAGAAGGGCTGATTGACTGGAGAAGGACTGATGCGATGCCTCTTCACAAAAGTGATAATAGGGAAGAAGTGACAAACTACAGGGAAGTAAGCCTTACCTCGGTGGCGGGAAAAGTAATCAACAGGTTGCATGATCCAAGGCAACATGGTTTTACCAAAGAATGATCATGTCAAACAAATCTGATTGAGTTCTTTGACCAGAGAACTAGATCAAGGGCATGTGATGGATGTGATCCACTTAGATTTCAGCAAAGCCTTTGATACCGTTCCTCATAGGAGGCTTATCAAGAAACTAAACAGACTGGGGATGGGTTCCAAGATGGTGAACTGTGTCAGAAATTGGTTGACTGACAGATGACAGAAGATGATGGTAAATGGAGCTCACTTGGATGAAAGGAAAGTGATTAGTGGTGTGTCACAGGGATTGGTCCTGGGACTGATACTGGTACTGTACAATGTACTTGTGAGTGATATTGCTGATGGATTGAAAGGAAAAGTCTGTCTTTTTGTAGATGACACAAAAACTTGCAAAACTGTGGACTCCCCTGAGGGAGTGGATAACATGAGAAAAGATCTACAAAAGCTGGAAGAATGGTCTAATGCTTTGTAGCTAAGCTTTAATGTGAAGAAGTGCAGAATCATACACTTGGGACACAGAAATTCAAGGGAATTGTATGCGATAGGGGGCGAGAGGTTGGGGAGCACAGACAAGGAAAATGACCTCTTGAGTGATTGTTTCTGAGGATCTCAAGGCAGCGAAACAGTGTGACAAAGCAGTGGCCAAAGCCAGAAGGATGCTGGGTTGCATACAGAGAGGAATTATTACCAGCAGAAAGGAAGAGGTACTAATGCCACTGTACAAGTCACCGGTGAGGCCTCTCTTGGAAATAGTGTGTTTAGTTTTGCAGACTATATCTCACAAAGGATATAAAAAGACTGGAAATGGTTCAGAGGAAGGCGACCAAAATGATTTGGAGCCTGCGTCAGAAGACATATGAGAAGAGACATGAAGTCCTAAATATGTATATGCTAGAGGAGAGGAGGGACAGGGGAGATATGGTACAGACATGATACAGGGAATCTGTAAAACTAGAGGGCATAATATGGACCTGCAAGGGGGTAAACTGAAAGGCAATGTCAGGAAATACTTTTTCACTGAAAGCATGGTAGATGCTTGGAATGCCCTCCCGATGGAAGTGGTGGGGCAAATACAGGACAGAATTCAAAATGGCATGGGACAGACACAGTGGATCCCTTTATAGCAACAGGATAAAATCCTAAATATACTTAACTATCTCTTATATCTCAACAAATAGGGGTGACCTGCATGGAGCGGTGGATACACCCCATAAACAAAGACATTGGTAGGGTTGACCTACACGGAGCGGCAGGTGCACCTACTCTGCCACCTTGCTGGGCAGAAATGTGGACCAGGTTGGTCTTTATCTTCCGTCATATACTATGTGACTATGTTACTATGGACTGCACTGCTGGGACTGGAGAAAAGCCTGGCTGCATTGGACTCCCCACTGGACTGGCCATGGCAGGGCATTGCAATGCAATGTGTGCCTTCGAGTCAGTCCTGACTCCTGGCGACTCAGAAGCTCCTGGGTTTACTTGGCAGTGTCACCGGAAGTAGATTGCCAGGCATTTCTTCCGAGGCAGTGAAGGGTTAAGTGACTTGCCCAAGGCCACAAGGAGTGCTAGTGGAAATTGAACTCTGGTTGCTTGGTTACCAAGCCAGTGTTCTAACCAGCCCAGTGGAAAGATCTTTACAAGATTGAAGGAATTTAATTTGTAAATAAAAAAGCAGACTGTCCTGCTGTGAATGCTATTGTGACCTCCCTTCTGCTCGAGGACCATGAACCATTAGGAAAGGTGACTGGCTCAACTGCTTTTTGGGGTGAAAGCACAGGTGTCCTGGGTCCCTCCCCCCCCTTGACTTGCCACCCTACAGCTTGATCAGAGAGAGGGAGTATGAGAGAGGTGGTCCGATCCCATTAGGCATGCGAGAATGAGTGAATAATTCTTTGTTTTCTTGATCTCTTTGTGGTGTGTTTGGCAGGGCTGGAAAGCTTTTTTCTCGGGCACTATCCTGGGTACTCTGTAGGCAGCTGCTTGTCGGGGGCATGCATTCACGATGGCATCCAGGATGCAGATCTGCACTGCCTGTGGGGCATGCATGGGCTCTCTCTCAGCAGCCAGCCTCTGCTTTATCTGCTCAGATAAAGGTAGGACGGCAAAGGCAGCTTTGAACGTGGCAGGTCATCCGTCAGGGATGCCAGAGAAGTGTGGGGAAGTCATTGTCGGCTCAAATGGGGAAACTGGAGACGGGCCCAGGCCAGTTAGGTAAACTGCATGGTGTGCAGAGCATGGGAATGATAGCCATTTTGAAGAGTTCAGACATGTAGGAGAAAATCCAGGGTGGAAAAGTCTTTGGGGACCTCCGGCAAAGCTCAGAAATGCCGCAGCCACACAGAACAGCAGGACTAGAGAGTTCCTGCTGATGCAGGGATGTCTTTTACCCTGGAGTTCATTTTGCTGATCCACCGGGCTTTTATGCTGAAGCAGGACAGGGGAGCAGAGAAAGGCTCTAAAGCAGGAGGGTCTGGAGCAGGTGCCAGCCAGGGCATGTTGCCTCTTGTGGAGGCTGAGGGTGAACCGCTGGCCAAGAGGCCTAGGGTCCAGCTTTAGATCCCAGGAGATCCCATATCTCCAGACTCTAACTCCACAGGGGATGCTCTTGAAGGGACTTGCAGTGACTGGAGGGACTCCCTGGAAGCTGAGATGAATGTGGGGGAAATCCCTTCCATGGGTGAGCCCACGGTAGTGTGACTTCCGTAAGGATGAACTGGTGGCCCTGATATCACGTTCACTAGCCTCTCTGAACATATCCATGGACACTTCTCTGGAGGAGATTACCCTGGAGGATCCCTTGCTCCATGGAATATGCTTCCTGCAGGATTTTATATGGTGCACCCCATCAAGTAGATGATTGATGTGGAGTGGGAGCTCCCTGAAGCAAGCTTATATGGAGGGCGGAAGATGACCCTCTTGTACCCACTGACCTCGAATGAGAGGGAAGTACTCAAGATCCCAAAGGTGGATGCCTTGGTCACTGCTATTACAAAGAAAATCACTATTCCGGTGGAAGGGGGAGCTGCCCTGAAAGATCCACTGAACAGGTAGCTGGAGACCTTGCTACCTGTCCAGGCATTTGAGGCTAATCCGCACACCCTGAAGATGGATATCTGCGGGATCTAGGTGACCCAAGCCTCTCTGCAGTGGACTCAGGCTCTGTTTGAGTTAGGAGAGGGCCAGAACCAGTGATATTGGAATTCAGAATAGCCTACATAGCTGATGCATTTTATGACTTGGTCTGGGCTTCTTCCAAGAGCTTGGCTTCGATGGTAGCAGCCCATCGCCTCCTATGGCTCCATAGCTGGTCAGCTTGCCCATGCTCCCATTCAAGGGGAAGCTACTTTTTGGAGAAGCACTTGAAAAGTTGGTGAAGAATCTGTGGGACTCCAAGGGAGCACTGCTACTGGAGGACAAGCCCAGGGAGCTAAGACCCTGAATGTGCATAATTTTCGCAGATTCCAGGTAGTCGCTTTGCTCCTTTTTTGAGGCCCCGTTTCACCACCATGAGGACCTTCTCCTTTCACAGTCAGGGGACCAGCGTGGGATATTACTCCCCTGCCAGTTCCACCACAAAGAAGTCACAATGAAGTAAGAGGAATGCAAGCTGAGAGCAAGGTTAGGAGGCATTTCTGACACTTCTACTCGTTTTTTATCCAGATTATGCAAGATCAGTGGGTGCTGGAAATCATTCGGGAAGGCTACGTGCTGGAGCTGGTATGGCCTATTCCTGACACCTTTCTATTCTCTCTATGCAAGTCCACAGTAAAGTGAGTGGCGGTGTGGATGGGCTGGACAAGCTTTTATTCATTTGAGCAGTCTGCCTGGTACCCGCTGACCAGTATGAGTCCAGTTGGTACTCCATTTACTTCATGGTGCTCAAAAAGGAAGGCTCCTTCTACCCAATTCTGGATCTCAAGGGAGTAAATGGGACATTACGAGTGCCACATTTTCAGATGGAAACCCTGCTTGTGGTCAGTGTGGCGGTGTGCAAAGGTGAGTTTTGACATCGCTGTATCTTATGGAAGCATATCTACACATTCTGATCCAGCGGGAGCATCAGTGCTACCTCCATTTCACGGTGCCCATGGGCCATTTCCAGTTTTGGGCACATCCCTTTGGCCTCGCTACAGATCCCAGAACTTTCATGAATGTCATGGTCATAGTCGTCGCCACCTTGAAGCATGAGGGGATCTTAATCCATCCTTATCTGGACAACTGGATGATTTGGGCGAAGTCCCGAGAGGAAAGTGAGATGGCGACCAAGATGGTGGATGAATTCTTACAAAGTCTCGATTGGGTGGTGCATTTCGAGAAGAATCACCTGTACCTATCACATTTGGAGGTGCTGTTTGACACCTAGGCGGGCTAGTACCACTGCTATCAGACAAGGCAGAATAGATCCTTAATCAGGTGTGGCAGTTTCTCTGAATGGAGTGTCCTTCAGCAGGGCATTACCTTCAGCTGCTAGGGACCATGGCAGTGACCACAGACCTGGTACCATGGGCATGGACCCACATATGATCGCTGCAGCACTTCCTCTTGTTCTGGTGGTCCCTGAAGCAGGATACTCTATCTCATTGGTTGCCTTGTCCAAGGAAGGTCTGAGTCAGCTTGTGCTGCTGGTGCACATCTTGGAATTGGATGGTGGGGATGCTGTTGAAATCCCCTTCTTGGATCACAGTGATCACTGATGCTAGCTTGGTGGGCTGTGGAGCACATTGTCAAACGCAATTGGCCCAGGGTCAGTGGTCAGAGGAGGAATCCTCATGGTCAATAAATCAACTAGAACTGTGGTCAGCCTTCTTGGTGCTGCAGCATTTTTGACTACTGTTACAGAGCCGTGTGGTGCATGTCTTTTCGGACAATTCCACTGTGGTGGCATATATTAACTACCAGGGCAGCATGGCCAGCAGAGGTCTGATGGAGGAAGCAGATCCACTGCTGCAGTGGGCATAGCGCTACCTGATCACCCTATTGGAAGCACATATGGTGGACAAGGACAATGTGCAAGTCAACTTCCTGAGCCGCCATTAGATCAACCCAGTGGAATGGCTCTCAAGGGGTCAATTTTCAGAAACATCACAAGATAGTGGGGGCAGCGGGTGAATTTGATGATGTCAGCAGCCAATGCCAAGGCGAGTCAGTTTTCATCAGGCAGTGCAAGAGGATGTCGGAAGGGCTCAACACCCCCATATAGCCTTGGCCACAGGAGGGCCTCCTGTATGTGTTTCCCTCCCTGGCCCCTGATTGGCAGAGTGCTTCACTGAGTTGAGAGGTATCACAGTCTGGTGGTCTTTTTAGCGCCAGATTGGCTGTGGAGGCCCTGGTATGTAGATCTTCTGCACCTGATGGTGGCGCCACCTTGGCACCTGCTGATGTGCTCAGACCTGTTGCAACAGGGACCATTGCAGATACCTCAGGTGAATTGATTCTCACTTACGGATTGGCTCTTGAAAGAGCGCAGTTGAGGTGGAGAGGATACTCACCAGAGATGGTAGCTACGCTTCTGAAGGCAACGAAGTGTTCCACCTCCTTGTCGTATGTGCTCATTTGTTGTTTTTTTTTTAGAACTAGTGTGTGGACAACACCACCATGGCACTCTCAGCTTTGATTCCTCAGATGTTGTCTTTCCTGCAAGCGGGGCTCAATAAAGGGCTGGCTCTGAGATTTCTGAAGGTCAAGGTCAGGCCTTGGCCTGTTACTGTGGTAAGGTCCGGGCCATTTCATTGGTGACACACCCAGATGTAGTTCAATTCTTAAGGGCAGTTCAGCAGGTGCATCCACCACAGTAGCCAGTGGTACCACTCTGGGACTTGGATGTCATGTTGTCAGCCTTTTCAGTGTCCTTTGATCTTATTGCTATAGAAAAACTATTTTAGGATACAACAAGGTCTCAGACTTTATTTGAGGCTTCTATTCAGCCAGACTTACTGGGGTGAACTGCCTTCTTAGCATCAACGACCTTACTCCGTTGCCGATCCTTATAGTTTTTCTTATTTTTATAAATAATTTATTCAATTGTACTTAATATTTTTCATCCTATTGTAGTATTTTCCATGATGTAATCAATCTTTCATAAACAATACTTAGTCCATCAGAAATTATCGCTGATAACGGAAGTCTAATATATTCTCTCAGCCATAACTTTTAAAACAGCGCTTATCTGATAGTAGAAGTTGTAATTGTTTTTTGAACGTGATGATGATTCAATGCAGTCCAAGCAGAAGATGTTCCCAACGTCTAGCCAAAGCGCTTTCACGTTTCACTGCTCGTTTCTTCAGGGGGACAAAGATCCGAACATCAAAATACGCTTCCCAACCTGCACGGACTATAAAAAATCCCACAATATATACTAGCTATACTAATCCGAACTCCTATATATAATATTCATAAAGTTTCAAAATTAATCTGGAGCTAAAGGTTACCTTCCTTTTTTCACCATGGTCTTAACTCTTCAACTGTCACCAAAAAACACCGCGCATGCGTGATACTAACTCCCCCGTGTTTTATATGGGAAGGTATCTTACAAAGAAGAAGAAGTTTCTTTAAAGGAACATCCACCCTTTTCCTACTGACACAAATGCCAATCAATCTGGGCATTTAACTATCTGTCCAGTTACCTTGGAAATGTCTTCGTTTAATTATAGAGGAAAAGAATACCCTGTGAGAAGTTTTACTACCTGTCAATCCACTCATGTGGTTTATGGGGTATTTTGCCCTTGTTAATTAATTTATGTGGGAAAAACGATCCGCCCATTGAGTGTCCAAATACAGGAACATCGAAGCAGACTGAAGTGTCAGAGGAGAGAGGTGCCTATGGTTGAACATTGCCTTCAATTACATCATACTTTTGAGGACCTTCGGTGTTTCAGTATCGAACAGATTATGAGAGGGGTGCAGGGCCGTTCGAGAGAAGAACAATTAGTTTTTCAAGAACAAAGATGGATATTTAACCTACAAGCAGTACATCCTACGGGGTTAAATGCCCAGATTGGGAGGGCATTCCAAGCATCCACCACCCTTTTAGTGAAAAAGTATTTGCTGACATTGTCTTTCAGTTTACCCCCTTGCAGGTTAATGTTATGCCCTCTAGTTTTACAGCTTTCCCATCTTTGAAAAAAGGTTTGTTTGTTCATTAATACTCTTTAAGTATTTATATCTCCCCTGCCCCTCCTCTCCTCTAGCATATATATATTTAGGTCCCCAATCTCTAGTCTGTGATAAATTTTTGTAATGCTGGTAATCATCTTTCCTGTTTCCTGACTGGCTCAAAATTTGTCTGATCTGGAGCTCTATGGCAAATGCTAACTGGATGTTTTTGTCTTGTGAATCTATTGAATCCTGTTTTGTAGAAGTGAATAAACAGATATATAAAGGTGAGTCTGGATATAGGAAGTCATTTTAAAAGTCTCAGTCATGATTTGGATGTCTAAAGACATGCACATGGATGTCTAAATCAGAGAGATGCCCAGGAGACATTTTACAGATGATTTTTACAGACATCTCTAGTGCCGAGACATTGCAGAGGTGTGTCTGGGGAGGCGTAAGGAACTTAGATGTCCCCACTCAATTTAAGAAAGATTGGGGACATCTGTGACCATGTCCATGTATAGAGCTGCTCCAGGCATGAATAGGCAGCAGGCAACCCTGGCCATAACACATTACTCTAACCATTAGGATATTAGGCATCATTGTTATGAAATACTATTCTGGGGACATCTGTGTAGACACCCCCATAGATGTCTATATTGGACACATCCACATTTGTGAAATCGTGCCTGAACTTGTACATGCCTGTTTGTTTTTTTCAGACATTCTGGCTTAGATGTCCTAGATTGTACTTTTGACGTCCTTTGCAAAATGTGTTTATAGCGTATAGTGTATCTGGATTTCCATAAAGCCTTTGAAAAGAGACTCTTGTGGAAATTAAACTGTACTACAGTTATTCAATGCAAGGTTCCACATTAAGAATCACCAACTAGGAAAAACATTTGGGCATCATTGTGGATAATACATTGAAACCATCTGATCAGTGCGCAGAGCGGGCCAAGGAAACAAGTAGAATGCTAGAAATCATAAGGAAAGGAACGGAGAATAAAACCAAGGATATTATAATGCCTCCATATCGCTCCATGGCACATTGATATACAGTGCAGATCTGGTCACCATATCTAAAGAAGAACATAGTAAAATTAGAAAAGGCACAGAGAAGAGTGACCAAAATGATAAAGGAGATGTAAGGAATCCCCTATGAGGAAAGGTTTAAAAGGCTTGGAAATGAGACAGCTCAGGGAGATATGATAAGACGTCTATAAAGTAATGAGTGGAGCGGAATTGGTAAATGTAGAACAAATGTTTATGTCTGCAAAAAATAGAAAAACTAGGGAACATGCAATGAAGCTTCAGTTTTGATTAATCGATGAAGACTAATCAATTAAGATGATTTAAGACTAATCAGAGAAAATATTTTTTCACTCAATGCGTAATCAAACTCGGGAATTCATGGCCGAAGGATGTAGTAAAAGCTCTTAGTGCAAGTGGGTTTAAAAGAGGTTTGGATAAGTTCCTGGGGGGAAGTCCATAAACCATAATTAAGGTGGACTGGAGAAATCAACTGCTTATCCCAGGATAAACGATGTAGAATCTGTGTACCTCTTTAGAAATCTGACAGTTGCTTGTAACCTAGATTGTCCACTGCTGGAAACAGGATACTGGGCTTGATTAAACTTTGCGCAACGATGGCCAAGAAAGCATATAGAATGCTAGGAATCATAAGGAAAGGAATGAAGAATAAAAGAAAGGGTATTATAATGCCTCTGTATCGTTCTATGGTTCAACCATACCTTGAATATTGTGTGCAATTCTGGTCACCATATCTTAAAAAGGTTATAGTGGAATTAGAAAAGGTACAGAGAAGAGCCACCAAAATGGTAAAGAGGATGGAAGGTCCCCCCTATGAGGAAAGGCTTAAACGGTTAGATCTCTTCAACTTGGAAAAGAGTCAGCTAAGGGGAGATATGATAGAGGTCTATAAATTAATGAATGTAGTGGAACAGATAAATGCAGACCGGTTGTTTACTCCATCAAAAAGTAGAAAGACTAGGGGGCACACAATGAAGCTGCAATGTAACCCATTTAAGACTAATAAGAGAAGATATTTTTTTCACTCAATACTTAATCAAACTCTGGAATTTGTTACAGAAGATTTATTAAAAGCTGTTAGTGAGCTGGGTTTAAGAAAGGTTTGGACAAGTTCCTAGAAGAAAAGTCCATAAACCAAAGAGGACCAGGGAAATCCACTGCTTGCCTTAGTACAAGCATTGTGGAACCTATGTGCCTTTTTGGGAACCTGCCAGGTACTTATGACCTGGACTGGCCGCTGTTGGAAACAGGATACTGGGTTTGATGGACCTTGGTCTGACCTAGTATGGCATTTCTTATGTTCTTATGTTAGTTAATGCTCCAAAGGGACTGGATTCCTAGGGGCTGTGCCCAAATTGTAGCTTTTTACTTTTACATTTTAATTCTCTTTTATTTATACTATTCTATGAAAAATGGAATGGAATAGATACAGTAAGGTACCCTGCACCCTTCAATCTTCACAGTTGTTGTCACAGATAATAGATTAATAAGATTGCTGCAAGTAATATTACTCTGTATCTTATGGTTCTGCAATATGTTCCAGAAGAATCTGTAGTAATATGCTTATGGGAAGCCAGGGTTAATTCCTGAGTTGTTCAGAGGTGGCAGGAAGATGCCACACTGTTAGAGGTAGTGTAACTCCCTAGTGAAGATGCCATTAGAGGATACATTGGAAAACAGGAGTCACTTTTCTATTCTGTTGGATCTGTTGCTCCATATCCTTAGCTACAAAGAAAGTGGAGCAACAGACTGGCTGGCCTCTAAAGCAAAGGTTCAGGGGACAGACATGGGTAAACTGGACAAAGTCAACATGGATTTACCCATAGGAAGTTCAGTCTCACCAATCTTCTCCATTTCTTTGAAGGTGTGAAGAAGCATGTGGATAAAGTTGAGCCAGTTTCAGGTGCAGCTAAAGGGTTTCTGTTGCCCCAGGCAGAAGCCGCCACTGGCATCCCCCTTCTCACTGCCACCCTCCCCATGCTGCCACTGCCACTCAGTCCCACCCCCCAAATCCATCTTCTCTTCTTGTGGCGGCAGCTGTGGACTGACTCCATTTTGAACCGCTGCTGCTACAAGATGAGAGAGATGGATTCGGGGGGGGAGTGGGGCAGTAGCAGCCCAACTCTGTTTGTGAAAGCGGTGGCACAAAGCCAGTGCTTTCAAAATGGAGTAGAGTCGCCCACCAGGATCTGCTGCCCTAGGCAACCGCCGAGTCTACCTAGTGGACGGGACAGCCCTGGCCAGTTGATAAGGCGTATTTAGGCTTTCAGAAAGCATTTGACAAAGACCCAGATCAGAGACTCCTGAGGAAATTGAAAAGCCATGTCATAGGAGGCAATGTCCTGTTGTGAACTAGAAACTGGTGAAGAGAACGAAATAGAAAACAGAGAGTAGGGATAAAGGGTCAATGTTTTCAATGCAGCAAAGTAAATAGTGGAGTACCCCAGGGATGCACATTGGAACTAGTGCTTTTGAACATATGTATACATGATCTGGAATTTGGAACAAGTGAGGTGATTAAATCCGCAGATGACACCAAATTATTTAGAGTTGCTAAATTGCATGTCGACTGTGAGAAACTGCAGGAAGACCTTGTGAGAATGGGAAACTTGGCATCCAAATGTCAGATGAAATTTAAAGTGGGCTAGTGCCAAGTGATGGATGCACAGAAGACTAACCTAATAGACACACAATGGTAGGTTCCACATTACAAGTTGCCGCCCAAGAAAAGGATCCGGGTGTGATTGTAGACAATATATTGAAATCTGATGACTGTGTGGCGGTGGCCAAAACAGCAAACAGAATGTTAGGAATCATTAGGAAAGTAATAGAAAAGGAAACATAGGACATCATAATGCCTCTGTATCGGTCCATGGTGCAATTCTGGTTTCTGCATCTCAAAAAAGATATAGACCATTAGAAAAGGGCAACCAAAATAATAAAAGGGATGGAATGACTCTCCTATGAGGTCAGAGCTCTTCAGCGTGGAGAAGAGATGGTTGAGGGAGATATGATAGAGGCCTATAAAATCCTGTGTGAATGGAACAGGTAGATGAAAATTGATTGTTTACTCTTTCAAAAAATACAAGGATTAAGGGACATGCCATGAAGCTACAAAGTAGTAAATAAATAAAAAATCGGGGGGGGGGGGAGAAAAATTTCCTCTTATTATATAATTTGGGAGGCCTTTTACTAAAGGGCACTAAGGTGATGGACCTAATGTGCGAATAGTGTTGAAACACTGTCACGTTGCGTCTCAGGCGCATGGAAAGCATTTCCCTGGCAGTTAATGCAGAACCCTGTCCCATAGCTCGTGCAGTATTAAACCCAGAACACCTAATGCCAACTTGAGGTGGCGTTAGGGCTGAAAGTTTATTTTCTTGAGCAGTGGCATAACATTTTACATGATCGAGATCAGTCCTAAATGAGCCTGAAAAATACAGCTATAAATATATTTTCTTTTGAACAGAAAACAAAACAATTCTAAAAAATGTTGATTAAACACACGTATTGGCAATCTAGTTGCCAAAATACCTTCTGAAACCTATTTTTAAAAATCAAATGCAAGCGTCTTTTACCTTCTGAAACTTGACCCGCATTTGTTCTCTTAAAGAGGTTGCTAAACCGGCAGCAACTTGAGTGTTGTGAGACTGTAGCTAAATATAAGACCTTCGAGTGCACAGGTGTTTCCATATTTGAATTTCAAGCATTGCTTAACTAACCGGCTGTCATTTTTTCTTTCGGGCAAAATTTACCATACGTTGACCACATTTGGTTTTCAGTTCTGGAACAAAATCATACTTTTGCTTTCTCAATCAAGACTTCCAAGCTTTTGGGAGCCAAATACTGCACGGAGTTAGAAAAATTACTGGGGCAACAGGAAATATCACTATTGCAAGTTTCAACTCAATAAGCCACTTAGTTGAAAACTGGAACCGGTCTCTGTCTCACACCATGGACAGATTGGCCCAGCGATAAAAAAACAGACAGGTCAGACCTTGGGAGAAATTGAAAAGGCATGTTTTACACATGATAAATGGCTTTTATAATATTGCATGGCCAAACATGAATGTGCATGTGTCAACAAGATTACATGTACTTACACAGGTATCATGTGTATGCGTCCCCAAGGGCATGGTTTAGGCAGAGCTAGGGCAGAGTTGTGGTGCATGCAGGAATGCACTTTATAAAATGCACGGATAGAAATGGGGGATAATTATATAATCCCAAACATGTCCATGAGAACACTTTAAAAAAAAAAGACTTCGGCCCAATTTTCGAAAGGCATTTATACAGTTTATAGCCCAGTAAACCACGTAAATGCCTTAAATCGGGATAGTCAATGGCACTTACACGGTTAGAACCCTTGAATATCCCCTTCTAACTCCCCTTCGTGCCCCGATGCTATCTGGTTAGCACTGGGGCATGTTGGAGGCATTCCGGGTGGAGCGGAAGAGGTGACAAGCAATAACCGGGCAGCAGCGATATTGCATGCTGCCCGGTTAGTGATCTCCACCGAAAAGATAGGCAAGGAAAACCCTCAGCTATCTTTAAGGTGGAGGAGCTAACCAGGCAGTATGAAATATCACTGCTGCCCAGTTAGTCTCAATTGCTTCCAGTGTGCACAGTGATCCCTGGCCTAACGTTTGGGGCAAGTTACCTTGCAATAGAGGTCCAGGGGTTTGAATCTCACTAGAGGAAGGCAACCTTGGGCTAGAAGGACTAGGGTTTCTTTGTGGCCGTGGACAATCAACTCTCAGGTACAAAAACATAGATTGTGAGCCCTTCTGGGACAAGGGAAAAATATATATATATACAGTACCTGAATGTACACTGCTTTGACTGGTAGAAAAGTAGTATATAAGCCTTGTTAAATAAATATTCAATGTCATTGCCTCTACATTGAATATAGAGGTCATAGCCCTTCAAAAATGAGCCTAGGTCTTCGTTTACATTCTCTTGCATTCAAGTTCACTGAGTCCTACACTGGATTGTAGCACTGGAAATGGAGCGGTGAAGGTCCCAGCATAATAAATTATAGGCCAGCTTCAATCCCCTGATAAAGCAATGGTGAAACCTTGGGCAAGGTCGGCGTTGGAGATTTTTGCCAGAGTAGTGGTAGACTCCGTGGCCTGCTATATATATATTTTTTTTATCAGATAAGTGATCAGTTTCTTCATATTTTTTGGGGCAATCTGTGGATGTGGTTTTGATATGGGAAACTGGATATAAATGAAAAGATTTGTGAGAGTGCAGGGCAGTGGTGATAAAATGAACTGACGGCTTGGTTACTTGTTTCAAGTAAGACTTGCCTCCCACCTTTTTATCAATATTTTCATCAATATTTTTTGATTGCCTCAGTGAAGGTTTTTTGGATAGTGGTTAGTGATATTTTTAAGAACCTAATTTGGAGACATAAGTGGTCTTGAATGCAAGAGAATGAAAATGAGTAAGACTATAAATGAAAAGGGTACTTTTTGAAAAGTGTTTTCCATGGACATTTTTGGATTATGATTTAATAGTAGTCCAGTAACATATTTTGTTTTGGCTGCAATTTTTGGTGACCAGATAACTACCATTTTCCCCACATAAAACAGCATGTAAATGGGTTCTTATAAAATTAGGTCATGCCTAGAACTACACATGGTGCAAGCCAGTACATACTTGCACAGGAGCTTGGGTGGAGCATGAGCAGGGTCACAATTTGCATGCATATTCTATAAAATGCGTGTGTACATGCATAAAGGGGCGGGCTTACTAATGTTCAATAACCATTAGCTGGGGCTTTGCCACATTAGTGCGGGGCCCCGTGATAAAAATCCCACGCTAACTGTGTTGCACGCAATTGGGCAGGGACTGGGTGGGCCTGGGATAGAATGTTGGTATTGCAGATGCATCATGGTGAGCGTGAATGTTGCCATTAGCGTGAGTGCATATAACACCACCTCAAGGGGTGGCGCTTAAGGCAGGGTGGAGGCCACACATGTTCCCAAATGTTAGTGCAGACCTCTGTGTTAGTTTTGCACCACAAACATGTGCTGTCCGGCACACCCTTTAGCAAACAGGCTCAAAAGCATGTGCTAATGTCAATGCATTAAAAAAAACAATATACTGAACCCTCCCCCCAGAAATAGGAGGGCCAACTATATTGGACAAAGACTGTGTTGGGTTTGGGGAATGTTCCTATTTGGACTGGCAATGCATTGGAATGTTTCAGCCTGTCATAAAGGTCTTTCAGATGAGTGCATTTTTATTATTTATTTACACTGTGACAGAGCGCTTTACTGATCTATTAGGACATTTTTATATTTAGCAACAGAAAAATAATAAAGTAATAAATAAAATAAAAGTGGAGGAATGGACTACGTGAGTGGAAAACCAGTTGATGTGTTAGGGCACATTATAGCTCAGTTCATTTCTTTAAAAAGAAATTGCTATACTTATGGTCTCTTCTCATTTTAATGAATTTAATCATTGCAGAGTACATTTAGGCTGAGTAGACTAAAAATCGGGAGAGGTGTTTCTTTAATTCCAAAGCATGCAATAACATTTACATTTACTCTCGAGCACGAGTAATATCCACACCCTGAATTTAGATGCTATTACTGCAGATTTGCAGTTATATGTTATATAGTCACATACATACCAATGGGATATGTTTACTGAGGACCATTAAGGATGCACCCTTTAGCATGCACAAACGGCAGCGTTAAGGCCCCAGTGGGCGTTAAAGTCAGGGCTGAGGAGGAGGCATTCCCACATAAAAGGCACTAGCTGCTGGTTAGCAGGCATTAAGTGGACAATGGGCATTAAGAGCGCCAACCATGCATGCATGCTAACGTGTGTTAAGCACGGTTCCCTTAACACGGGATAAGGGAGCCTATGGAGAGAAAAGAAGTGTGGTGCTAGATGGGAACAAAGGGAACTGGTGATGGACAAGTCAGATCCATATGTCACATAAGAGTGAGACAGTGAGTGAGCGGTTAATATGGGAGGCAGTTGGACTGTATCAGTGAGGTGTGCTCATGTAATCCACTGCAATGTCAGTGGGTGGCATAGGATTGAGTAGAAGTGTGCCATGGAGTAGTCACCATGGCTACGATGTAGACATAGAAAGAATACCTGAGCAACAATAGTGACCTGCACATCAGCTGCAGGTGAGGTGTGGGTGATACGCCCTAATGAGTAAAATGCCACAGTGTGGGTCAGGGTATAGCAGTGAACATGATGGATATATGCTGATTGGTGGGCTGACGGGTGGAATGGGATAGATGAGAGTGCTGTAAGGCCTTGCTGCCCCAATGTGACCCAATATGACCTCACAAATGCAGCTAACCTTAGTTGTAATATGTGTGAAAAATAGTTGCTGTGCCACAGGAAAGGTCTAATGCCATCTATTTGGGTTTCTCAGCTATCTCAGCTGCTCTAACTACCAAACAATCGTCCCAACACATTTTGATATAGCAGCTGGCCAAGTAAGCAGGCTAAGATCCAGACATAACAGCCACACATCTGTACAAGCTGCATGCAAATACAAAATGCTCTTGTACAGATAAGGTCTATACTCATCCTGTCTGGTGGAACAAGGTCACTCACATGATGCTACACACCTGGCGTCTACTCACGTCTCTGAACTGATGTGTCTCTCATACTGTATTTGCCATATAGAACAAGGAAGGACTTGTGATCATCTATGCAGGTGGACATCCCAGGAGTGTGATGTTCCTGAATGTGCTGCATATATGTGATGGTGCAAAAGATGTTCATTCACAGTTATCACACAAGTCTCCAATCAGGTACAACTCATGCGTCACGCATCTACAAGGTGAAGTTGTATGACCCCTTACAATGTGCTGCAGCAGAGCCAATAAAGTCATGCTGTCAGATAGGTCTCATACAGACCCAAAGTCAATGCTGACTCCTGGTGACCCAGCAGTTCCTGGGCTTTCTTGGCAGTGGGACCAGAAGTATATTGCCAGGCCTGTCTTCCAAGACAATGGAGGGCGAAGTGACTTTCTCAAGGCCACAAGGAACCCTGGTTTGTTCCTTATGGAGCCAGTGCTCTAGCCATTCAGCTACACCTCCACACCATTCTCTTCCTCATTCTCTGGAATAAACCATGCTACAGGTCCCTGCATGCAATGGCCTAAACCCAGGACTTGAATCAACCTGGCAGGCACATTCTGAGACAGCTGTAAACCACTGTTCCCTCTAAGCTGTGCGCGTGTGCGCGCGCACACACCTCGCCGAGCGAGCGCACATACTTTATAACAGTGCGCACAAAAATTACGGTTCTGATTCTGATAGAAAACAACACAGATGTCTTAAAATTTAAAAGTTGTTGTGTATTTATGGTTTTCACAAGTTCTACAATATTTTCTAGTGCAATCAATGTGGTGTACATACTGTATTCTGATGTATAGTCAAATTTTAAAGTATATAACTCCGAGTGTCGTCATGTGGCGCACAAAAATTTAACCTTCCTTCAAAAGCTGCACAGCTGATACTTTATGCGCACACAGCCTACAGAAAATTAGAGGGAACATTGCTGTAAACCACACCTATGGCCTGCCTGCAGCGGTACCCATGCAATATGGACTGTGCTGGACACTCAGCACCGCAGCTGCATAACAGACACATAGCAAATAGTATTAATCTCCTGTCCAAAGGCCAAGCTTCATCTGAGGGCAAGATGCCCTTCTATCCACTGTACCTCCTAAGCCAAACAACATTTGCAAGCAGAGGTCTGCTGGCCTGCAGGGTGGTACTAATTCCTGAGGCACATGTGCAGGGTGCGCTTCCCCTTGTGACCTGCTGTACACTACAAGATACGCCAAAGTTTCAGTTTTAAATAGTTTTCTTCATCAGGACACAATGAAGCCGCCCCATTCTTGTTGTATGAAAAGTCACCATAGCCCTCGCATTCCTGGTGACTGGCAGCTTCCAGTCCATGCTGGAAGCCACAGAAGGCATCAGCCAGTCGGCCATGGCACAGTGTCTTATGCATTTCCTCATAGGGTTCCTCCCCAGGATGGCACACTACATTTACTTTCCCAGCACTGCCCAGCAGCGTCAACAGACCATTCCGGACTTCCATAGGGTAGCTGGTTTTCCCGTGGTGCTTGGTGTCATAGACTGCATGCATGTGGCCCTGTGCCCCCCACATCCTAAAGAAACAACCTACAGAAATTGCAAGTCCTATCATTTAATGAACATGCAGGTAGTTTGGAATGGAGAAGATAATATAACGAATATATTTCCCCAATTTCCAGGGTCATGCCACAGTGCCCATATCCTGGCACAATCAGGCATTCATGAGTGCCTCAGCAGTGGGGAGATCACAGGCAGCTGGCTCCTAGACAAGTCACAGCCCACTGACTGAACAACTACACCATGGCTACAACTAGTGCCATGAAGCAGGTGGAGGGAGCACACACCTGAGAAACAAAAGGTCGGGTGGGAGGCACAAAGAAGGCAGATGAATGGTACTGGGGGAGAATGCAGCGACATGTGGTCACCATCAACCTTGCATTGTTCCCCCCTCCATATTCCCTGCCACAGGTGATCATGGCTACCCACTGAGAAGCCGGCTGATGACCTCTATTGGTTCTCCACACAGTGAGGCAGAGGAGCAGTACAAACGGGCCATTATTGAGCACACATTTGACCTGCTGAAATCATGCTTTCATTGTCTATCAGTTCTTCGTGGCATGATGCATGCTACATAACCTGACAGAGAGGAGGTGTCAGTCACCTGAGGAAGATGATGCAGAAGAGGGCTCAGACACTGGCACAGATGTCACTTCTCAGTCATACAGAAAGTGGGAGAGTCCAAGAAAAAGACTGTAACAGAACTATTTTTTGTGAGGTACGTGTTATATTCGGGAGCAGTAATGAAAGCATTCCCTTGTCCTTTACCCTCCTTGCCTATATACCCTTGCCAATACCCCGGATTCCTCATGCCCCCTACTCTATCCTCAGAGGAGGTCCTAACAACACTACATCTCACACATCAACACAACAGTAACCAAATACTGGCTCCTCTACCAAGCAGACCACCATGTTGCCCCCTACCACCCTTGCCCCTGCTGCCCACTGACCACCCATCCACATGCATGTGCCCTGCCCCCGAACCCCAGCAGACATCCTGCACTGTGCCATCTTGTCCCAAGCCACCTCCTTCACCACTGCTGCTCACCGATGTATGTAAAGCATTGACATGTCGCTGCCAAGACATTATGCTTTCCCATGCCCTTGCTGCAATCCCATGCCCCTCACCCCCTCCTCTGTGAGTGCCAATGTCTGTGTGAAGGTGTGAGGTATCCCAGGTGCTGTCGGTGGAAGCTGACCCCCAGAATCCTGTGCTGCAGCAGAATGGAAATCAGGGAACCTCATGGGGGAGCCTGTGCCACTTGGGGGAGCTCCAAGGATGTTACTTATGGATGTTTCATGTTGTCCACAGGTCCACCCTTGTGACCCTGCTCTCTGTTGTGCGTTCTATAGTTCTATGTAGTGACAACCTGACATCAGTACCAGACAAAATGGTAGAAATCATGATAAAAAAACAAAATTACCGAACATGTAGATAGTCATAGTTTAATGGCAGAAAGCCAACATGGATTTAGCCAAGGAAAGTCTTGTCTCACCAATCTCATATTGTTTTTGACAATGTGAATAAACTGGTAGATTTAGGTGAGACGGTTGACATAATGTATCTTGATTTTCAGAAAACCTTTGAAAAAGTCCTTTATGAGAGACATTTGGGGAAATTAGAAAACCATGGGCTAGGTGGCAATGTACTATTGTGGATTGGGAACTGGTTGAAAGATAGAAAACAGAGATTAGGGCTAAATGGCCAATTATCTCAATGGAGAAAGGTGAATATTAGAATACCATAGGGATCTGTGCTGGGCCCACTACTTTTTAACATATTTATTTATGACCTGGAAATGGGAATAATGAGTGAGGTGATCAAATTTGAAGATGACACCAAATTATTAAAAGTTGTTAAAGCACAAGAGGATTATAAACAAGAGGACCTTTATAAATTGGGAGACTGGGCATCCAAATGGCAGATGGAACTTAATGTGGACAAATGAAAATTTATGCACTTAGGGAACAACAACCCAAACTACAGTTACACGATGCAAGATCCCACATTAGGAACCACCATCCAGGAAGAGGATTTAGGCATCATTGTGGATAATACATTGAAACCTTTTGTCCAGTGTGCATCAGTGGCCAAGAAAGCAAATACAATTCTAGGAATCATAAAGAAAGGAATGGAGAATAAAACAAAGAATTTAATAATACCTCTGTATCGCTCCATGGTGCAGCCACACCTTGAATATGGTATGCAATTCTGGTCACCGTATCTTAAAAAGGATATTGCAGAAATAGAAAAGGTACAGAGAGAGTGACAAAATGGTAAAGGGGATGGAAGGATATCCCTACAAGGAAAGACTTAAAAGATTAGGGGCAGCATTTTCGAAGGTATTTACACGGTAACTGCTCTAGTTACCCATGTGAATGCCGGGATTTTCCAAAGGTACCTACATGGGTAATGCCTTTGGAAAATCCCAGATAAGTCCCTAACATGCCCAGATGCTGTGCGGTTAGGGGCATTCTGGCGTGGAGTGGGAGTGGAGGAAAGGTTTTTCCTCGCCTATCTTTAAGGCGCAGAGGCTAAACGAGTAGCATTGAAAATGGCCAGTCAAACCTCGATTTTCACTTCCGTCACTACAGAAGTGAAAATCCAGGATAATGGGGTTGGTGGGCAGGCTATGTGCCAATGCGGTACATAGCCTGCCTAGATAAAAATCGAGCCCTAGGGCTCTTCAACTTGGAAAAGAGATGGCTGAAGGGAGATATGATAGAAGTCTATAAAATAATGATTGAAGTGGAACAGGTAAATGTAGATCAGTTGTTCACCCTTCAAAAAATAGAAAGACTAGGGGACATGCAATGACGCTACAATGTAGCATAGTTCTAATCAGAGAAAATATTTTTTCACTCAACACGTAATCAAACTCTGGAATTCCTTACCAGATATGTAGTAAGAGTTGTTAGTGTAGTTGGATTTAAAAGAGGTTTGGGAAGCTTCTGGAGGAAAAGTCATAAACCATTATTAAAGAGAACCCAGGAAATCCACTGCTTACCCATTGGACAAGCAGCATGAATCTGTGTACCTTTTGGGAACCTGTCAGGTACTTGTGACCTGGATTGGCCACTGTTGGAAACAGGATGTCACAATATGGCATTTCTTATGTTCTTATGTTGCCACAGGTATCGGTGGAGGGCCTGGAGGCTCATTGCCAGGGACCAGTTCCATTTGATTGCTGTGTGACACCAGAACCCTGACTTTTGACACTAGAGTCTCCTGGGACTGGCTGATGTGTTCCAGCCTGTGGTGCATATGCTCATCACGCTTGTTTCTTTCATGCAGCACCTATAGAATACCCGCCAAGATGCCAATGCATGCCCTTTCTAGCTCTAGAACTCTTTGTTCTGGCATAGCAGCCACTGTCCATGATGGATGAGCTGGGCCTCTGTCTTCCCCATTCCTGCCTCCTCATGAGGTGGGTCACTTTTACGACTGAAGATTAGAGCCGCTTCCTCTTGTTCAGTCTCAACTTCCATTGTATCCTTCAGATGTGGCTTCTGTGGCTCGTCCTTTGTCCTGTCCACTATGGCACTTGTCTACTCCTGCCTCTGCTGAGTATTTGCGCCCAATGTGCCTGGACTGGATCACCCTCGCCATCATTCGATGACTGCTGCATCAGCTCACCACCAGCATCGGCACTTGCAAGTGAGTGGTAAACATTGGACTGGCTGTTCCTGTCTCACCGTCACTGTGGGCATGCAGTACAGCAGATGCAGACTTAAGTGCATAAATATGGTGGAGTGTGCAATGAGCATGAAAATTCACCACACCATGCTAATAGAAAGGTGAGTGTGTGCACAGCATCACAATTGGAAAATGGGAGAAAAGTCCAGATAGCATGTGACCCTCACATCATCCATGGATCACCATCCACGCTGTGTTTGCACAACCACCCTGATATCACGGTTCACATTACATGTCTTCCTGGCGAGATCGGACTCATGTATGTGCAGTGTGATGGCAGCCACCAATGCCCGTTCTAGTCTTTCCTCTCCTCACACCAGGTGCTGTACTATGGTGCTACTTGCGTGCCCCACTTGAGGCCTATTTAATTATGTATATGTGTCCTGTATTAGATGAATCTCTGGCTGCCACTTTCATGCCAGCGCTGGTCCATGCCATGCAAATTGGTAACATCAGCCGGCCTTTCAAGGCGGCTACCCACGTGGGTATTCTTTGATAGTGAGTCATGCCTTGGTGCTGGTAATAGGCTGACTGTCTCACTCAGAGGATGCTCCTGATTGTATGTGCTAAGCGGTCCAGTGCCGTACCCAGCCAGTGACTTCTGCTGCACCACCTCAATGTGCATATCTCCAGAATGGTCCCGGGGTGACTCACCATCCACATTACATTACAGAAGAGTGCTACCCAACTGTTTTCCTGTGAGGACCATGAGGTTTCCAGATCCCCGACACCAGTCAATGTCTCCTCATCCATCGTGCCCAGTACACTTTCCTCCAGCTCAGTCAGCACCACTGCTTGACCATAGAGACCATGTTCTACATCCTTTCTCTTAGCCTTGCGTTTCATTGTCTTCCATTTCCATTTGTAATCCTCGATGTCATGATTACGATGGAAGATTTCAATCAGTGTTGTACAGATGCAATGCCACAGATGCTCCTTTTGGTGGACACTGTAATTGGCACCAGCATTTCAAAATAGGATATAATGCTTCTCATGGAACATGACACAGCAGCATCTGCAGGACAGAAGCTCTCCTTTCTGCAGGACATTTTAGCCTTTGCAGCAATTATTCTGCCCTCTGGCCCTGCCCCATGCTCAAAATGCAAAATCCACAATTTGCACGTATGGTAGTGCTGATATAGATGTCCTGATGGCTTGTGTCTGGACGTACAGAAAATGGACCTCTCAACTTCCAAAGGGATGTTTTTGTTGACATCCACAGGAAATGGATGTCCTGATGGACATTTACATAAATGACTACATGGAGATTTCAGAGAACTGTATGCTGTAAATGGCATCCACAGTCAGGGGATAGACAGGCGTGGGGGCCAGCAAGTCATGCAACATGCTTTCTGACATTGCCTGGATAGGTGGCTGATATCCATAGAGTGGTGTCAGTGATGACATGTTCCTGAAGCCCCTATGCAGTACTTTTCCAGACTACACCTTTGGCTTTGCATGCATCCATGTTATGCTGATGTGAACGACCTGCATAGGCTTTATGGGACAACCAACTGTGGGGTATGTGTATTGCTATGGGGCCCCAGTGCCTAGATGTGCTGGAGTGCTGGGGGGAAGGGGGGTAGCTGTGCAGGGAACAGTGGTCTTGTTTGCAGATTGTCAGATGCATATGTGGTGGATGCGTGGGAGCTGGGGTGCTGCCAACAGCAAAGAGACAATGCCATGATGTCGGGCTAGGTAATTGTGCCTAGCCAGTGCCTGCATGTCCTACATTTGTTTAGCCTTCTCCTTTACCATGCATCCATGGCACTGAAGCTCACACCAAGTGCTGTGTGCCACATACATTGTGGGCTGCATGTAGATATCTCCTTGCTAACACTGGGTCTGTGGGTCCTGGCAGAGGTAGGGGTCTGGCTTGTGGAACACCCCAATCGACAGCCTGCTCATGTGCATAAACTCCGCAGACAACAGCCATGCATGTGCTGTAGAGGTGATGAATGACACAGACGCGGTGGTAATGAACAAGTAACGGGCGTCTTTATTTACAGCACATTGGCATCAGAGTGGAGCTGAAGCCCCCTGACTCAATGAAGCCTGTGTGAGGGTTCTCAGCTCTGCCCTGATGCTCTCCAGATGCCCAGCCATCAGATCCTGCACCCAGGTGACAGAGGCAAATCCCAGCTGTACCTCATGCCTGAAGTCCTGACGGTGCAGCAGGACATCCTGATTGCTTGTACCCACAGGGGCCTCATGGTGGGGCATCAGTGGTGGCATGCATGGGAGCCCCCGATGTTCCATTGCCTCTGATAGCTGTGGCACAGCGGTGCTGCCACTCATGTCCACCCCACCCCCTCCCTCCTTCCTCTGCTTCTTCCACTGTTCCCTCTCTCTTCCCTCCTCACGCACCTCCCCCTTCCACCTCTGACTGTCTCCCCTCTCTCTTCCACAACTCCTCCCCTCCCATCTCGCCTGTCGCCCCCCCCCTCCTCTGAATCCAGCATTGTTAGACCTTCACCCTCCACCAGCTAGTCTGGTTCCCACTCCCCAGTATTTTTAGTGTATGAATTAAGGTGCGCTAAGTTAATTATTATGTGTTAAATCAATTTACACTAAATTTTTTAGGGAGCATTAGTGAACCGGTGCGCAGTAACAAATGCACACCCTTAGAATCTACATGAGGGGTCGACTCGAAAGCAACATCAGAAAATATTTCTTTATGGAAATGGTGATGAAGGCAAAGAATGGCCTTCCAGTGGAGGTGATGCAGACCGAAACAAGAACAGCTCATGACAACCTGTAACAAGCACAGATGATCCCTAGTTGTGATGAAGTGAGGGCAGGGCCGGCGCTGCCATCAGGTGAACTAGGCAGTCACCTAGAGCACCAGCATTCCAGGGATGCCCCATGGCCACCAACGCTGCCCTTCGTCAGGATCTGCAGTGGCAGCATTGGGTTTTAAAACCACGATGCAGAACTTACCTAGTCTCGCCGCTCTGCATCGTGGTTCCTGGCTGGTAGAAGCAGTCACTGCTGCAGCCTTCAGATGTAGACTTCCAGTCTGCATACAAGCTGGGAACTGCGACACACAACTGGCGAGGTTAGGTAAGCACTGTTCCACCACTGCAGGCCCCAGAGAGTTGGGACAGCAGAGGCAAAGGAGGGGGCAGTCAAATACGGGGTTCACCTAGGGCACCTCTCATCCTTGGACCTCCCCTGGGTGAGAGAAAAGTCAGCAGTGACCCGGGGTCTATGGCATTATAGCAAGAATGAATGTGGACATACTAGATCATATGCTCTGTTTCCATGTTTGCATTAGCAATCATCAGTACTCAACTGTGAACAGAGTTACACGAGGCATATGCTTTACTAAACAAAATCTCTTGCCCATGAATGCATGGGCAGTCCTATTATAAATCAACAAATACTGTTCAAGTCGACTGCGCTGCCAAAAACCTAATCACACAAGTCTTGAGAGATGCATAAGTCAATATTTTCTGGCACTGCTAAAAGTCAGCATTCAAGAAACATCGATGCCATCTAGTTCTCTGACTGCCTTGGAAAGAGCATGTCAGGAATCACTTGTGGAATATGGTTTATAGATTTTATTATTAGGGCTCTGAAGTCAACAGTAGGCCTTGAAGCAGTTACTACATGGAACACAAAAATAAAGGTTGTTAAATTTAAAAAGCAGCCCCCCACTCCTGCCCTCCCCACCCACAAATATAAGATGATACTTATTATTTGGAGTATCTTTATACATTTCTTGGCTGACATTTGGGAGTCGTACAAACCACTTATTGTGATGCCCTATAATTCATAATATGAATGATAAAAAATGATGAGGCATGTTTCCTAAAGTGTGCTAACGGTTACCGCAAGCTAAATCCCATACTAAACAGTTAGTGCGGGGCCATGGTAACCATTACCGCAGCCATCATGATAATACTCATAGCTTAGCGTGGGCCAGGGCGAGAGCTAAGTGGGATCAGTACAGGCACAGTTGGCATTTTTAAACAAAATGAAAATCATCCTGCTAGTAGTTTTAAGCTTCAGCCTCCACTGACGTGTTCTCAGTATACTCGCGTGCGTTCCCGCACAGCGCTGCGCTTACAGATCAGTATGTTGGAAAGCCAAACAGAAAAAAACAGAAGATTCATTTCAGTTTATTTTCAGGCACTGTGCTCAGAATATTGCTCTACATCAGGGCGATTTCAATGTTTGTGCTCTATCCCTTATTACATTTTCCATAGTAGAAAGTGTGGTTTTCTGCATCAGGCACTCTGGGGATTATAGAGTGCTTTACATTCATTGTTATGGCCATTGGGAACTTACATTTCAAAAAAATCCCTTGTTTAGAATCAGAGCCCGGTGAATCCATGGGATTTATGCACCACCGAATCACCATCATCACACAGTTAAGTTTGGCTTGGATAAGATTCAACTCACTCCACATCTGTTTGGTTTGTGAATCAGTTTTAAAAAAATAAACAAATCCTAGTTACGCAGCCTGGGTGGCTTAGTGATTAAAATAGGCTAGGGAGACAAAAGACCCAGCTTCAAATCTAACATCTCCCCTGTGGACACTCTACTCAGAAAGTCACCTTACCCGGATTCACTAGAGCACAGTAAGCTTGTGCTACTGTTACTGTGGGTTACTGAATCCACCCCATTTAAAAAGGTGGGACCAAGGCAACCAATGTGCATGACCGCTGTAGACTTACTGTGCAAAAGAAAGGTCTGGCAATCCACTTCTGGTCAAACCTTGCCAACAAGCCTTTGCCAACATTGACTCAATGGCACACACATACTGCAGGGCTCATGCTTCAGTGAGTCAGAACCTTTATCTCTAATTGATTGCTCACTCATCTACTTAGGCCAGTGATTTCCAAACCTTTCCTGGGGCTCCCCAGCCAGTAAGGTTTTTAGGATATCCACAATGAATATGTATAAGAGAGATTTGCATACAATGGAGATTTTAACAACTTTGAATAATTGTGTGTCACCTGCAGATTTGATAACCTCAATTGTTATTCCCATTTCCAGGTCATTTATGAATATGTTAAAAAGCAGTGGGCCCAGCACAGATCCCTGGGGTGCTCCACTACTTTTCTCCATTGAGAAAATTGGCCATTTATTTAGACAAATGTATTTATTTAGAGAAATTTGTATACCACCTTATCCTTCAATCAAGGTGATCACATCACATCACAATTGGTGGGTTACATTAAACATTAGGATACTTAACAACATTTAGGCCGTACATTTAACATTAGGGTATTTAACAACATTTAGACAGTACAATTGAAGGGTTACATTTAACAAGAGGGCGATTAACTGTGATTTACAGTGATCTCATATGTGTGGGTGTCTAGTTGGTGGAGGTAGTTGTTTTACTGTTGTCTGTGTGCTCATGTTTCTATAAATAGCTGGGTTTTGAGGGCTTTGCAGAAGTCTGTGATGATATTCAATGCACTTAGACTCGTTGGGAGGGAGTTCCACAGTGTTGACACCAGTAGTGATGGAGCGCTTTTTGAAGTTGTTTAGTCTTGCGATAGCCTGTAGGTGTGCCGATCATGTTGTCATTATTGGTCCTTCTTGGTCTATTGCTGATATCCCTTGTTATGATGTTTTGGAGTATGTCCGCTGAAAGTTCTGACTTCTATCTTTTAACCAGTTTCTGATCCACAATACTATACTGCCTCCAGTCCCATGGCTTTTTTAATTTTGCCAAGAGTCTCTCATGAGGACCTTATCAAAGACTTTCTGAAAATCCAGATACACTATATCAATCGGCTCATCATTATCTACCTATTTATTCACACCTTCAAAAAAATATAACAGATTAATAAGGCAAGACTTTCCTTGGCTAAATCCATAGAAACATAGAAATATGATGACAGAAAAAGACCACATGGTCTATCTAGTCTGTCCTTCCATATCAACAACTACAACAGTCCCCTTTTTTCCTTTAGAGATCCTCTGTGTTTGTCCCATGCTTTGTTGAATTCAGATACTGTCCTATCTCTACCACCTCCACTGGGAGACTATTCCACGGATCCACCACTCTTTCCATAAAGAAATATTTTCGCATATCACTCCTGAATCTATTCCCCTTCACTCTCATCCCATGTCCCCTCGTAGCAGAACTTGCTTTCAATTGAAAGAGGCTCTCCCCCTGTACATTTATGCCATGGAGATATTTAAACATCTCAATCATGTCACCTCTATCACGCCTTTCCTCTAAGGTGTACATATTAAGATCCTTAAGTCTGTCCTCATATGCTTTATAATGAAGACCACTAACCATTTTAGTAGCCACCCTCTGTACTGACTCCATCCTGTTTATATCCATGTTCGCTTTCTCCCATTACACCATGACTAAATATATGATGAGTAATTTTATTCTTTATAATGGTTTCTACCATTTTGCCCGGTACTGATATCAGACTTATAGGTTTGTAGTTTCCCGGATCACCCCTTGAACCCTTTTTCAAATATTGGCGTTACTTTGGCCATTCTCCACTCTTCGGGTACTACAGGTGATTTTAATGATAGTTCACGCATTACTAATAGTAAGTCTGCAAACTCATATTTCAGTTCTTTCAATACCCTTGGATGTATACCATCCAGTGCAGGTGATTTGCTACTCTTCAGTTTATCAAATAAGGGGGGAACAGGTCAGTTCACAATGCATGAGAAGAGTGTAGGGCAATGGTGCAAACTACACCATGTATCTAGACTTTCAGAAAGCCTTTGACAAGGTCCTTCATCAGAGACATTTGGCAAAACTAAAGAGTCATGGGATAGGGGGCAGTGTACTACTGTGGATCAAGAACTGGTTAAAAGATAGAAAGCAGAGGGTTGGGCTAAATGGCCAATTTTCCCAATGGAGAAAGGTGAATAGTGGTGTACCCCAGGGATCTGTGCTGGGTCCTCTGCTTTTTGAGATATTCATAAATGACCTGGAAAGAGGAATAACGAGTGAGGTTATCAAATTTGCAGATGACACAAAACTATTTAAAGTTGTTAAAACCCAAGAGGATTGTGGAAAATTGCAAGAAGATCTTGATAAATTGGAAGACTGGGCATCAAAATGGCAGATGAAATTTAATGTGGACAAGTGCAAAGTTATGCACCTAGGGAAGAAAAACCCAAACTATGGTTACACAATGCAAGGTTCCACATTAGGAACCACCACCCAGGAAAAAGATTTAGGCGTCATTGTGGATAACATGTTAAAACCCTCGTCCCAGTGTGCAGCAGCAGCAAAGAGAGCAAATAGAATGCTAGGTATGATAAGGAAAGGAATGGAAAATAAAACAAAAGATATTATAATGCCTCTATACCGTTCCATGGTGAGACCGCACCTTGAATATTGTGTGCAATTCTGGTCTATGAAGAAAGGCTAAAAAGGTTAGGGCTCTTTAACCTGGAAAAGAGACGGCTGAGGGGAGATATGATAGAAGTCTATAAATTAATGAACAGAGTGGAACGGGTAAACATAGATCGATTGTTTACGTTATCAGAATATAGAAAGACTAGGGGACATGCAATGAAGCTTGTCATGAGGTAGACAGCACTGAGCCTGGGATAATAAAGGGAAATGAAAAAGAAGAGCTTACCTCACAGCCACATGTGCAGTTGAGACATTCAGATTGCAGGGAAGCAAGGAATGGAGAAACAAACTTTCCTCAGAGCATTAGTGACGCAGTAGAAATTCAGAGTCCTAATCAGGCTCACCTGGGGAAAGAATCACGTACTACGTACAACAAGCAGGGAGTTAAAACCAGGTGGGAAATTCCACACAGGGGCAGGGAGATCAAGGAGATCAGGGGGAGGAGAGAGAAGGAGACAGAGACTCGGGAGCAGACACAGAGAGACACGCTGTCCTGGAGAAAGAGGGCTGAGTGAAAGCAGGCTGTTGAACCAGAGAGTGCTGGGAGAAGCAGTGCAAGAGACTTCCAAGCCAGAGGGGTCCTCGTGCCAGGGAAGGCAACCAAGCAGGCAGAGAGCAAACGTCCCACTCAGGAAAGCTCACTGAAGCCAGGAAGTGGATTACAGCTCAGTTAAGCCTGGTGCTTGGAACTCCCGGAGAAAGGCAGTTTACACCTCAGAGAAGAAGCCTTGGCTCACGGAGGAAGGGCTGGAAACTATCTTTACCAGAGAGAAAGATAAGTACCCTGTTTTCTACAGAGGGAAGGAAGTGGGTCCTTTTGTAAAGAGCCAAGCTTACAGAGTGTTAGAAAACCCTTTTTGGAATGGGTGTTGGAAAGAAACCCCAAGCACAGCTCCTTATGTCCCTGGCTGCACAGAACAGTCTCCGTTCATAGAAACTGAAGTCTCCCCAGTGCAAGGTTCTGAAACCAGTAATACAGAAAACTGGTGCCCGTTTACAGGACCAGGTTCTGATGTGATGCAGTGGGAAAGTTCAAACCCAGAGGTCATTCCAGAACCCATGGATTGTGCTCTATGTATTTCTGACGAGATAGAATCTCTTTGTTAAGAAGCAAGAAGAAGCATTATTATCAATTGGAAAGCTTTTATTTATCTGTGAAGCAACAGTTTATTTGTGTTATCATTATTTGATCTATCCAGAAGGCAATCCTCAAGGGAAGGGGAATAAAGCCCAGCTTTAATTATACTTGGACACGACTACAGAGTATTCCTTTAACAAACAGAGCTATACCCCATATCTAGGCGGGCGCCTAAGGAGGGTATAGTCTCACAAGCTACAGGGTAAACTATTTAAGACTAATAAAAGAAAATATTTTTTCACTCAACGTGTAATCAAACTCTGGAATTTGTTACCAGAGGATGTAGTAAAGGCTGTTAGTGTAGCTGGGTTTAAAAACGGTTTGGACAAGTTCCTGGAGGAAAGGTCCATAAACCATTATTAAGAAGGGACCCAGGATATCAATGCTTGACCCAGTACAAGCTTTGCGGAACCTGTGTCTTTTGGGGAAACTGCTAGGCACGTATGACCTAGATTGGCCACTGCTGGAAACAGGATACTGGGCTTGATGGACCTTGGTCTGACCCAGTATGGCATATCTTATGTTCTTATGTACACAGACCATTGCCTAGGGGAGCATAGACTGAAGAATGGAAGAAAGATACATAAAATGGAGTCTGTGTCAGCTTGGCCGTACTGAGAGATCCTGCACATAGACATGCTGAATGAGACAATAAAGCTATTGTTTTAAGGTGGACATTAACAGAAAACATATTCCTTTGGTATTTGCTTTATGGGGCCTAGTGCCATAAATTGCATGAGACTGAGCAATAATAAATACCTTTGTGCAAAAGAGATATTCTCTGATTTGCTGACTCAAGCTCTCGGACCCTGGTCTTGACCAATTACCTGGATCTACTCCAGCAATCAGCTGACTGCACAGGAGCAGAGAAATGGTATTTCTTAGGACTGCAAGAGATAGTTGGGGGTCTTTGTTCCTGACCAACACTGACCAAGAAGATGCAAGATACGTCCTGTAATCAACCTCTGTCTCTTACTCTAATTTTCTCGACATGTAAATCAGCTCTCTCTCTCACCCAGACTCACAAGTGGAAATCTCTTGCTAGCAATCTGGTGCCAATTGCCTACCCTTTTCTCTCTCCAGAATGACCAGTGCTGTCCAACAACCCATGAACTGCAAGTAGACCTACAGAGAAGATTCAGAACCCAAATCTTGGTTAGAGTCACTATTATAATTTTGCTGACTACAAAACTGGGTGGGGCAGTCAAAATCCAAAGTGCATAAGAATTTCTTACTTTCCATCTGCTCTACAGGAGGGGATCTTTGTGTGGCATGCATAGCTGCTATACAGTACTTCACGGAGGCTAGCTCCACATATCCTCCTCAGCCCTTTTCTTCATGGTTGTGTTGGTTCATATACTGTTCTTTGCCATTTGTAATCTGTCTTTTGCTTGAGAGCTTTTTACCCGCCTTCCAGTATTGCATGTTTTAATTGTCCATATGTAACGTTTTTATTGTATTTAACCACTGATTTTTATGTGACGATATTTGAATTTTTATTTTGTGAGCTTTCATTTTATGCTTTTTGATGTTTTATATGCTTTTTGATATATTTATGTTTTTATTTGAGGCCACTACCCCCTGAAGAAGGTGTTTTTTTTCTGAAAAACACTGGGGTTTCCTAATAAAGCTGCTTTATATCAACCACTGCTGGGCCCACCTGTTCCTATTTTGTCTTCTTGAAACCCATTTAGTGCAGTATGTAAATCATTTTTTCTAGAGATGTGTTGATAGTTTTTAATGGACTGTAAGAATTATGTCAGATTCAATTTCAGTCATATTCTTCTTACTGCACAACTGCTTTATCCATTGAACAGTTGTTTTTAAGGAAAAACTGTTCTTTAATCGTTTGTTTTGAAGGTCTTAATTATAATGGAATATGGTCGGCAGCTGCCGCTAGCTGTTGTATCAATAAGTAATTTATTGTACTAGCCCTGCTGCACAGCTCTTGCCTAAATAGACATCCTTTATATGTTATTACAGATTTGTTCCACTGAATTAGGATCTCTGTGGGCTACCACATCAATGTATTATTTTGCTCATGCCAATAATTGCTTAGTAAGGCTATGTCATATGCTTCTAAATCTCTCTCACTCTTTAAGGATGATTCTAAAGTTATTAAATCTTCTGTATCAAAGATCAGCAAGCCAAATGAGGCATTAGACATGTCTGCAAGATAATCAATGGAAGACTTCAGGGACCCTCATCTAAGTAACCTTGATGCTATGGGGTTGAGAGGCCTATGCAATAAATTTCAGCATGCACCCAAAGGTCATTTTGCACATGCTAAGAATGGGGTGCTAAATGCAAGGCCCTGAGGAGCATGTTGAGATACTCCCTCATGAAGTCAATGAGGAAGCTCTATATGTATTTATTTATTTAATGGTATTTATATACCGCCTTATCATTCAATCAAAGCGGTCTCCACAGCAAACAATCAAGGGGGCAGATGTTTTCATGCAGTGTACAGAGTGGTGTGTATGTGTTGGCAGGGATGTGATTAGATTTGGTTTATCTACATAGTGCGCTATTATACATCATGAGCTATTATACAGTCTTATATACAGTCTTGGGGTGGTGGGGGGGGGGGGTTGATGATCTGTCTTGTATGCTGGTTCAGGGGGTATGTCCATAGTAATCGATGAACAGGGTTGTCTTCAGCTGTTTTCAGAAGTCCTTGATTTCTGTGGTTAGTCTCAGATCATCTGGGAGGGAGTTCCATATGGATGGAGCAGCCAGGGAGATTGCTCGTTGTGCAGTGTCTTTGCGGGTCTTGGTGAAGACTTTTGGGGTGTTTTTATTTTTTTTTTAATTTTATTTATTTTAGCTGTATTTATATCCCGCTTTTCACCGGGTCAAAGCGGTCAATTGGGGGATACATTTAACACGAGGGGATATGAGACACATATGCTAATACTTACAGGGAACATGGGCAATGGAGGGTTAAGTGGCTTGCCCAAGACCACAAGGAGTGCCTATAGAACTAGAAATCCCAGTTCCTCCGGCCTGAGATTGCTGTCCCCAGGTGGGACTTGAACCCCCGGCCCTCCGGCCTGAAGTACCTTGTCCTAACCACTAGACCACTCCTCCCTTTAACCCGATTGGAGGTGCCTCTTCTTCTTGGCCGTGTGCTTGTGTCGGGTTGTATGAGTGTGTGTAGGCTTATGGCGGAGAAGTGCTGTTTGATCTTGAATATGTTTATGATAGTCTGGTATTTGATGCGGGAGATGATTGGGAGCCAGTGCAGTTCTTTCAGTATGGGTGTGATGTGATTGTGTCTTGTAGTACCGGCTTGTAGTACCGGCTATATGCAAATGAAGATTTACAGGACCCACAGGAAATAATGTAGCATGCTCTCCAGCTTGATATTTTCTGTGAGTTGGAAGAAACTAAAAAAAAATGAACACCTACCTCATATAAGCTATTGAATTTGAACAATGTGTGGGAAGACTTGAATTCTCCGAAGCTAACTAGCTATTTTTCTCAGGGCCGCTTCTCAAGGGACATTTCACCCCCGCTCCCAAACTTAGCTCAAACATAGAATGAACATCTTGTGCTGCCCCAAGGGATCCCCTCCCATCCTCTATACCCCAGCTTGAAGATCAAGGGACTTCAGTTCTGGACCACCCTGCTCCTCACAGATATAGTTTGGACCATATACCACGAAGCAAAGGGACTGCATGCCTCTACTAATCCCAATATAAGAACATAAGAACATAAGATATGCCATACTGGGTCAGACCAAGGTCCATCAAGCCTAGTATTCTGTTTCCAACAGTGGCCAAACTAGGTCATATGTACCTAGCAGTTTCCCCAAGAGACACAAGTTCCACAATGCTTGTACTGGGTCAAGCATTGATATCTTCTGTCACTTCTTAATAATGGTTTATGGACCTTTCCTCCAGGAACTTGTCCAAACCTTTTTTAAACCCAGCTACACTAACAGCCTTTACTACATCCTCCGGTAACAAATTCCAGAGTTTGATTACACGTTGAGTGAAAAAATATTTTCTTTTGTTGGTTTTAAATAGTTTACCCTGTAGCTTCATTGCATGTCCCCTAGTCTTTCTATATTCTGATAACGTAAACAATCGATCTACGTTTACCCGTTCCATTCCGTTCATTAATTTATAGACTTCTATCATATCTCCCCTCAGCCGTCTCTTTTCCAGTTTAAAGAGCCCTAACCTTTTTAGCCTTTCTTCATAGGAGTATCCTTCCATCCCCTTTACCATTTTGGTGGCTCTTCTCTGAACCTTTTCTAAAATCGCTATATCCTTTTTAAGATACGGCGACCAGAATTGCACACAATATTCAAGGTGCGGTCTCACCATGGAACGATATAGAGGCATTATAATATCTTTTGTTTTATTTTCCATTCCTTTCCTTATCATACCTAGCATTCTATTTGCTCTCTTGGCCGCCGCTGCACACTGGGCCGAGGGTTTTAACATGGTATCCACAATGACGCCTAAATCTTTTTCCTGGGTGGTGGTTCCTAATGTGGAACCTTGCATCGTGTAACCATAGTTTGGGTTGTTCTTCCCTAGGTGCATAACCTTGCACTTGTCCACATTAAATTTCATCTGCCATTTTGATGCCCAGTCTTCCAATTTATCAAGATCCTCTTGCAATTTTTCACAATCCTCTTCGGTTTTAACAACTTTAAATAGTTTTGTGTCATTTGCAAATTTGATAACCTCACTCGTTATTCCACTTTCCAGGTCATTTATGAATATGTCAAAAAGCAGCGGACCCAGCACAGATCCCTGGGGTACACCACTATTCACCTTTCTCCATTGGGAAAATTGGCCATTTAGCCCTACCCTCTGCTTTCTATCTTTTAACCAGTTCCTGATCCACAATAGATCACTGCCTCCTATCCCATGACTCTTTAGTTTTGCCAAAAGTCTCTGATGAGGAACCTTGTCAAAGACTTTCTGAAAGTCCAGATACACAATATCAACCGACTCACCTTTGTCCACCTGTTTATTCACTCCTTCAAAAAAACATAACAGATTAGTAAGACAAGATCTTCCTTGTCTAAAGCCATGTTGGCTGTCTCCCATTAGGTTGTGACTATCTACATGCTGAGTAATTTTATTCTTTATGATGGTTTCTACTGACGTCAGGCTCACTGGTCTGTAGTTTCCTGGATCACCCCTGGAACCCTTTTTAAAAATTGGTGTTACATTGGCGATCCTCCAATCTTCAGGTATTAGAGATGATTTTAATGATAGTTCACAGATTACTGATAGCAGGTCTGCAATCTCATATTTCAGTTCTTTCAACACCCTTGGATGTATACCATCCAGCCCAGGTGATTTGCTACTCTTCAGTTTATATTTCCTTAAATTCTTCCACACCTTTAAATACCACTTCCGTCATGGGTAACATCCCTACATCTTCCTCAGTAAAGACCGAAGCAAAGAATTCATTCAGTCTCTCCGCTATCGCCTTGTCGCCTCTTAGTGCTCCTTTAACCCCTTTATCATCTAATGGACCAACTGACTCTCTCACAGGTTTTTTGCTACGAATGTACTTGAAAAGGTCTTTATTTCGCGTTTTTGCTTCCGCAGCAAGCTTCTTCTCAAATTCTCTCTTTGCCTGCTTTATCAATGCCTTGCATTTGACTTGACAGTGCTTGTGCTGTTTCCAGGTTTCGTCGTTTGGCTCTTTTTTCCATTTCCTGAAAGTTGGTTTTTGGCATCAACAGCCTCTCTGACCTCACCTTTAAACCATGCTGGCTGTTTTTTGGACTTCCTTCCACTTTTCTTAAAGCGTGGAATACAGCTGGTCTGGGCTTCCAAGATAGTATTTTTCAACAACACCCAAGCTTGATGTACGTCTTTAACCTTTGCAACTGCTCCTTTTAGTTTTTTCTTAATGATCCTTAAATACTAAACCCCCCTGAAATCAATATAATAACCAAAAACAAAAAATTCCAGGAAAAAACAAAAAAAAACCCTAAACAAAACCCTGGTACAAAATACTTTTTTTGTCGGAATATGGCAACAAAGTACCGGGAATTCAGTCCAGGTACCACTGTGGCAATTCCTTTTTTTAGTATTTAAGGATTCTAGTGAATAGTTTGTAAACCTTAGCACCATGACATCGGCGACATTTGCTTTTACTGATGAACAGCTAGCTAATCTAAAGAAAAATAAGTCTTTATTTGATGCGGACCCCATGACTTCTTCGAGTCAATTGCCACCGACATTGTTAGAACTGAAAGATCTACATAAGAAACTTATCCGTGTTCAGTTGCACGGATCAGCAATGACTCAATATTTAAAATCTTCGGTACTCCCCCGAGGTCTCCGGGTTTTAAAACCTCCCAAGCAGTTTACTGCTGATCAACTATTTTTGGATAAATGGAATGCCATTCTTAATAAGTGTGGATTTGATCTGGTTGCACTGTTGATTGAACGTTCATTACAGGAATAAGAAATCCTTAGGATTAAGACGGAGGAATTGAAAAAGCAGATTTTGGAAACCCAGGAATTGGCGGTTTTTCAATCTCATTGGGTAGAAACCCAAAAACAACTGGATACCTTTCAGGATCATATTCGCAATCTTAAGATCCGAAAGTTTAAACGCGACAAATCAGACTATGATAATAATTGCGTTTATCATTGGCCTTCTATGCGTCAGTTCTCTGCAGGGAGAAGAGTTACATTTGATATGGATTCTAGTGACACGACTGATTCTGAAGTTAATGAACAGCGGTCTTCCGATTCGGTACCTTCCCGTGCCACTCATTCTGATCAACCTAGAGGAAATTCTTTTCGGGGACGTCGGTCCCGTCGTAACTATCAACAGGATTTTTGGCAGGGACCGGACACGCGGTCCCGGACCAAGAATCGTCCGTCATAAACCTTTCAAGTCATCAGCTGTCTTCCTCTGAGTTGGAAGTGTTGGAACGGGGTTTGTCCTTTGTTCCTACATCTCGATATGATGGATTTGCCACTAGAGTGGCTTTACATCATTTTTTTAGGAAATTGAGGGTGATCCATCATTTTTCTGATAAACCTGAGGTTGGTGACTGCTCCTTGATACGGAATTCTTCCCGTTGGACCCCTCCTGGGGTTCCAGATCCTGTTATCAAGGTTTACCAGGATTTGATTTTACAACATCTCACTGTTTTGGAAAAACAGAAAAAAAGATCTTATGTCAATTTTTCCTCCACTCAATATCAGACACTTCGTCAATTACAGCATTCGGACATTGTGGTTCGAAGAGCGGATAAGGGGGGAGCCACAGTGTTATTAGCAGCAGATCAATACCAGAGGGAAGTTGAGGTCCATTTACATAATCGGACTAATTATGTGGTGTTATCTGGGGACCCAACTGAAGAGATTGGCTCTCGCATCCATTCGGTGGTTTTTGATGCATTTTTACATAATTGGATCACCAAGCGGGAACTGGATTTTCTTCAAAAAAAGCACCCTAAGACACCGGTGTTTTATCTGGTGCCTAAAATACATAAGTCGCTGAGTGCTCCCCCGGGTAGACCTATAGTGTCGTGTAGAGACTCCATACTGGAACCTCTCTCAAAATTCTGCGACCTTTTCCTGCAACCAGCGGCATCTAGAGTTTGTTCCTATATTCGTGACACAGGCGATTTTTTGAATCAGCTGAAGAGCTGTGATGATGTGAACGCCTATACGTATTTGGTCTCCCTTGACGTCCAATCTCTTTATACTAACATTGATCAGGGTGAGGCACTTGCCTGTATACGGGACTATACTCTAGATCTCCCGGATCGGCTTCCTAAATCATTTGTGTTGGATTTGTTGGAACTGGTTCTAAATAACAACTATTTTTTGTATCAACAACAGTTTTACAAACAGATTCACGGCATTGCCATGGGAGCTACTGTTGCTCCATCACTAGCGACCCTTTATATGGCTGCCTTTGAATCTTCTTTCATTTATACAGATATGGCTTTTCAATTTGTTCCATTTTGGAGAAGATTCCTTGCCGATGTCTTTTTCATCTGGACGGGATCTCGGGAAGGTTTAGATCGGTTTTTGGGTCGGCTAAATTCTCATGTTACACGCATCCAATTTACAGCACAGATTAACCCTCACCGTATTCAATTTTTGGATATTTGGGTAATTTTGACCTCTCAAGGTTTTGAGACCACTTTATATCGAAAGTCTATTCAGCGGAACACCTTGTTACACTTTGATAGTTTTCACCCTCGAGCGCTAAAATGGGGTCTCCGCTATGGTCAGTTCTTGCGTCTTCGACGGAATTGTTCGACCTTGACCGATTTTCTTTTTCATGCAAGGGAGTTAAAATCGCGTCTGATTCATAGGGGATATCCTATGACAGTGGTTGAACGGGCTTTTAAGAGGGCCCATCATCTGCACCAGGATTGGCTTCTTATTCAAAAAAATACCTCGTCTTCTGACTCAGTAGTTATTGGAGTATTACCTTATACTTCTCAGATGCCACAAGTTACTAAACTGTTACATCGTTTTTGGCCGATCCTGGGGTCCCATGAGTGCTTTCGAGATGTGCCTTTACGTATTGCTTATTCTCGCACAACCAATTTAAGAGATTTCATTATGCATGCCACCTCTGTACAAGATCGCCCGGTTCAACAACATGGAGATAATGGTCATTTTGCCTGTGGACATTGTATATACTGCCCTCTTACATTGGAGGGTTCTGACTGGTTGGATGTACATACTTCCCGAATTTATGCTACCAGATGGCATACTGACTGCACTTCGCTTTTTGTGGTCTACTTGATTGTATGCCCCTGTTCATTTTATTATATAGGGAGAACAATTCGGGCAATAAAATCACGCTTGGCTGAGCATGCCTCTCGATTACGCACTAGGACTCTTTCTGCCCCAATGGTAGATCACTGTTTGGCTGTGGGACATGATTTTTCTTCGCTGCGCTGGAGAATTTTAGACCATGTCCCTATTGATCCTAGGGGTGGCGACAGAGAGCAGCGTCTTCAATGGCGAGAACAACGTTGGATATATTCTTTGGACTCAATTGCCCCTCATGGGCTTAATCTCCAGGTGGACTGGCATACTATCTTGTGAATGTCATTATGTTTTTGATGGCTTCTTGCTGAAATAAGGGGGGTTTCCCTGTTTTAGTGGGTTTCCCCCCGTTTTTAGGGGGTTGTCCCTCTTCTGTGATTGGTGGATTTGAGCAGTTCCTGAAAGCTGACGTCAGACGCCGATGTCTATTTGGTGTGTTACACCTCCGAATTTGTTTCATTCAAGTTTTGAACTTTTGCCAGTGAGGATGGGCCTGAAGCAGGGTGTTTAAGTTCTTTATATTTGATATTACACCCGAAACGTGGAGCCACGTCGCAATTGAGTTTTGGCTGGCGAAATTTGGCAGTGCGGGGAGCAGCAGGAATATAAGCTAAGTCTTTTGGATTTTGAAAAAAAATTTTTATCCACATCTTTAATAAAAGGAATTACCACAGTGGTACCTGGACTGAATTCCCGGTACTTTGTTGCCATATTCCGACAAAAAAAGTATTTTGTACCAGGGTTTTGCTTTAGGGTTTTTTTTTGTTTTTTCCTGGAATTTTTTGTTTTTGGTCTACTAATCCCAAGCCTAGGCCTCTTCCTCTCTCTGGCAAGTCCCACCCTTCCTATCCCATCTAAAGAGGTGCTGAAGGAAAGATGGGGGACATGACAGAAGCATCCAAATACCTAAAAGGGGGTATTTCAAAGGGAAAAACTCTTTGAAAATCTCCCCAAATGGGAAAAGGTGCACAAGCTGTCCATAGCAAGCATCCTTTTCCCTGAAAGTGAAAGGGCAACACTGTGGATGGCTTTATTTATTTGTTTATTTATTTATTTTTCTTATATACCGCGCTCTTCGATATCAGTGTGGTTTACATGGAACAAGGAGAGTTTACAGTGGGGGTTACACCGTAATTACATAGAACAGGTATAATAACTTGGATAACAGTATTAACTATTTACATCTGAATGGCTAACAGAGAAGGTATTTGCACGTATATACAACACATTGAGGGTGGTTACATGTGTCCGTGAAGCGTTGTTGTGGGTGAGGGAGTTGTTTTACCATCTTCCGGGTAGCACTTGAGGAAGAGGTAGTGTTTCAGTTCTTTCCTGAATTTGGTTAGGTCCGGGATTGCTCGTATATGTGGCGGGAGAGCATTCCAGCATCTGGGTGCGCAAAGACTGAAGGCCCTGTTTATAGTTGCTTGTGTACAGTGGGTCATTGCTTTGGGGACAACCAGGGTGTTTATTGCAGTGGATCGTCTGATTCTATTTGGGGGGGGGGGGGGGGTGACGTGCGTGAGAGCAGCAAGTGATGAAGGGGCGAGTCCGTTAATGGATTTGTATGTTAGCAGTAGAATCTTGAATGCGATCCTGTAATGAATTGGGAGCCAGTGAAGCCTTTTGAGCCTTTAGAGCAGGACATGACAGTACACTAAGCGTTTTCTTTTTGAAATCTCTATGTGCCAAGTATGCAGGGAAAACATCCATGCGGCACCTATTCCCAGGGGATTTTCGAAGAGAAACCTCACGGAAAGTTTCGCCTCAAAAATATTCATGCTGGTCGATAGGCGCAAAATAACCAAAAACTGCAAGCACAAGACACACAGTTTGGAAGCAATTTTATAAAGCGCCGCATAAAGTTACAGAACGTAGCATCCGCATGCGCGGACGGGCCTTTACGTGCCTACTTTAGTCAGTCACTGTTTTGTAAGCATGTGCATCAGGCCAATGGCGCGTACTTTCAATGTGAGCATGCACAGGGGTGGCGTGCAAATTTATGTGCATAAAATACTGCAACTTAAATGCATTCTCTATAAATCTAAGCATGGGCATTTATGTGCGTGCCTAGATTTAATGCATATTTTCGGACACTTATGTCCCTATTTTATAAAGAAAAGTAGATAGCTGCCCAGATATACGCTGCTCCCTAGAGTGACAGAAACCTGCTGAGGGGGCCCCAAAATGGAGATGAGCTCAGGCGTAACCAGATACAGAGGAGTGGATGGCGACTGACCAACGTTCTCCTAACTTTTGACCAAGATGATAAACCCGACATGGAAGAAATGGAATATATTGAAGGGGGGGAAGAGGGTTAGTTACTATACTGCAGTAAAATCAGGCATTTTGCCGCAGTTTAGTGTACCACAGGAGTCGCTAACCTGCAATAACTCTGTACCTCAAGTTAGCGACTGCCACAGTGAAGGAATAACGCAGCTTTAGTAATCACCATAAACTGTGTCATTTCAAGGGAAAAATAACGCTCAAAGCTGGCATTATTTTTTCCTGGCCAGCAGCATCAGGTCGCTTATATGTCACCCTGTGTTCCAGACTGTGAAATTACTCATAAAGGGTCCACACCTAACAAAACAATAGGTGGTCTGGGGGTCCCTTCACCTAGAACCATCAATGACTTGAGCCCCCCAAAACTAACTCCTCCCCCAGCACTTCACCAAGTACCAGTACAATTCCCACAAGGACTCTGACTCTCCCATCTCAAAAGATATCCCCCCCCACAAACCCCCACCTCTAAACCCCGAAGGCCACTGGGGCCTACCTTTGAAGTTCCTGATAATCTAGTGGGGAAGGCTGGCAAGAGCAATCCTCCCTAAGTCATGCCAGTGCTAGCTATGGGTTCAAAATGGCACCCAGGATCCCCTACTGGCAATGGAGGGATTCGATCCAAACAGGAACCAGTTTGGATCGATCGCGCCACTGCAGAACTGAGCAGGTGGCAGCACAGTACACATTTGCATTGCCAGCGCCGCATGCTCAGGCCACTGGGTCAACTGCAGGGCAGCAACTCCGGGTGGCCCAGCAGCCTGATCCACCCACCTGCCAGTGGTTTGACGGTATCGGGGGCTTCTTGTTATGCCGCGATCCCCTGATGCCGTCAAACCACTGGCAGGTGGGGGGATTCCCACCAGTGCAGCGGGCGCCATTTTCAGCTCACTTTGGTGAATGTGGCCCGTGACAGGAACGGGTTCGCCCAGCTGAATCCCATCACTGCCTACTGGTAATTACATATTAATGAGGTATTTTGCATGCATTTGCATGATTTGCATCTCATTAGCATTCAATGCATGTTGTAGTGCCAATTGTGTGTTACAGCAAAATAACAGAAGTTATTGTCCTCGAACATGCATTAAGGGCAACACAACATATCTTATTTCCACAATACACTTTAGTAACTATGCCCCTTAATCTGTGATATATCGCTCTCTGTGCCATTGGAGGATGGTAACTATTTTTAGGAATGGGATTTGTGCTACTGAAGGTGGAGGCATAAAAAAACCCTTTTCCCTCTTTGTTTCTTCAAGTTGGAAAACTGAATAGAGTAGGAAGAACATAGCACTCGTAAGAGAGAGAATTGTGAGAGGGCTGTTGCTTAAGCTAGCCTAGGAATTTCAACTACATCTTTTTCCTTTGATAGGTGCTTTATAAAGACTTCAAAAAAGACTTTGTTGCATTATTTAAAGTCACTTTGAAACGCGCTGGGTAAAAAAGACCATATCTAGCTTGCAGCTTTTGCAGCCTAGGGCGTAGTGCTAAAAATTGCTTCCTCCTTTCCACCGTACTTTTACGATAATCCGGGTAAAAAGAGATTCTGTGCCCTTCAAATTGTAACGATGGTAATGATCTAGCCGCTGCCATAATTTGAGAGACTTGCTGGAAACATAAGGCACAAAGGATCATAGGCCTAGGTTTCCCACCATATGCTTCTCTCTGAGATGGAACTCTGTGGGCTCTCTCTAACTTGAACGGCTTCTTAAAGTCTATCTTGAGCAGCTTGGGAATCCATTCTTCCAGAAACAAAATTGGGTCCTTCCCTTCCGCACCTTCGGGTATGCCGGTAATGCGAATGTTATTTCGGTGGGCTCGGTTATTCATATCTTCAACCACACGCTCCAACTTCTCGATCCGCTTTGCGGCCTGCAATGCTTGAATAGCACGATCCTCTTGCCTGGCCACCCTCTCTTCCACTTTGTCAATACGGGACGTTAAGGCCTCCAACGTACAGCATACCTCCTTCAATTCTGCTTGAACCAAGGATAAAGTCTCTCCGCTGTGCTCAACTGATGCCCGCACCGATCTGATCTCACACAACAATTCTTGAAATCCCTCTGGGGGCTCTCTCTGCGCCGCCATCTTGAGAGGGGATAGAGGATCCGATTTGGTTCTCTTTGAACCAGTACCCAATGCGCCTGCAAAGTCCAAACGGGTCTGCTTAGAGCTGGTCATATCAGATTCTTCGTGGTAGGCAGCCTCGCGTGTCAGTACTCTTCAACTTATCGGGTGGTAATGCTGTTTTGACACTGGTCTACGGGAGAAGCAAATTCACACAGCCATCTCTGTCTGCTGCTGGCTCTGCCTCCGTTGCTTTATAAAGACTTAAGTCTGAGCCAACCCAGAATTTCCATGAATATTTTTTTTTCTTATATTAAGGATAGAGCCACTGTCACTCCAAGTCTCTGAGATGCTGAGGTATTTTGCTGTTGGGAAATGGGAGACTAAAATCCATTTCTGCTATCTCAGAGTCTGAGGGGTTGCATCACCAGCAAGTAACAATTGGTGTCAGCAGTGAGATCTGAAGGACCACATGCAGTGCTGACCCTGCAAGGGCCACAGAGTAGACAGACTGAGGTGACGAGATATGTGCAGACTGCCATCTTGGTAGAAGTAAGCAAGCACATTATTGGGAGTGTAGACTGGCTGCTGGAGTAATTTAATATATGTAAAAATAATTTATGTAAAGTCCTTTGGTAAGCAGAAGACTAAAGGGGTGGGGATTCTGATTCCTAAATTGAGAAAAAGGGGAAATTTTGCTTGGTGCTCCGCCCTTGAGATTTTTTTCTCTTTTCAGACAAGATGGAGGGCAAAGAGATACTACACTAGTTTTCTGGACAGTTACATGAAACTTCAGGAGACTACTCAATGAACACTGCAGCAAGTAATGGACAAAAATCAACACCAGCAGCAGCCATTCTTGAACTAACTATAACCCACCCTTAAGGGGTTAAGTTTTTTTTTACTAGAGTGTGCAGCGCCTGAGGAGTGTGTGGATTTGAGTTTGGAGGTGATAGAATGTTTGAGTTAGATAAGTTTTAAAGGATTGTAGATTTTGGGTTGTTTAGAGGGGTTTTTGATGTGTGAAACATCCAAATTGAGATTGTGCCATTCATTTTAATGAAACATGCAGTTGAGAATAAATCTGATTTTTTCCTGCAGAATTTGGAATGGGTTCTTCTGCTTCATTTGCATATTCCATAAACAAGCTTCTGATTGGCTAAGGGATCTAGAAAACAAATTGATGATGTCAGAAGAATCATCATCTCCTAGACAACAGAAAGAAAGTTTTTGTTTTGGTTTGTTTTGATGAGAGAGAGGTTTGTTTTTTGAACAGAGAGAAAAACAACAGTTTGGGCTGTGTTGAGAGATGTGCTGTTTATGCCATTGTAAAGTATCAATTGGTGATACATTGTTCTGAAGAGTGGAACTGGAGTTGAGTTTTAGGGACATCAGGCTATGTAAGTAATTACCCTGATTTGGAGAGGTTTTGAACAGTGTTGGTTGAGACTCTGCTGGTAGTGAAGCCAGGGGCTTTGACTGAAGATTTCTTGGGAGTCCTCTGTAAGAAAGAGACAGAGTGGAATTGTCAGAGTTTTCTTTAGAAGAACTGTGCTATTCAGTAGCCTGTTTTAAGAAGTGTCTGAAGCCTTAAAGAAAACCAGCACAGTAAGTGATTGCCTGCTGTGATAAAGAGGAATGAGCCTGAAGCTTGGAATGAATAAATAACTGCTTTGTTTGTGGAAGTGTCTGTTTGAAATGAAGCTCTGTTAAAAGATAGGGTAACACTGAAGAACAGGCTTCCTTAGTTAAGGATATTTAAGTTTATGTTGTTTTACCTAGTGTGCAATAGCATTGTTAGAGAAATGGAATGAAGCTAAACATTGTGGAATGGACATGTAGAGCTGTAACTCTGAGTTCAAGACTGAGTGAATTAGGTGCAAGGTGTGATCTATGAAAGAGGGGGTTTATTAAGCACTTCAGCAAAGGGACTAAAGTTCAGACAGGTGACTTTTAGCTAGAGATTTTGTTTAATTTTTTTTTTAGTTAGAGAAATTAATAAAGTTTGAGGAATAATAGTAAATTAGAATGTTATGTGTCAACAATAGGGAATAGTTAGGGTTTTGCCTCCTTTTATTTTCTTTAAGTTAGGGAGACAGGTACACCGTATTCCAAGGATCCTGAGGTACGGCGGTTCCTGCGCGAAATCTGAGCCCCAACACTTCAACCTCACCGTCATCTGGATAAAGACACCTTACCTGAACGTCAAAATAAAGCTAAGTGAAGCACTGGACTTGAGTTTTGTAGTTTTAACAAGGAAAAGGAAAGCAAAGAAAAGAGAGCGAACTATTCTTATTTGTTAATCATATAATACGTTTTCACTCTAAGGAAAAGTAAAACTACAAAAAGCCTCTGAATTTATGAGATAACAACTGAAGTTGAGAGAGAAATACACTTTAAATGTTGCAGCAGTCAGAAAAGTTGCTGAACTGTTTAGAATAGTTAGGGTTACCTTTATAAGAGTTGTAACGTGTTGTGATTGATACTAATTAATACTTATCTGTTAATACAATAAATGATGAAATGTAAGATGGGTTATTCTTTTATGTCCACTTAAGAAACTAGAAAAATAATTTCAGCGAGAAGTTCAACAAAGTGTTAGAACCTGCATAAAATAAATATTAAGACACTTTGCTGTAACTTCATTGGTAAACTTTATACATAACATCTGAGTTTACTTATTGTAAACTTCCCCAGTACCTTTTGAAGGAACTGTGTGTACTGTACCTTCCCCCTTTGCAAGTCTGGTGATACCGCCTCTCCCCTACAGCCACTGACTACACAATTTAGTAAGGAAGATACATCAGGGCGTGTGTCACGAGTTTGCAAGGAGGGGTGGGTTACATAACTACAGGAATATCTAAAGGCAATGGAACAATCTTGAAACAGTAGACGTTTGTGGGACAAGGAGAGTACAAGACAGAGGCTGCAGAAGAGATGATTGGGCCAAGTACTTTTGGATCTATGGCCTTGATTAAATTAGAAGATTAGGATAACCCTGAAGCCTTTTTAGTGACGTTTGAGAGAAGCTCACTCTGTAAATTGGCCAAAATCCTGAAAGGTTACAGACTTGTTTCCTGTTGAGCTGCAAGGTCTGTCCGAAACAAGACAAACACTATCACTGACTATCTGCAAGATCATCAGATGGACATAATGTGCATTACAGAATCAAGGCTGACCGATTCTGACCAGGCTATTCTGAATGAAATCACACCACCCACATACACAGCATTTAACTGCCCACACATATACAGCAGAGGTGGAGGAGTACTTATATTGGCCAAAAGCCAATATAAATTCAATACCATCTCTACGATCAGCACAGAGGAAACACCATCTCTATTGCAAACAAATACATTTTATTTTTATTTATTTATTTATTTATTTATATTCTCTTATATACTGCGCTATTCTGCATCAGTGCGGTTTACATTGAGCAAACTGAAATTACATTGAACAGGGCATTATAACTTGGAGATAACTATTTTACAGGGAACATGGGCTATGGAGAGTTAAGTGGCTTGCCCAAGACCACAATGAGCACCTGTGGGACTAGAAACCCCAGTCCTTCCGGCCCAAGGTTGCTGTCCTCTAGTGGGATTTGAACCCCCATACATCACAGTATGTCTCACCTACAGGTCCCCAAACGCTAAATATGATAAATTATCAACAGTGCTGGAGACGGTGTGCATGCTCACTGCATCACACAAGCCAATGAAAGCTCTTGGAGACTTCAACATCAACTCGGCAACCAATAAGGAAGCAAAATCCTTTCTGAAAGCAATAGATGCATTGAAATATACACAACTACTGCAAAGCCCCCCAAACAGTCAGGGCACAATGACACAGCTCATCTTTGCTCCTTGCTCACTCCTAGAGAATACCATTCTCTCCCAACAGTCATCCCAACACTCTGGTTAGACCATCACATAATTACATTCCAAATGCCATTAACCAAGCCAATTCCTACAAGTCATCCAAAAAAGTAAAAATAAAAGATTCAAGATGTTTCCGAAGGATCAATTCCTACAGGTAATCTACCTAAACTAGACCAAGACTACAACGAAACAGACAAAGCCATTGAACTGGAATAATTTCATCACGGCAGCGGTGGAAGCAGCAGTAAAGAGAAAAAGAGCAACTAAATCACAAAAAATACAGCGAACACAGCCTACACCCTGGTATTCCAGTGAGATAAGGTAAACAAAAAGGAACCTAAGGAAGACCGAGAAGCAATGGAGATGGAACAAAGACTGACACACTGCAACAATAGAGAAACAAACAGGAAGATTATAACAACCGTATTAATACACGAAAACAAGAATATTACACCAATCTTATAATGAAATCTGCAAATAAGCCAAGAGAATTGTTTGAAATAGTCAAAACTCTAACTAAGAACCCCACACCAGAAAAAGACACTGAAATACACCCATAACAGATAGCGGATCACCTCTGCATGACTTTCCACAATAACATGTCAATACAGAGAGATGCAGAGGAACAAGAACCATCCATCGGAGCATGGAGTGAATTCCATATACCATCCCTTGAATAAATAAAACATATAATATCCAAACTGAACACGACCACATCACCCTCAGATCCTTGTCCAGTTTCATGGATCAAGATGGCTAAAGAAGAACTCACCCCATTCATACTCAAAATCACAGAAGCCTCACATACCCAAGGTCACATGCCAAAAGCACTCAAGAAGGCTACCATAAGACCAATTATCAAAAATAATACCTTAATAAACAGGACCCAAGTTCATGCTGCTGGCCAAAATTATAGAAAAGGCCATACAGCTGCAGCTATAAGAATGTGTAGACCTGCATGCCCCACTTGACCCACACCAGCATGGGTTCAGGCCCAACCACAGTGTAGAAACCCTGCTTACACCTTTTTTCGACAGCATTCATAAAGGAATAGACAACATAAACAGGGGATTTCTGCTCATTTTCTTGGACATATCATCAGTCTTTGATACTATTGCACATAACTTACTTTTCCAGAGACTACGGAACATTGGACTTCACAACCTCACAATTACATGGTTCCGATCATATTTGACTGACAGACAACAGCATGTCAAAAACAGGGAGGACAAATCGAGACCATTCGAAGTACACCAAGGGATACCACAAGGATCAGCTTTGTCTTCACTGCACTTTAATCTCTATATACAACCTTTATTTAACAGCATCAAAAAGCACAATATTCAATATCGACTCTAAGAATGATATTATGATATTCACTCCAATCAATAGTGACAAACCAGATGTCTCGAAAATAACCAACTGCCTTGAAGACATGATCATTTGGCTTAGTAACCACAATCTCATCATAAACTACAAAAAAACAGAGGCCCCCTATATAACAAGAAACCAGGCATTCAATCCTCCAGGTTCAATAGAACCATCAGATAGAAGCAGAGCTATAAAAAACGAAGTTCAATACCTAGGAGTAACACTGTATCAGAACATAAACATGCAGTCCTGCATAAATAAGACTACACAAAAGGCATACCATAAAATGAAGGTCATGCGGAGGCTAAAACCGTTGCTCAACCAGGAAAACTCCATATGATAATCCAAGCAGTAGTCATGCCAGTATTGGACTACTGCAACTCAATGTACCAAGGCACCCCAAAGCACACCATCCATCTGCTTTTTTTTTTTTTTTTTTTAGTGCCATCAACTCAGTGCTGACTCATAGTGACCCAGCTACCTCTGGGTTTTCTTGCCAATGTATCACCGGAAGTAGATTGCCAGCCTTTTCTTCCGAGGCAATGGAGGGTAAAGTGACTTGCCCAAAGTCACAAGGAGTGCCAGTGGGAATCAAACCCTTGATCTTCTGGGTACTAGACAGTTGCTCTAAACACTAGGCTACTCCTCCACTCAAATGTTAAATCTGCTTTAGATGACACATAACACCACTGCTCGAATTATCACTGGCACAGCAAAATACAACCACATCACACCACTACTGAAGCAACTACACTGGCTGCCTATATACTATCGCATAAGATTCAAGACATTTTGTAAACAACTTGGCAGACATACTACAGGATTTCATCACTAAAGACAATAATAATTGACCGAAAAAGAACAAAACCATAACATGATACTACCATCCAGCATCTACACTAAGTCCAAGGATGTCACAACCTGAAGAGCATTCTCACTTGCAACTCCGACACTATGGAACACACTACCAGAGGTTGTAAAATCCATGCAGGACATAAAGGACTTCAGAAAAAAGTTGAAAACACACCTATTCAAAGAGCACTTTGGAAATGTCACTTAGTACCCACAGCACCTAGTACAAGATCTGACCAGATAATGTTAAGACAATACATGAGCAATCCATCTTTTAAATAAGTTCTAGCATACGTTGTTACCCTTGAATGCTAAGTAATCCTATTTATCTGTTTAAAATGTTATAATATTATACTGTTAAACTGTAAATTAATACTATACTGTAACACTGTAAAATGTTGAGTTGTAATGTAAACCACTTCGATTTAAGGATGAGGCAGTCTATAAAACCCATTAAATAAATAAAAGAAATAAACTTTCTGGTCACCCAGTCAAATAAATCAATTAGATTTGTCTGACAAGACCTGCCTCTAGTAAATCCATACTGCCTCAGATCCTGCAATCCATTAGACTCCAGAAATCTCACAATTCTCTGTCTTAGCAGAATTTCCATTAATTTACTCACTTCAGAGATTAGATCAACTGGCCTGTAGTTTTCAACCTCATCCTTACTTCTGCTTTTGTGTAAAGGGCCAGATATGCCTTTCTCCAATTCTCTGGGACCACTCCCCAGCTCTAAAGAAGCATTGAAAAGGTCAGTGAGTGGAGCCACTGGAAGTTCATTCAGTATTCACAGACGTATCTCATCTGGCCCCATCACCTTCTCTACTTTTAGTTTAGCTAGTTCCTCACAAACACAGTCTTCTTAAACTCATTCAAGATCCCCTTCACTGCTCCTATTTGTTGTGTTTTCTGAGGTTCTGCTCCTGGCCATTCATTTGTGAACACAAAACAAAAAATATTTAGGGGGTTATAAAAGAGGCAAGGGCCTAGAGCAGATCTGGGAGATTGGAAGGTTGCTGTCCTCCCATTGCTCTTTTCCAGGATCCATTGATCCCTGCATTGGCAGGCACCTCAGGAGTTTCCAAGCTATCTGCCAATGCAGGGATCACGGGTCAACATGGTAACTGAAAAATCTCCATTGTATCTGCAGGGCTGGAGCTGGACAGTCTCCATGCAGATATCACACACTCTTTGCAAACAGGTAGTCAGCATTGGGTGTCAGAGGGGCAGAAGTAAACAGCCCCACGGTGTTGATGCCCCGGAGAGGAAGAGGTGGAGGGGGCCTAAGAGATGAGGGAGTCCCACTGTAACAGATTTGGATGAGTTCTCTTCAACATACTAGTTAATGCAGAAGCTTTAGTAGCAAAACTGGGATATGTTGCCAACAATATCCTAGAAGGCCCAGAAAGCTTCTCAACTGCTTCTTGGTTTTAAGGATAGAAAACATTCTCACACCTACACTTCATCAAGTAAAGGTTTTACTTCACCATTTCCCACTAAGTACCCCAAATATTTCTGCACTATGGAATATTTCTTTGGGTTCACTGTAATTCATACTCCTCTTAAAACTTCCAAAATTGCTCTCACCTTGCTCTCGATGACTCTTCCAATCTGATGAGAAAAGGTTTATATCATCTAAGTATGAGGCAATATATTCCTGGAGGATCCTAAGCTCTTCTTCTAACAGGCATTAACAAGTTGCAGCAGCTCCATGCAACCCAAAAGGCAAAAGGGTGAAATGATACAGACACTTTGGAGTACTAAAAGATGTTTTAGGTCTGGAACTGGGGGAAAGAGGAATTTGACTACCCTTTTGTCAGATCAAGAGTTGTCAGATACTGTACTGTTCTTAATGGTCCAAAAGCTTATCTAATTCATATGGTACGTGCCTCAAAACAGCCATGTTCAATCTATATGCCTTACCATCACACTCAATACTCAGTTTCTGCAGGGGATATTTGATTGACACCCTGTGGATACAACATATGCACACTTTGTCCTGATATCTATCTTACAATTCCCCAAATCCCACTTTTTTGCCTCCATAGTTTGGCCAAACTCATGGACTAGCTAGCTTCTGAGTTTTACAGTGCCCTCACAGGAATCCCATCCCTCAGTAGCTCTTCCATATAAGGTGGCAAATGATCAGCCTTGGGCATCCCTAACCCATTATACATTCCCTCTGCAAGAACCAGGTAATAAACACTCTCAACATGAACAACTTGCAGGCACCTCCGTGGCAATCTACCCTCTGCACAGCAGCAGAAACCTCCATCCGACTTCACACTCAAACTCAACAGTGTAGACTATACCCGCATTCAAACACCATGACTTCTTTACTGCTCACCACCTGCCTTCTCCTAATCTGCGTCATTCTATTCATCACACCACTCAATGCATGCGCATTCTATCCAGGTCTTATACCCGTTATAACAGGGCATGGCCGAAGAAGACATACTGACTCATGGAGCTTCATGTATCCCTCTTGTTGCAGAGGACACAATTCACTTTTTAACATCAGCTTATAGCCATTAACAAAGATCCAGACTCAATGTCCTTCACAAACAAGGAACCTCAAATGCATGCTAACCAATGCTGGATTAGCTCATAATAAAATACCCAATTCTCATAGATTATATAGAGCATCAAAACCTGGATGTTTTATGTGTAACAGAATTATAGCTCACGGACACAGACCTAGCACTAACAAGTCAACCAAGCCTTCCTAACTTCAGTCTCATTAATTGCCCCAGAATTAACCACAGGGGTGGAGGAATCCTCATACTAACCAGAAAAGTCCTTAAATGTATTCACATCAACTCTGTAAGCACAAGAAGCCTTGATACTATAACTATTAGAAACACCTTACAGTCTGCATACTATATAGGTCACCTGCTTCATCTGCTGACGACATACCTGCAATCCAAGATCTAGTGTGCGATAACACAACTCAAAGACAGCAGTTCTGGATTCTAAGTGACTTTAACCTCCCATCACTTCCTCCAAAGCAAGCTAAGGCCTTTCTAGAAGTGATGAAGGCACTAGAACTTGAGCAAATAATAAGCATTCCTGCACATGACAACGGAAAAACCTCGGATCTCATTTTTGCTCCCACATCCACCCTCAATCAAAACAGCCAGGTTCCACCTTTAGTACTCCCAGTACCATGGTCAGACCACAGTGACATAGAGACATAGACAAAGAAACATGATGACAGAAAAAGACCACGTGGCCTATCTAGTCTGTCCTTCCATAACAACAACTACAACAGTCCACTTTTTACCTTTAGAGATCCTCTGTGTTGGTCCCATGCTTTTTTGAATTCAGTTACTGTCCTCATCTCTACCACCTCCACTGGGAGACTATTCCATGGATCCACTACACTTTCTGTAACGAAATATTTCCGCATATCACTCCTGAATCTATCTCCCTTCACCCTCATCCCATGTCCCCTCGTAGAAGAACTTGCTTTCAATTGAAAGAGGCTCTCTCCCTGAACATTTATGCCACGGAGGTATTTAAACATCTCAATCATATCACCTCTATACCGCCTTTCCTCTAAGGTGTACATATTAGGATCCTTAAGTATGTGCTCATATGCTTTATAATGAAGCCCACTAATCATTTTAGTAGCCACCCTCTGCACCGACTCCATCCTGTTCACATCCTTTTGAAGGTGCGGTCTCCAGAATTGCACACCATACTCCAAATGAGGTCACACCAAAGACTTATACAGAGGCATTATCACCTCCTTTTTTCTGCTAGCCATTCCTCTCCGTATGCACCCAAGCATCCTTCTAGCTTTTGCCGTCGCCTTTTCTACCTGTTTAGCTACTTTAAGATCATCAGACACAACCACGCCTAGGTCACGCTCTTTTTTGGTGGACAAAAGTACTTCACCTCTTATACTGTATTGCTCCCTTGGATTGCTGCAGCCCATATGCATGACCTTACATTTTTTAACATTAAATCCCAGCTTCCAAATTCTAGACCATTCTTCAAGCTTAGCTAGATCCCTCCTCATGTTATCTATACCTTCCTGGGTGTCTACTCTATTGCAGATGTTGGTATCATCTGCAAAGAGGCAAACCTTACCCGACAGCCCTTCCGCTATATCACTAACAAAGATGTTAAAAAGAATCGGACCAAGGACAGATCCCTGGGGCACACCACTGGTAACATCCTTCTCCTCAGAGTGAGCTCCATTTACTTGTACTCTTTGTCGCCTCCCACCCAACCAATTTCTAACCCAAGCAGTAACTTTAGGGTCCATCCCTAGGGTGCTCAGTTTGTTTATAAGTCGCCTGTGAGGAACAGTGTCAAAGGCTTTACTGAAATCTAAATACACCACATCTAGAGCTCTCCCTCGGTCCAACTCCCTGGTCACCCAGTCAAAGTGCTATCATATTTAATATCCCTAAAGACAACAGACTAGACGTAAGACAGACCTCCCAATAACCCATCACTTCCGTTGTTTTGACAAACAGCATTCCTGGATGAAGCTTTGCCAAAACTCAACACTGATTCTACTAATCTTAATACATTAATTGATCTATGGAATAACACCTTGAGCGATGCTTCCAGTGCACTCCAATACATATGGAAGTCCAAGAAATATCACTCAGCCCCTTGGTACACCAGAGACATACAGGAATCCAAATTAGAGCTCAGGAAACTTGAGTGGAAGTGGAGACACACTAAACTCTCACAGGATCGAGACATGTATATGACCAGTCTACAAGAACATTGTATACTGATAGAACAAAAAAGAAAGGAATACTACAAGCAACTCCTAATGTCCTCACTAAATCAGCCACGAGAACTGTGTGAGATAGTTAAATCCTTAACATAGAAACATTGAAATATGACAACAGAAAAAGACCACATGACCTATCTACTCTGTCCGTCCATATCAACAACTACAAAGTCCCCTTTTTTCCTTTAGAGATCCTCTGTGTTTGTCCCATGCTTTTTTGAATTCAGTTACTGTCCTCATCTCTGGTAGTCTCCACTGGGAGACTATTCCACGGATCCACCACTCTTTCCATAAAGAAATATTTCCACATATCACTCCTGAATCTATCCCCTTTCACCCTCATCCCATGTCCCCTCGTAGCAGAACTTGCTTTCAATTGAAAGAGGCTCTCCCACTGAATATTTTTGCCACGGAGGTATTTAAACATCTCAATCATATCACCTCTATCCCACCTTTCCTCTAAGGTGTACATATTAAGATCCCTAAGTCTGTCCTCATATGCTTTATAATGAAGACCACTAACCATTTTAGTAGCCACCCTCTGCACCGACTCCATCCTATTCACATCCTTTTGAAGGTGCGGTCTCCAGAATTGCACTCTATACTCCAAATGAGGTCGCACCAAGGACTTGTACAGAGGCACTATCACCTCCTTTTTTCTGCTAGCCATTCCTCTCCATATGCACCCAAGCATTCTTCTAGCTTTTGCCGTCACCTTTTCTACCTGTTTAGCTACTTTAAGATCATCAGACACAACCACGCCTAGGTCCCGCTCTTCTTTAGTGGATAAAAGTACTTCACCCCCTTGGATTGCTGCAGCCCAAATGCATGACCTTACATTTTTTAACATTAAATCCCAGCTGCCAAATTCTAGACCATTCTTCAAACTTAGCTAGATTATGTTATCTACACAAAAGACCCCACTGGAAATTTCAATAACAAAACCCCGCACCCTCAGATTTTCGCATCCCACTTCCAAAACAAATACCTAGGAACCTCCAGCAATACTGAAAATCTCCAAAGCAGCAGTCCATCTATCCCCAAGCTTTCATATTTCCATCCAGCCACAAGAGAACACAGAAAAAAATCATTTATGACCTCAGCAATTGACCCGTGCCCAATCATTTGCGTCAAAATATTATGTACAGATCTGAGTGCATTCATTGCCAACATTATTTGTCTATCATTTAGCCTGGGAATAATTCCAATATCTCTTAAAACTGCCTCAATAAGATCCATACTTAAAAATAGCAAGTTGAACCCTAGCTACATAAGTTCCTATAACCCATTTCCAGCCCTCCTCTTTTATCGAAGGTCATAGAGAAAATAATCGAACAGCAAACTACAATACTACATAGATACCCACCCTCTCCTAGACCCGCACCAGCATGGTTTTAGACAGTATCATGGAGTAGAAACTCTGCTAAACGTCCACCAGGATATGCTCATTAGGGGCATTGAGAAATCAAAGCAGGGATTTATTCTAATATTTATGGATATCACCTCAACTTTTGATTCAAAAAGTCTTTTTATATTCTTTGTGAAAAATGATCCTCAAAACTGAACACAATACTCCAAGTGAGGCATTACCAACGACTTGTACAGGGGCATTAATACCTCCTTCTTTCTGCTGGTTATTCCTCTCTCTGTGCAACCCAGCATCCTTCTGGCTTTGGCTACCACCTTGTCACATTGTTTCTCCACCTTGAGATCCTCAGACACTATCACTTCGAGGTTCCTCTCTTGGTCTGTGAACACCAACCTCTCGCCCCCCTTTGCATACAATTCCTTTGGATTTCTGCATCCCAAGAGCATGACTGCATTCTTCACATTAAATCTTAACTGCCAAGCATTAGACCATTCTTCCAGTTTTTGTACATCTTTCCTCATGTTATCCACTCCCTCAGAATAGTCCACTCTGTTGCAAATGTTCTTGTCATCTGCAAAAAGACAGACTTTTCCCGTCAGCAATACCACTCAATAATACATTGAAGAGTACCAGTCCCAGGACTGATCCCTGGGAGTACACCACTTGACACCTTCCTTTGGTCCAAGTGAGTTCCATTTAGCACCGTTTTCTTAGAAAATGTTACTAGAAGAGAGAAGAAGAAGAAAGAGAGAACAAAGGAACAGAAATATTTATTTATTTATTTAGACAGATTTGTATGCCACCTTTTCCTTCAATCAAGGTGGTCACGTCACAACACAATTGGAGGGTTACATTTAACATTAGGGTACATGTAAACATTTAGACAGTACAGTTATGTGACAGTATTTATACAGTACAATTGAGGTAACATATAACATAAAGGTATTTACTAACGTGGTGTGATGAATTTGTTCGTGTGAATGGGGTAGGTGTGTGTTTAGTTGGCAGTGATGTTAGTATTGCTGTTTGGGTAAGGGATGTTGCTTGAATGCTCATAGGTTTCTATAAATAACCATGTTTTGAGGTCTTTGCGGAAGTCTGTGAGGTCTTCTAAGGCTCTCAGGTTCATTGGTAGGGAGTTCCATATTGAGGATGCCAGTAGTGATGGTGCTCTTTTGAGGTTGTTTGTTTGGTTTTGTTATAGCCTGCAGGGGTGCTGATCATGTTGTTATTATTGGTTCTTCTTGGTCTATTGCTGATGTCTCTTGTTATAATGCTTTGGAGTACGTCCGCTGAGAGATGGTGAATGACTTTGAAGATTATCATGATTGTTTTGTATTTAGCTCTTGCCACCATTGGGAGCCAGTGTAGTTGTTGTAGGACGGGAGTGATGTGCTCGGTCCTTGGGGTGTCTGTAATGATGCGTGCTGTGGTGTTTTGTACCAACTGTAGTGGGTGTAGTGTCTGGTGAGGAAGGCCTTGATATAGTGAGTTTCCATAATCAAGCAGTGGTGTGATGAGTGCTTGACATACTGTGCGGAAGTGGTCTTTACGGAGCATTGGTTTGATTTGTCTGACTGTTTTCAATCGATGATATGCCTTGTTTGCAGTTTTGTTGATGTGAGATTTTAAGTTCAGAGCTCTGTCTAGTGTTATGCCCAGATATTTAACTTCTTCTTTGACTACTATGTGTTTGTCTAAGATGCTTATGGTTTGTGGGGGTGTGAATGTGGGGTTCCTGGTGACGAACATTGCCTCACTTTGTCGTAGTTGACTGTTAAGTTGTTGGCTATGAGCCAGTCATTCATGTCTTCAAGGCATTTTGTTATTGGTGTAGTGTTTAGTGCCATTAAGTTGACTGGAGCGTACACCATGATGTCGTCAGCATAAATGTGGTAGCATAGATTATGGTTCTTGATGATGTTGCATATGGGCTGTATGTAGATTTTAAAGAGCATTGAAGATAGGGTTGAGCCTTGAGGTATTCCCTGCATTTCAGGGAATTGTAGGGATTTCTTTTGATCGCATTTGACTTGTTGCATTCACCCTTCCAGGTATGATGTAAACCACTTTAGGGTATTCTTGCATAGTCCTATCTGTTGTAGGTGTTGCAGTAGCTTAGGGTGTGACACGGTATCGAAGGCCACCGAGATATCAATGAACACTAGGAGGAAGCCGTTTTTTATCAATGCCTCTTAGGAGATTGTCAAAGAGGGAGGTGAGTAGTGTTTCCACGTCATGTTGGGGCTTGAATCCGTGCTGATGTATGTCCAGAGGGGCATTGATATCTATATGGTCCTGAAGTTGCCTTTGGACTGCTTTTTCCATGACTTTAGCAAGGAATGGCAGGCTAGAGATGGGACGGTATGATTTTGGTTCGGGTGGGCTCAGATTGCTATTTTTAATTATTGGTCTATCATTGCATGCTTTAGGGATTACAGCATGTATCCTTCTTGGAGTGAATCCTTGACGATTTTTTGAATGTGATGAGAGAGCTGTTTTTTTGTAGCTTTGATCCATGACACTGGGCATGGGTCTGATGGTGAAGTTGTTGTGTTTAGGCCAGATATAATGTCTTCTACTTGCTGTTTTGTTGGTATGTTGAAGCTCGCCCATGTTTGATGTTTCTTTTTTTTTTTTAAACTTTTATTTTCATTTTGCAACAAACAAAAGAAACAACACACCAAAAGAGACAAAACAAGTATACAATAAGGAAAAGTAAACCCATTACCCCCCACCCCGATGCTTCTTCTCTACCCGATTATATCAGCATGTGAGCGCTTCCAATTAACAGTGATTATACATCAAACGATCAAAAGAGTATCTACAATACAGCATGATCATGGGACAGAGATATATACAAAGTTAGACAGTCAGATGAGAGCATTTAGCAAAATGTACATAGTCATTGAGCATCTTCCATTGAGACCAATGAGAAGGAGTCTGAATGGAGGAAGCGAACAGACGAGGTATTTGTTCATATTTACTGTAAAGACAGGCATGATTCCACCATTCATTGGGGCTCAGATGGGAGCTAATTTTCCAGTATTACTTAATTAGGGAAATAGCAATGCCAAGCATAAAGTTCGAAAGGAGATAAGCCATTTTTGGGAGAGAGGGGATCCCCGCAACTGGGCGAAGTCCCACTATCCTCCAAGAAAGGGGCTCCTGAGAGTGCGAGATAGACTAAATACGACCCCAGACCCGACGCCAGTAATACTGTAGTGCAGGATATTCATGCATAACATGAGGCAATGAACCAATGGCCGCAGGACGTGTCCAGCAACCATTGCCCTGAGTAGTGTTCCATTTGTCTAATCTGTGAGGAATGTAAAAACACCGGTGGGCTAGAAAGAAGAGGGTCTGAGTGAGTGAGGCGGATCGGGAACCCGTGTCCCTCTACTCCAGATAAGGCTCCATTGCTCCGAGGTCAAAGTCACATGCAATTCTCTCTCCCATACTTTCTGCGCTATAGGGGTATCTCTAGTTATGGCATTACATGAGGTTTAGTAAAATTGGATGCTACACCCGGTGAACTACCGAGAGATCGGAAAGTCTCCAATCAACCTTATGTAGAGAATGCCGATGGCGGGAGTACTTTAGTGCTCCGAAGGCGATGCTGAAGTTGCACTGACCAGAGTCGGGAGTCTAAAGATTGCAGAAGAGTATTAAAGGCACCTAAAGTGTCTAAAAGCATTGGTGGATAGTGGGAGTCTGATGGGAGAGTCATACCAGGGAGAAAGGTAAGAGGAAACGGTTTGCAAAGGCCCGCTTCTATATCTAGCCACACAGGTCTACTCGGTACTGGATCTTCCAACCAACGAGCACCTTGTTTGAGAAGAAAAGATTGAGGGAACACTTGAGTAAAATCGCCACCAAGTATTAATGGAGCATTGGCAGAGGCCAAGGCCAACTGCGCAATACTTGCATAGTAAGCAGGGTTGTCCACATTCGGGGCATAATGCAAATACACGTGAATTCACTATCTCCAACCTCAAGGTGTACACGGGCCCATCTACCCTCCTTGTCAGCGCTAATATCAGGTACAGTAGCGTGCAAAGACTTCTTAACCAGAATGGCTATCCCGTACCATTTGGAAACGGTGGGAGAATAGGCAGCTACCATGTGAGGCTTAGCATTGAGTTTCAGTGTTTCAGCAGAGGTTAAATGCGTTTCCTGAAGAAACACTAAATCAACATGCTCATGGCTAAGATAGCTAAGGATTTTCTTTCCTCTGAGTGGACCATTAATGCCTTTGACGGTGAATGATAAGATTTTACATAAGGCCATTCAGAGAAGTTAAAATTCTGAGCATGATAGCACACATAATTTCACTATGTCCCTCAAACTGACTGTATCTGGCTGTACACATGACATAGGAAAAATAAGCTAATATAATACAATGAAGCGCCCCACATTAACAAAGAAAACCGCAGTACGGTAGAGGAGAAGCAAAACCCCAAAATTACTGGCGACCATGTGTCTGCGGGGAGAAACCCCAGAGAAGGCCGAAATTGAAAAAAACACATAACCTGTAGGACTGTGCGTGCTCCGAATCCGACCGAGGCACACATCATGAAGGGATAGGAGACCAAAAAGCAAAAGTCATATAGAGAAAGAAAGAAAGTCCAGGCTATTTCTGTGCTTGGCTATGACCGCCGCATCGGGCCCTTCAAAATGGCGGATAGAGCCGGCAGATAAGAGTCCAAGATTTGGGATTAGCGCATCTGCTCTGCTTCTTTGGAGTCTAAAAATGTTGATAGTAGATCAGGATCTTCGAACGTCCTGGTTTGGTTGTGGAGAGTCACTCGGAGCTTCGCTGGATACAACAGGCCAAAGCGAGCCTGTAGCTGTTGAAGTCGAGGGCGAAAAGCAAGGAGTTTCTTCCGACGGTCAACGGTAGGCTTTGCCAAATCAGGAAAGAAGGAGACCTTACGACCTTCAAATTCCAAATGATGATTCGCTCGGGCAGCATGTAAAATTTGTTCCACTTGTTGATATCGTAGCAAGCTAAAGATAATAGGCCGGGGGGTCGTGCGGTTGAGCGCCATGTGGGCAGGAACACGGTGTGCTCGATCGATTTCCAGTTCTCTGTGAAAAGTGATCTTCAGCAAGGAGGGAAGAGTTTTGAGCAAGAATTCTCTTATATCTCCTGCTTCCACCCCCTCCGGCATTCCGAGGAGCCTCACATTGTTGCGACGGGCTCGATTATTGCTATCTTCTAACTCCTTTTGAAGATTCTGTATCTGGCGCTCAGCCTTGTCCAGTTTGCCCAAGCGCACCTCGTGCGAGTCGAGGACCCCCGCCATGTTGTCCTGCCGTAATGAAAGACTTTCAAGTCGGTCCTGGAGCACTCCAAAGTCTTCTCGCATGGCTCGAAGCGCTTCTCCATTGGACTGCACCAATTCCTTCACGCCGCGTATTTCCTCCAAAATCTCCAGGTGCATTTCGGGGTTTTCACGAAATGGAACCATCTTCTGTGGGGAGGACACCTCTGTTTTGGAGCGTTTTCCGTGAGAAGAAGAAGGAGACCCGAAGTCCAAGCGCGCTGGTTTATGGGCCGCCATCCCCCCCGAGGTGCCCCGGTCAGCTCGGAGCGAAATAGTAAATTTGTATAGGTATTAAGTCAGGATTCTAAGTAGGCCTCTCGGGAGCTTCAACGCAAAGCGTCCTACCCGCTGGACATCAGGCTCCGCCCCCCCATGTTTGATGTTTCTTTTTTATTGTGTGATCATTTGTTTGTTGTGAGGCAGAGTTTGTTTGGCTTGTGTTTTTTGACTTCATGTAGTCTGCATATTTTTGTGGGTCAAGATGGTTGGTGCTTTGTTGCGTGTCATCCTTAATGAGCTTTTGGATAATGCTAAAAAGTTCTCTTGATCTATTGGTAGATTTCATGATTAGGTTGGTATGGTGTTGTTGCTTGCATTCATTTATTAGATTGTTATACTCTCGTTGTTTATCTCTGTATTGTGTTAGGAAATTGTGTGACTTGTTCCGTCTCCATTTTCATTCTAGTCTTCTTAGTGTGCGCTTTGCAACTCTTATTTCTTGTGAATACCATGGGGCATTGGATCTTTTGAAAGTTTGTGGTTCATTGTTGGTTGGGGCAGATGCTGTGTTGGCTATTATTGAGTTCCACTCTTCTATATTAAGATCCAGGGAGTCTTGTCCCTGTTGAAGTTGTGGATTGATTTCATTGATGAATGAGTCTCTGTCAAATGTTTTGAACCATCTGATTATTCTTTCATCTTCTTTGTGTTCCATGGGGTTATTCAGGGTCATGGTGAATTCAATTACATGGTGGTCTGACCAGGGGACTGGGGTGATTGCTGGTTTTGTAGTTTTGTTCTGTTCCACCAGTTGTGTTGGCATGAATATCATGTTCGGAGTTGTACCATGTTTGTGTGTTGGGGCGTTAATTGTCTGTCAGTATTTTAGTGACTCCATGGCTTTTAAGAATGTTGCAGTTTCTCTGGTGGGTGCGGATGTTAGGTTGTAGTCTCCTAGTACAACTAGAGGTTTGTGTCTTCTGTTGTGTGCGCATATTGTTTCAATTACTGTGGATACGTGTTCAGTTGTGGTTCCAGGTGGTCTGTATGTGAGGGAGATGGTTAGGTATTTGTTGGCTATAGTGAGTGTGTTGGATTCGATTGTGTTAGTGGAGGCGATTGTTTTGAATCTGAAATCCTTTCTGGTGAGTATTAGTACTCCTCCTCCTCTCTTTTGTGCTCTGATGCAGTTGAATGCTGAGTATCCTGTTGGGGTTACTTGATTTAATATGACCTGGTCTGAGTCGTCTAGCCAGGTCTTAGTGATGCATGTTATATCAAGCTTCTTGTCTTGGATTAGGTCAAGGATAGTATTTGGTTTGTTCTTGATAGATCTGGCATTTAGTAGAGCACATCTTATGTTTGTTGATATGATTGGGTTTGTATGTCTATTATTTGTGAGGTGAGAGGGTGTGTTACGTGTGTCCCTGTATGGTTTATGAGCTGTATTCTTTGCTTGTTGGCGTTCTTTGTGTATGTGTGATGATGGTGTGCATCTAGATTGGGTGGTATGTAGGTTTTTCAGGGGTATTTGTTTGTTTAGTCTGATGCTGTATGTGTAGAGTGCAAACATGTGGAGGAATGTGAGGTAGGCCATAAAGTAGTGGGTAGTGGAGTGCATTTTATGACGTGTATTTGCTGACCTGGGTTGTAGTTTGTTGAATGGGGTAGTAGGCTTATGTAGCGTGAGTTGTTTACGAACCAGGCTATGCAAATTGTTATTTGGCTATGCAAATTGGATAGCAAGTTCTATGTAATTAATCTACAAACAGTTGATTGCACAGACAAGGTATCAGTATTAAATTCTAAGCAATTAATCTACAAGCAGTTTATCAGTTTACAAGCAATTGGTTGTTGAGGCAAAGGTCTATGCAGTTAATCTACAAGCAGTTGGTTGTTAAGGTAAGTTCTATGCAATTAATCTACAAGCAGGTGATTGTCCAGGCAGGGTTTCATAATTAGGTTCTATGCAATTAATCAGCAAGCAGTGGATTGTTCAGGCAAGGTAACAGTGTTATTTTATGCAAGCAATGGATTGTCCAGGCAGAGCAAGGCAGCAGACTTAACTTACAATCGGTGATTTGCCCAGGCAGAGCAAGGCAGTAGACTTAACTGACAATCGGTGATTTGTCTATGTGAGGTATGGCAGCGGATTTAATTTCGATGGATGATGGCTTGAGACACTGTTATTTGGCCGCTACTTGGTCTGTGCCTAAGGGCCACGCCAAAGGGCCCTCTGGCGAGGCCCTCAGGCGTGGGCCCGCCTGGCGGCGGCGCTTCTTAGGTGCTGGTTGCTCCTCCTCCCACAGCCCCGATTGGGCTAGAGTCCCTGAGCGGGAGGGCTTGCCGGCCCGCTCAGGTGCTCTACCCTGATCGGGGAGCCTGATGATGGCCGCGGGTTCCTTTTCTTTTTCCCCCCGGCGGCGGCAGGATATTCATCTTAATCTCACCAAAAGCTGGTGTAAACATATAGGAGGACATGCTAACCAGCTAAAACCCAGTCACTGTGATATTCAGTGGCATCATGATATTTAGTGCTATCGAATATCCCCTCAGAATGCCGAACAAATACCTGGTTTAAACCAGGACGGTCTGTGGGTGGAGCAGGGGCAGTGGCAGCTGCAATCCACTTAGTAGCTCTTTTCAACTGCTAAACAGATAGCTCCAGTGGTTAAAGTTAGGAAAGGTAAATGGCTGTCCTAACTTTAACAGCTTAGGAGGTCATTCCAAAGAGTGAATAGCGGGTATGTATGTCCGGTTTGGACGTACAACCCCTGTTATTCGCTGTTAGCCTATTCTAGCCAGATAGTTCCCCACACATATAGGGTCTTTGTGTGGGGAGCTCTGGATGGGGCGGGAAGGGGCAGTGACAGGGTGTAGAGTGGGCAGAGTGGAGGTGGGCCCACGACCCCATACGTACAGGACCCATTCTGGTCACAACCATGTACGTCCAGCTGCGCAAAGATGGACGTCGGACTTATTCCACCCCTGAGGTGGAATAAGTCTGACAATCAGCAGAGATCGGGCCAGGATCCCCTCACCCTCACATGACACAGAGGCAGGTAGGCCCCTGCTGTTTGATCTCGGCCCTAGCATCTTCCTCCGAGGGTTGGGCGGTGTTGGAAATGCATGCTCATGGTGTTGGGCTGACTATGCTCCTGCATGGCATCCCGATGCCATGGCGATGAGATGCCACCCACTGGGGCACGAACAGGAGCATAGGGAGGGATAACCAGGTAAATGGATGGGCATTTCCTGCTGCAGAATCATCCGGCCCATCCAAGTACCCCGATTCTGCAACTGCGGGAACGTATAGCTCCTGTAGTTGCAGAATCGTCTGACTTTGGGTCATGTCCACTTTTTGGACGCCTGGATGACCTGGACATCCCCCAATCTGAATTGGCCTCCACATGTTATCTGGTTAATGGCTGAATATTGCCACTAGCTGGACAGCATCTCCAGTGGCCAGCCAACTCAGATATTCAACAGTGGAAACCGAGTATGTTCTGCTATTGAATATCAATTAAAGCGACAGTGGTTAGAAATTTTATTTAGCCTATCTGCCACCACTGAATATGCCCCCTGCCATACATTTTTAGTGCAAATTTAAATTGCACATGATTTAGACCCCCTTCTCAGGTGATAGAGCAGCACGTTCCAGAGGAGCAGACCATAGTATATGGCAGTATGTATAGTTGTAGCAAGATAGATAGTGGGGCCATAGTCCCTGTGGATCTCTCCATTATTCTGCCAATGCATGACTGAGCAGCCTTTATATAATATTTCGCTCTTTGACTGTCTAACAAATCCGTAACCTTATATGAACTGTTCAATTTATAGAGCAGTTTTATTTAAATGATGATTTTTTCTTGCAGCATCTTTCCCCCAAAGACCATTCAAAGTAGCCACCTTATTAATTCAGTACTGCGTTATCAAGTTTTGTTTAAATAGTTGGTTACTGAAAAATCAACAGTGGGCTTTCAGGCAGGATAATTATTTAAATCATGCTTGTTATTTAGCCCTCCAGCAATGCAATGACTCTCTGTGGTATCACCCTCAATACTTCATTTCGTTTGTTCAGTTTATGCAGCCTTGATCTTTTAAGGATACGATCTATAAAGTCCCAAACACTTGCTGAGTAATATCCCCCCCAAGCTGTTTACTTGTAAAATATATTTAAGATTCTGTCCATAATATTATTACAGCTTCACTTCTTCTATAAAATGCTCTTCGAGGTAGTGTATAAAATATGATAGTCAAACGTCCACTGCAGATTTAGTATTTTCCATCATGGAAAGTCAATCTGCCCTCTGCATAGTTGGGTAAGTTGAAGGATGATGAACAGTATATTGCATCCAGCCTTCCGGTCGCTAAGAGCACTCGCTCTACTCTGTAATCCAGAAGAAGGCAAAGGTTATTCCCTAATATTAACTATAATTCACCAGCCAAAAGTTCTATAAAGTTGTATATTATCTTAGTTTGAAAATACCTCACAAAACATGCACAAAGCTGTATGGTGGTCTTTGGCATATTTTTCATTGAATGCGCTAACACCATTTAATACAATAGAGCCCTGCCCAGAGAAAAGTTTCTATCTGAGTGTGACTAGGCCAGACATTACCTTTCTTTCCTCAGAGTGAATTACATTTACCACTACATTTTGTTGTCTTTTAGGAATGTGCTTTAGTTTCAAAATGAAAGCGGTAATAGTGTGCACTATTCTGCAACAGTGAGCGCTGTTTGCACATGTGCAAATAGTGCGTACTACTTACACATTATTGCACAAAAGTATGCATTAATGAAAAAAATGAAACAATATGAAAAATCAAAATAAAATAAAATGAAAGTTTTTCGTTTGCACGTCCTTATTGTCTTTTACTCAACCAGTTTTGAATCTAGTCCAGTACTTTAGTACCTATTTCCAGGCTTTTCAGTTCATTTATGAGCTTCCAATTTGGGGCAATCTCAAAAGCCGCATCCAACACATCCAGGGAGGAGTGGTCTAGTGGTTAGGACAAGGTACTTCAGACTAGAGGGCTGGGGGTTCAAGTCCCACCTTGGGACAGCAATCTCAGGCTGGAGGAACTGGGGTTTCTAGTCCCACAGGTGCTCCTTGTGGTCTTGGGCAAGCCACTTAACCCTCCATTGCCCATGTTCCCTGTAAGTATTAGCATATGTGTCTCATATCCCCTGATGTTAAATGTATCCCACTTTAACATCAGGGGATATGAGACACATAAGCAGGATATAAATGCAGCTAAATAAACAACACAGGTCCTTGATCTAAATGTCTAGTCACCCAAAGAAGTCACTCAGATTTGTTTGAAGTGATCTTCATCTAGGAACACCATGCTGCTTTGTATCTTGCAACACATTGGATGTTAAATACTTCACTGTCTTTTCCTTTACTAACATCTCCACTAATTTTCCAAGCGCTTCTCTGTTGTCACTTTTATAAAGAGGGGTAGCACCCACTCTTCTCTTTTCCTTTCAGACCACATCTGTCTCCAAAGATCTATTGAACATATTCCTTCAAAGGCTCTTCCAGAACCTCTCTGTTCCCTTTATATCCTAGATTATATCACATTTGGACCCATGACTTTGCACACATTAGGGTTATCCTAGTTCCACACAAACACTCTTCCATAAATGGAACTGTATCTACCCTCCTCTCATACGTAACCTCGCCAATAATCAGTGAATACTAAGCTTCTCCTTTCCTAAGTACCAGGTCCAGCATCACCCCCTTCCTCTCGCTGGTTGAATTGCTATTTGCTGAAAGAACTTGGAAGGGAGCACAGGATTTATTTATTTCTAGCTGAGCCTGCTAATGGAATATTTCACTCCACATTCGGCAGATTAAAATTTTCCACTAACACCTCTCACTGTATTCCATCCTGTTGGATGTCTTCAACAAGATTTCAGATCTCTCCACTGGCTCCCTATCCGTTTCCGTATTCACTTTAAGCTTCTCCTTCTGACCTATAAGTGCATTCGCTCTGTGGCTCCTCAGTACCTTTCTTCTCTCATTTCTCCCTATTTCCCCCCTCATGTACTCTGTTCTTCTTCCCAGTTGCTTCCTGCAATGCCCTTCTCCTCTATTGCCAACTCCAGATTCTGATCTTTTCACCTTGCTGCTCCTTACGCTTGGAATAAACTTCCTTTGTCTATATGTCACGCATCTTCTTTGCCTCTCTTCAAACTCAAGTTAAAAGCTCATATTTGTGCCTCTGCCTTTGGCTCTTGATTTTGCTGTTCTCCTTCCTTCCCCTCTTTTATTTCACATTTCTTTCTTCCTCTTACACTTGTTCTTACCTCTTTCCTTTATCCTGTCTCCCCTGCTCTTGTCTCTTTGCCCTTGTTCTTATCTTTTTCTACTGCTTTTCTTGCTTTGTTATTTTAGATTGTAAGCTCTTTTGAGCAGGGACTGTTTTTTTGTGTTTTCATTGTACAGCACTGCGTGCGCCTGGTAGTGGTTTATAAATGCTTAGTAGTAATAGTAGTTCTTCCACTGGACTCAGAAGTGTATAGGTGCGTTCAATGTAAATGGAAGTGTCACGTTCCCTTCTCTTTTAGAGGGACCCAGTGCACCTCCTCCTTTCCCCATGACCTGTAAATCATGCTCTAGAAGAACAGCAAAACGTTTGAGGCTCAGGAAGGTATACCACATTAAAAGTAAGAGACGCTGAGCTTCCTAGCAGGCCCACTGTCCACTATCTAGGGGGTCACAATAGACCAACAGCTAGACATGAAAGCCCATATAAACAACACTGTCAAGTCAGTCTATCACAAGATTCGGACAATCCGACATCTACGACCCCTACTGGAGCCAGACAACTTCCGGATGATTTATCAAGCACTTGTAACTCCCCACTTCGATTACACCAACTTAATTCTACAAGGACTCCCAAAGAACATGCTGAACCCTCTCCAGCTTGCAATGAACGCCGCCACCAGAATCCTATATGGAGCCTCCAGAAGAGATCACATAACCCCAATCTTGAAACACCTCCGCTGGCTGCCGATCCACTGCAGACTCTCTTTCAAAGTACTATTGCTGACCTTCAAGGCAATCAACAATTGCTCATCCACCTTCCTCAAGGACCTCGTCCACCCTACTCCCCCCCAACAGATCCAGAAGGTCATTTACTGCCAACACGCTGGTAATCCCCAACACAATAACAAAATGCTCTCAAGCAACAAGGAACAGAGCCTTTGTGTTCTATGCACCCACATGCTGGAACACCCTCCCAACCACCATCCGGTCCATTGCCGACCTCGCCCAATTTAGGAAGGCCCTAAAGCGCCATCTCTTTCTCCTGCACTACTCCCACACTAGTGATAAATCACAACCAGTCATACTCAACCACCAGGACAACACCCCCACCACACACATGTCACATTGACACAACTTCACCTTTAACCTACCTGCCCAGCCTGTAAATAGTAACGTGTAGATAGCCTTCCTAATTTTGTAAATAGTTGCCAAGCAACTCGGGTCAACATCATACATAGGTGACCTGATTGTTGAGGCTGTATATAGTTACCCTCGTTAATCCCAAGTTACAACACCTGCTCATTGTAAGTGCAGTACATACCCCACCTGCACTGTACAAGCTATTGTTACCTGTAAACTGCACTGATTCTAAAGAGCGCGGTATAGAAAAGATTTTAAATAAAAATAAAATAAATAAATAAATACCATATTCAGGAGCAATTTCCAAAATGATTTCATCATGGAAAGGGTAGCAAGTAGACAGAATGGACTCCCAGAGGGAATGATCTGGTAACAAAATGGTAACAGAATTTCAGAAAACATTGGATAAGCACAAGATGAATCCTAATGGCAGCCTCCACAGAACAGCAGCTACAAGCCCAAGCAGCAGTGTTTCCTTCCAAGGCCACCTGCCTCACTCTGATACAACCCACTCGCCTATCCCGGTCCTTTTCCCGGCAGCCTGACTCAATTTGGGCCCTCCCTTTGGCCCAGTACCTTAATTTGGGCCATAGACCCCCAAAAAATCTCTATCTGGCCTCCTCTCATAAGCAAGACACCATTCCAGGTCCTCTGAATGGCCCAATTCTTCTTTGGGTCATCCTGACTCTATTGCCTTCAGCTCTGGCTTCTTCCCTCCCCCCCCCCCAGCATCGGGGACAGTCGCAGACCTCGCAGCTCTCCATAATGCCTCCCAGCAGCCTCCACTGTGATTAGGGACAGCCACGGACACCACAGCTGCACCTGACCACAGCCAGCCTCTGGCAGACTTTCCTACAGCCCGCCTCAGCTCTTTGTTTCATAAAATCAAACATGGCTCGGCTGCTTCTGCAACCTGAAGCTTTTCCTTATTTTTTTTTCTTTAAAAAACCCCCACAACACCACTTTGTCTCCCCTCCCCCCTCTTCCGCAGCCACAGGGAAGAAGAGGAAAGAAAAAAAAAATACAGGCTGGCTGTCTGCCCTGGCTCTGGAGTGCCAAAAAGCTGCCATCGGCCACTCTGGCCACGCTCCTGGGGCACCTAAAAAGGCCCTTTCTTTTTTTATTTATTTTAACACTCTAATTACATTAAGGTTACCAGATGTCCCTGATTTTTGGGAATTGTCCCTAATTTTAGAGCTGTGTCCCCAACTCTCACCTGTTTGACAGCCTCCTGTCTCCAATTCCAGCAATGGGGACAGAGGGGTGTAGAAAACAGTGTTATTTTGAATTTAGTGATTTGACTATGTCCATTTTTAGAATTTGCATCCAATATCTTTATATATTGCACAGTACGGGGGAAATGCATCACAGTTTCTGTCTGTCTGCTAGGAAATGATATTGTTGCTATCATGGGATGGATGGGGGGCAGCAAGGTAATGATTCCTCTTCCCTCCTTCATGCCTTGTTACTGAAACCTGGAACTAAGGTTTCCATTTCTCCCCCCCTCCCCCCCACCACACTTTTAATAAGTGTCCCAGATTTGCCTGCAAAATATCTGGTAACCTTATTTGATGTGAAGACTGCTATGTTTGAATGAAGAGAAAGTGTCCTACAAAATTTACAGTATAACTCTACAAAGGTGTTTTTTGTTCTTATGCATTGTCCATTTGCTTAGTTTATACGTTAAATCTCAGAGCACAATCCATCGGGGAAATCATTCTCCAATATAAGCTCTTGGAACTGAAACATCTCATGTCATTTATAGTTAGATGTTTGCTTTGATTTTATTTATTTATTGATATTTTTCATAAGTCATCTGGTGGACGATCAAAGTCCAAAAAACCTTCACATGTATCAGAAATCAAATATTTTGCTAGAGGATGACACTTAAAAAGGAAAGACAGGAGCATTCAATCAATGCAGTATCTGGAAGGCACTTGGCTGGACTACTGACATGAGAACAATCATTCTTTAATTAGAGTCTGTACTTTTGATATATAATTATTGACTTTGAAATAGGCCTACAAATATATCTCATTCCCCTGAATATATATATGTATATATATATTTAAATCAGAAAATTAATGGTTTTATGTGCAGTGCAGACACATAGGACCTGATTCACTAAGAGGGTCATTCTGAATTGGTTTAGTTAGGGTTTGGACGTCTACAAACATGCACATGGACGTCAGTCACAGACATGTCTCCATTACCATTCCACAAATGTCGTTCACAGACGTCTCCAGTATGGGGACTTTCAGATAGGCACCGGCATGGCTGGGGAGGGGCAATGCACCCCAGAAGCAGCGAAGCCGTCTACAGGCATGCACATGTTTGTTCCTGCTCCAAGCACAAATAGGCATCAGGAAAGTGTTTGTTTTCAGCTTAAAATACCAAGAGAAGGTGGAGAATTAAGTAACTAGCTTTAGTTTACAAAGTCTCACACTGGCATTTCAAGCCTGGCCACCCAGCTCTTAAGCCACTACTCAAACCATTAAGCTATTAGACATCTTGGCTCTGAGTTACTCCCCTGGGGACATCTATATAGACATTTGATACATGTGCATGTCAGGCACATCCAAGGAATTATGTCTGAACTTGCACATGCCTGCCTTTCTTTTCAGACGTTCTGGCTTTGAAGTCCCCGTGACAACATGATGATTTACACCCCTATCAATCTTGAAAGCCAGGACTATGCAACAATAACTACTTGTCTACACAACATGACTAACTGGCTCTCCTACAACAATCTAATCATCAACTTCAACAAGACCGAACCACTCTTCATCACTCGCAAAACCTTCTTTAGCACCCCCTCCACAATTACTTCTCCCTGCTCAACACAGCCATACTGGTTAAAAATGAAGTGAAATACCTGGGTATCATCTTGGACAGTAACTTGAACTTCCTATCTCACATCCATAGGACCGTCAGGAGTGCATACCACAAGATGGCCATCATAAGAATGCTCAAACCCTTCTATAACCAAGACCACTTCTGGACAGTCTGCCAAGCTATATCACACCCATATTGACTACTGCAACACGATATACCATGGCCTACCCAAACAATCAATTTGAGCCTTACAGATGGCACAAAACACTTCTTCATGTATTATCACCCATTCTGCAAAACATGAACATGTCACTCCCCTGCTGAGTAAACTGCACTGGCTCCCAATTGCCTCTCGTATCAGATTTAAAATTGTGCTTAACATATTCAGGATCCAACACACCCCTTATCATATTCAAGAGCCTAATCAACTCCAACACAAGTACTAGACCCAGAAAATGACACAGAATGGACACTATCCTGCCTCCTAGCACCTACACCATAACTACCCAGTTCATATCTGTGGAGGAGTGGCCTAGTGGTTGGGGCAAGATACTTCAGGCTGGAAGGTCAGGGGTTCAAATCCCACTAGAGGACAATAACCTTGGGCTGGAAGGACTGGGGTTTCTAGTCCCACAGGTGCTCCTTGTGGTCTTGGGCAAGCACTTAACCCTCCATAGCCCATGTTATCTGTAAAATAGTTATCTCCAAGTTATAATGCCCTGTTCAATGTAAACCACACTGATGCAGAAGAGCACAGTATATAAGAGAATATAAATATCCACAAGGGCTCCATCCCTTGCAGCACCTTCCCTCTAGAACTCCCTTTTGGATGACTTGAGGGCTACCGCTGATGCCAAAGATTTCAGGAAGAAGCTGAAAGCCTTCCTCATCAGAGATCATTTCGGAGCCATCATCTAATGCATTGCACCCCCACCGCTGACTCCATAGTGAATCCCCTTCTCAGACAGCACTTGCTCCCCCTATCTCAAGACTCTCACTTGTACATATTGTATATATACCTCTTTGTAAATAAGTTATGACTGAGCACCTCCTGCATAGCCCCCTTCTCACCTTACTATGCAATAAGTTTGATTTATCATGTATTTATGCATTTATTTATTTAACCAGATTTGTATACCACTTTTTCCTTCAATCAAAGTGGTTGACATCACAAAATGGGTCTACATTGAACAAAAAGGGGGTGACAAGACATACATAAAGACTTTAGATGCTTGGCTCTTATCTTCACATTTAAACGTGTTAGTAGGGTCTTTAGTTTGCTTGATCATAGGATTCCATGAATAGCAGGGTTTTGAGGGATTTGCGGAATTCCTTGAGGTCATTTAGCACTCGTAGTTCATCCGTGAGGAAATTCCAGAGGGCCGGTGTTGGAGGTTACTTGTTTTGTCTTCTGGTATCCTGTGGGTATGCGGAGTCTATTGCTGCAGTTTGCTTGCCTGGGCCGGTAATGTTTGATTTGCCTTGTAAACCGCTTTGATGGACAGAGAAGGAGGTATAGAAAACCTGTTAAATAAATAAGATCACACTTGGATGTCCCATTTGGAATGTGCCTCTAAGCTTTTAGCCTCTCTTAGACAATGAAGGATATGAAAACTAGTGAATCAGACCCTTAGGGGTTAATTTTATAAACCTTTTCCATACAGAAAATGCTGAGTGACATGAAGAAAAGGCCTCTTTTAAAAGGAGGTCATACCTGTCCAGATGGTGTAAAGTGTGTAGGAAAACAAATTCAGTCCCCCAGATGGCCATTTTCACAAGAGCATGGGCAGGGGATATAGGCCAGGAATTGAGGGAGGCCAATATCGAAAAGCTGTTTAGTCATGTCTACCAATATTTAATTAGTGTTGCATCTCAAGAGACTCAATTCACACTATTGCACAGATTTTTTATCACTAGAGAAAAGAGTTTCCTCATAGATCTGAGGGGCATAGCATATGTGGGAAGTGTAAATACCATACAGAAATATTAATGCACTCCTTTTTAGAGTATTCTAAGCAGATGGATCTTTGGAAACAAGCTTTGAAGGACATTAGCAAAGTGATGAGGTAAATAAGATAGACATGCGAAGGCACATTTTACAAATGACGTCCCAGTGCCAGTCAGAATATCGGAAAAAAAAAAAGCAGGCATGTACAAGTTCAGACATGATTTCACAAACATGGACATGGACATGCCCGACATGGACATCTGTGGGGCATCTACATAGATGTCTCTGGAGTAGTGTTCAAAACCAGGGACTGCTAGGAATTGCCTAATGGTTAGAACAGTGGGACCAAGGAAGCCAGTGTTTGAATCCCACTCTGCTATCATTGCGATTGTGGAAAATACTGGAGACGGTGCCATCTTCTCTACACCCTACAGCCAAGATGAGCACATTCCCAATGCCTATTCATGCAAGTCTAAACTTGGAACAGATGCGGTTGCTTAAATCCATTGTACCACCCAAGACATGCCTCTGCTACCCCCCCCCCCCCCGCCATTTACTTGGCCACCCCTGCACTAGAGACAGTTTTAAAAGCCATTTGTGAAATGGCTCTGGGATGTCTCCATGATTCAGACGATCAAATCCTGATTAAGGCTTTTAAAATGACCCTCATAGCTTGCTATTACTGGGGAACATCTCAAATTTGAAAAGCATCAGGATTCAAGGCCAAAGAAGAAATTCAGACTAGATGGACCATACTGGTCTTTTTCTGCTTTCATGTACTATGTTGCTATGTATATACATAGTGCTGTTTCTAGTATGGAAGGCGGTATCCCTCCTACTGGATGTCAGAGGAAGTCCCTTCACTGGAACAACGGTGTCAGTTAATGAGCACTGTGGCTGCTTTTGAGGTGCAGACATATAGAAGAAATTCTAGGCCAGAATGGCTCATTTCTCGTCAGCTGTAGCAACGTTTCTTAGGAAGGTATGATACAGGTGACATTCTTGAGGACTGATCCTTGAAAGGGAAGAAAGGAGGAAAAGGGAGGGAGGGAGGAGAGTTGGAATAGGGTGTGTTTCAGAGTATCATTGGGGTGTGAGTGGTGAGATGTATTTGTCCAAATGGAAGTGATTTTAGGTACAGGACTATATGGTTTGTATGAGCAATCGTGGGTGGGGTGAGAGAAAAGGGATGGCGGAGTCACCCAGTGTTCCCCCTGGGGTTATTCTGGAATCTCTATTCATGCTTTGGATGTCTGGAAATGGACATAGAGATGCCCAAAGCATGGAGATATCGCCAAAGTCATTTTAGAAGCCGGGTCTGTGGACCTCCCCAGCGTGAGGATGTCCAAGTCTGAACAGAGACATGGCAAAGGCATGGCCAGGGTTATTCCCAAGAACTTGGACATCCCCATCTGATCTCAGAAACATCCTGGGCATCCAGCATCGCTCTGAGGGTATATGTGCTCCAGGCACAAACAGGCTTCTTGAAGACTTGATGCATTATATTCTTGTTGTTTTGGATTGTAACTGCCACTTTCTGCAAGTTATCTCTGTATTTCTTGGAGGCCTAGTGCAAAACAGCCAAAACGGCAGAAAAAGAAAAATTAAAATTTGAAAGCTTTGAAGGTCCAGGAAGTCTGGACAAGGGGTGGGGAGCCCTACAAAGTCATTATTTTTTTTTTTTTGTGTGTTGGATCATTGTGTTTTGTTGCATTGAAAAAAGGGGCGTGGCCACTGGCAAAATCAGGCTGAAATTAAAAATGTCAGTCTTGAACTTTTAGGATTTAAGAAGTGTCCATGAGGTGGGTTGGAAGATCAGGGAACCCTGATTGAGGGGTTTAAAAGAATGTTGGCTTCTAAGAGAATAAATAAATGCAAATGACCTGTTTAAAATCTGAAAAATGAACCAAAGGTATAGCAAAAGTTGTGCAGCTGTGTAATTCTATAAAGATTTTGAACAACAATGTTTTTATAAGCTTAAAAATGTATGTGAAAAGGTTGAAAATAGTCCTGGATGGTGGGAGATGGAGCATGAATCTCTACAGCAAAATTGTTGCGGTTTGGCTCGGCTGTTCCAGACACTGCAGTGACACAGTTTAGTGAAAATCTCTACTAACACAGAGAGGAAGGAGACGACAGCTGCAGAATTTTTGTTTTGGCTCTGAATAAAAACTGGTATAGAATTTTTGGTGAAAGGGAAAATTTCAGGATTCAAGGAGAGTAAACTCAGGACTGTTTGGCAATAGGTAGGGCTGCCTTGGGAATGTGTTTTGGAATGGAAGTGAGGTGGGCAGAGACTGGAAGCTGCAGAATGACTGGTGAAGAGAGAGGATGTGTGGCAGCGTTGGTGGTGACAGAGCCCTGTTGATTGGGCTTGCCTGAGATTGAGACTTGGTTTGAATGTAGTGAGTGTCAAGAGTGAAGGAGAGTGAGAGTTTAAATGAAAGAGACTGTTTGTGAAACCTTTTGAGTGTGTTTGTGAGGTTGTGAGAGAAAACGAGGTTACTTACCTGTAACAGGAGTTCTCTGTGGACAGCAGGATAAGTCAGCCACAATAGGTGTCGTCATCCGACGGCGCTGAGATGGAAGTACTACTCTCTATAGCTCAGAAGGGCTTTGCCCTTCTGAGCATGGGCCACCCAGGCCACCCCGCCGGGTCCGCCCCTAGCCAGCCACTGAGTTACTAGCTGTCAACTGCTAGGGGCGTGCACCCGTGGGATTTAGACCGGTACCTTGCAGGGGAGGAGGGTGGGATATGTGGCTGACTTATCCTGCTGTCCACGGAGAACTCCTGTTACAGGTAAGTAACCTCATTTTCTCCTAGGACAAGCAGGATGAGTCAGCCACAATAGGTGCCTCTCTAGCTATGTGGAGCTGTGGTGCAAGGGAGATCAAGAAGGAGACCAGGCGGTGACCAAGAACAATATGCCTGCTTTATTAAAGCTGGCGGTTGCCCATGCACAGAGGGCAATAGTCAGTATGCAAAACATCGTGCAATTACAATGTAAACAGGTTCAACAGTGCAAATATGGAAAACAAGGTGCAGAGCAATGTGCAAAACACAGTGCAAGTAACAGTGTAAACAGTGCAAGTAGCTGTGCATGCAGTGCAATAACAGAGCAAACATCAGTGCAGGTACTGCGGGGAATCACAACCACACATGTGGATCAGACCGTGCTACAGGCAGCGCCGGTCTGCTGAGGTCAAGACTGCCCAACCAAAAGCAAGGTCTTCGCTGGAGAGGTCATGGCAGTAGTGTCTCTGGAACGTATGGGGTGATGACCAAGTGGCAGCTTTGCAGATATCCGCGACTGGGATGGATCTCAGGTTGGCAATGGAGTTGGCCATTGCCCGTAGCTGGTGTGCGTTGACTGGAGGTGCAGACTCAGCTCCTGCCCACCCAAGGCAGAAGGCGATGCAGGCTGAGATCCAGAGGGACAGGGTCCATTGGGAGACAGGATGCCCGGGTTTGTTGGGGTCTTAGGAGACAAAGAGCTGTGTGCCCGAGCGGTGGGGCGCAGTCCGTTGGAGGTAGATGCGGAGAGCTCTGACGCAGTCCAAGGTATGTAGTCTCTGTTCCTCTGCAGTGGAGTGGGTTTCTGGAAGGAAGCTAGGCAGCTCTATAGACTGGTTCATGTGAAAGGCCGAGACCAACTTCGTTTGGGATGCGTCCGGAGGGTGGCTCTGTCGTTGGTGATCAGTGTGTAGGGTGGGTGCGTCACCAATGCTTGCAAATCACTGATTCGTCGGGCTGATGTGATGGCGACCAGGAACAGAGTTTTCCATGAGACATGTTTCATGTCCGCTGTACTCAAGGGCTCAAAAGGGGGAAGTGTGAGTTTGCCAAGGATGGCGTTGAGGTCCCAGTGGGGGATCGGGTCCTTGCACAGAGGGCACAGGTTGGTGAGTCCTCTCATGAACCGAGCGACGATGGGTTGGGCCGCGATGGAAGTGTCATCGCAGCGGTCGTGAAAAGCTGCGATCGCGGCCAGGTGAACTCGTACTGACTGAGGTTGCAGACCCTTCTGTCAGATATTGCAGCACCTGCGATGTGGGGCAGGAGAAAGGATTGAGCTGCAGGGCGGAGCACCAGGAGGAGAAGTGTCGCTACTTCAAGCCGTATGACTTTCTAGTAGATGGACGGCATGCTGCAAGCACCACCTGCATGACCTCCGGCGGGAGGTGGAGCGTGTTAGAGTGACCCATTCAGCCTCCATGCTGCCAAGGACAGGGTCTGTAGATTGTGGTGCAGAGTGTTGCCGTCGTCCTGAGAGACGAGGTCCGGCCGTAGGGGAAGGCAAAGAGGTGCTTCCCGTGCCAAGCGGCTGAGGAGCAGAAACCATCCCTGGCAGGGCCAGAAGGGGGCTATGAGGATGGCCTGTACCCTGTCCGAAATGATCCGTTGCAGGGTCAGTGGTATCAGTGGAAACGGCGGGAAGGCATACACCAGTGACCAGTCCCCCCAGAACACGTCAAATGCATCCGGAGCGGTGCTGCGGGGGGACGGCCATTTTGAACAGAAGAGGTTGCATTTGGTGTTCTCTTCGGTGGCAAAAAGGTCTATCTGCGGTTGACCCCACCACTGGAAGATGGTGAGGGTCACTTGGCCGGAGTGCCCATTTGTGTGGGCTGAGCTGTCGGTTGAGGTGGTCTGCTAGCTTGTTCTGGTGCCCTGGCAGGTAGGAAGCCTGGATGTGGCACCGGTTGTGCAGAGCAAAAATCCAGATCTTCAAAGCTTCCCTGCAGAGCACACGTGAGCCTGTACCCCCCTGTTTGTTGATATAGAACATGGCCACCTGGTTGTCCGTCTGAAGGAGGATGTGTTTTCCGTGGGTCTGACTCCGGAAGGCCTGAAGGGCATGTCGGATCACCCTGAGTTCCAGGAGGTTGATGTGTTGATTCTGCTCCCATGCCGTCCATGCTCTCTGGGTGCAGAGATGAAGGCAGTGTGCCCCCCAGTCGTACAGGAAGGCATCCGTGGTTATAGACAGCTGAGTTGGGGGCTGCCGTAGTGGGCATCCCTGTGCCAGGTTCTTCTTGTGGGTCCACCAGAGAAGGGACGCTTTGACTGCAGTGTCCATGCGGATGGAGGAGCTGAGGGACTGCGAGTGCTGGTTCCAGTATGACCTCAGGTGCCATTGCAAGTGGCGCATGTGTAGCTTTGCCAGGAGTACGACCTGGGTAGAGGCTGCCATGTGTCCCAGAAGGCGTAGGAGTGTCCTCACATGCGTGTGATCCGTCTCCAAGACTTGTTTTATCAGGCGGATGATGGCGTCCCTTCGAAGGGGAGGAAGAAATGCCCGTGAGGCTTTGGTGTCTATTATAGCTCCGATGAACTCGAGGTGTTGCATGGGTCATGGGTGCGACTTTTGGTAGTTGATCAGGAAGCCCAGAGATGACAGGAGGGTGATGGTCCGCCGCGTTGACATTGTGGCTTCCCGTAGGGATGGCGCTGAAATCAGCCAGTCGTCCAGGTATGTGAAGACACATATGCCCTGTTTGCGTAGGTGAGAAGCTGCCACAATGACACATTTGGTGAAAACGCCTGGTGACGGAGAGAGGCCGAAGGGGAGGACCTTGTAATGGAAGTGTCTCCCCTGGATCTGGAAGCGGAGGAACTTGCGGTGGTCCTTGTGGATGCTGATGTGGGTGTAGGCATCTATTAGGTCCAGGGATGAAAGCCACTCCCCCTTCTGGATGAGGGGGAGGATGGACCCAAGGGAATGCATAAGGAACTTTTCCTTGACTATGAATTTGTTGAGTTTGCGCAGGTCGAGGACGGGGCACGAACCACCCAACTTCTTGGGAACCATAAAGAATCTGGAGTAGAAGCCAGTGTGAATTTCCTCCGGTGGCACAGGCTCGATTGCTTTGGAAGTCAAGAGGGAGGATATTTCTTGAGGAAGACCTGTGGGTGATGCGGAGTCCGCCCTCTCTTGGGGGGGGGGGGTTTCGTTGGCACGGAGTAGAGTGGAGCCTGATGCGGTAACCGCTCCTGATTATTTGTAGTACCCACTTGTCTGTCGTGATGGACTCCTATGCTGGGAGGAAGGTGGTGAGCTGACCACCCCCCGGGGGGGGGGGGGGAGGCTGGCATTGTTTGTCAAAAAGTCTGGCTTTGTTTCATTGGCCCAACTTGGGGGGCCTTTTGTTGTCTCCGGTCGCGCTGGCGGGGCTTATTGTGGTAGGAGGAATGCTGCTGTTGTGACTTGTACCGTGGCTATTGCCACTTCCGATACATAGTGCATTGCCGTTTTGAAGTGTGGTACTGTCTCTGCTGGTAGGAGCTCTTGCAGTTGTTGCGCTCAAGGCCCTCATCAGCGAGGGTCTGAAGTGTGGTGCAATTGTCCTTTATAGTGGAGATGGTATCATTGACTCTGTCTCCAGAGAGTCGCCAATACATGGGGTGTCAGCGATGCGGTCATGAGTATCTTCTCTGAGACAGGAGGCCTGGAGTCAAGTGAGTCTGCGGGCAGAGATAGCAGTCCCAGCTGTGCGTGTGGCCGCATCAAAGGAATCGAAGGATACTCGCACTTGGTGCTTCGTGCATTCCTGTAGGTCTGCTAAAGAGTTATTGGCAGAAGGCTGACTGTCCTGTGGCAGGGCTGAGATGACGTCTTTCAAGCGCTCTAGGAGGATGTCCTGGTAGAGGATGTGCTGTAGTTGGTGAGCAGAGATTCTTGCACTGAGCATGGCACCTTGGAAAGTCTTCTTGCCAATATCGTCAAGAAGCTTAAGATCTCTGCCTGGTTGTTGGAATGTGTCCGTGTGGACTTTGAGCGCTTAAGGGCAGACTCCACCACGATGGATTGGTGTGAGAGTTGAGTCTTGTCGAATCCTGGAGAGGACTGGACTTGGTATTTTAAGTCCAGTTTGTGCGTAGAGGGGGGTCCGAAGCTGGAGCTTTGCCAAAGCTGGAGGAGGTTCTCCTGCAGCAGGGGATGCACTGGAATCATTACAGGGGCTTTCGGGATCTCAAGGAATTTCCGCGCTGCTTGGGTTTCTGGACGCTGGTCTGAGGGCTGTCCAGTAGTAGGGAGGTCCATAGCTGATGCCAGTTTGCTGAGAAATCTGGGATAAGTGAGGTCCTCTGGGATGCTGATGGCGGGATCTGTCAGTGCGGGCGCTAAATCGAGCTCCGAGGTTTCTGCAGTCATAGGTGGCCCAGGGTCAGTTGGAACAGGAGTGTTACAGGAGGGCAGGGGAGCCGTCTCTGTAGGTGTAGGCTCTGTGGACGTGGCTAGTGATCTAGGGACCTTCGGATCCGATGAAGTAGAGGTAGGTGCTTGATTTTTTGCCCATTGGTCAAAGAGGCTGGAGAGAAAGTTTGAAATCTACGTTAAGTTTGGGTGTTGAACTTTGTCCTGTGCCTCAAGCAGTGTGGGGGTCTGGATGGCGGTCTCCCCACCCTCCATGGGTTCTGAGTCAGAGGAGGGGGTAAAAACATAGGAGGGGCTGCTGGAGGGTGCATAGATGTGTCTGTGGGAGGATCTGTGCTTGTCCCTGCTCCTATACCTGTAGTACCTCTTGTGAGCATGTCTGCTGCTGGAGCTACTGCTGTTGCTTCTGTGTCTGCTGCTGCTTCTGTGCCTGCAATGTCTGTGATGTCTCTTTGGGACTGGGCTGCTGCTGAGAGAACTGCCCTTTGAGTGCCTCCTCCTGTGCCTGTGCTGTCTTCCTGAACCTCTGCTACGTTGGCATGGGTGTCTCCATGCCGACGAAGAGGCTTGCTGGTGCAGGGGGGAATGTCCTGGGCTGCCTGGTGATGCAGTCCGTGGTGCAGTCCCGTTGCCATGGTGCTGTCCAATGGTGCCATAGGGACAGAGTCAGAGGAGGACTCGTTGCCGTGGCGCCGACCAATGGCACCACAGGGGCAAAGTCGGAGGCGGAGAAGGAAGGCAGAATGGCTGCCTGCATGCCCTGGAGCTCCCACTTTGTCTGCAGAGGGGGTTCCGGGGAATCCGGTGGCTGAGAAGAAGCTACAGGAAGAGTCAGAAGCCCGGAGTGGGAGGCAGGAGCCTCGCAGCTGCGGATGGAGGCCAGGGAGGGCACATCCAGAGCTACGGAGGAGGTTGGCTGCATCGGAAGAGCATCGGGGGCAGCATGGGCGGCCACGTGGTCAGCAGCAGCATGGTCAGCAGGAGCTTGCAGCACTGAAGTTCCTACCTCTTGAAGAAGATCCCAGAGGGCATGTTTTCTGAATTTCCTGGCACGGGGGGACATTCTTGCACAGTGAGTGCAGTCCTCCACCCTGTGTGAGACTCCACGGCATCTCAAGCAACAGGCATGGGTGTCCGTGGAGTTCATCTTTCTGGAACAGGTAGGACATTTTTTAAAACAGGGTTTGGGCATAATAGAGGTTGATTGGAGTTTCTGTCTTTGCAAAATTGCTGAAATTTCTGTTTTCGTGAAATTAATTTGATGAAGAGAGTGTAGGAAAATCCATCTTGTTGGCAAGGTGGAAGAATGAAGAGTGGCTGGCTGGGGCGGACTGGGTGGCCCATGCTCAGAAGGGCAAAGTCCTTCTGAGCTATAGAGAGTAGTACTTCCATCTCGGCGCCGTTGGATGACAACACCTATTGTGGCTGACTCATCCTGTTTGTCCTAGGAGAAAGGTTCTTGCAGAGGACTCTCCATTACCTACTAGAACCCCATCCACCTCCAAATTCACTCTTGGGCATGCTTAAAGGACTTGTCTTCTTTCTGGACCCTCCTGAAGCTCCCTGGGTCTTCCTCCAGCCCCCTCTCTTGGAAGGGGAGAATTGTATTTGGGTCACTACCATTGAACCCTGAGCTATCTTCCCTGGGCTCTCACTCCTCCATATTCTCTTGGTAGCTTAGCTTTTCCCAGTGACATCAACTCAGGGACTTAGAAGGCTTGCAATTCTCAACATATACATCTGGGTCTTCCAGGGTGAAAATCTCTGGGAAACCTTCCTGGTCTGACTTAGTGGAGCTGTCAGCTAGCTGGGCTCATTTTGCTCCGAAGTCTAGATTATCTCAGCAGATCACCACCTTGAACATTTATTTTATTTATTTACATTCTCTTATATACCATGCTATTTGGCATCAGTGCAGTTTATATTGAACAAACTGAAATTACATTGAACAGGACATTATAACTTGGAAATAACTATTTTACAGGGAACATGGGCTATGGAGGGTTAAGTGGCTTGCCCAAGACCACAAGAAGCACCTGTGGGACTAGAAATCCCAGTCTTTCCAGCCCAAGGTTGCTGTCCTCTAGTGGGATTTGAACCCCCGGCCTTCCGGCCTGAAGTACCTTGCCCCAACCACTAGGCCAATCCTCCACTCCATGGCTTACCCTGCTGGAGTCTTACACAAAACCTCTGCCTTTGGATACTGCCTCTGGTTCCATGTACACCAGCCAGTGCTACCGACCAGAGGGGAAGCCATATTAGACCTAGTCCTTAGTGGAACACCAGATCTAGAGCAAGAGATATGATTGTTGGGGCCACTTGGCAATAGTGGTCATAGCATGATCACCTTTGATTTAATTAGTGGAGGAGGGATAGTAAGGAAATCCACAGTACTACCTTTTAACTTTCGAAAGGGAGACTATGATAAAATGAGGAAAATAGTTTAAAAAAAACTAAAAGGAGCAGTTGCAAAGGTTAAAGACTTACATCAAGATTGGGTGTTGTTGAAAAATATTATCTTGGAAGCCCAGACCAGCTGTATTCCATGCTTTAATAAAAGTGGAAGGAAGTCCAAAAAACTGCCAGCATGGATTAAAGGTGAGGTCAGAGAGGCTTTTGTTGCCAAAAAAGCATCTTTCAGGAAATGGAAAAAAAGAGCCAAACGACGAAGCCTGGAAACAGCACAAGCACTGGCAAGTCAAATGCAAGGCATTGATAAGGCAGACAAAGGGAGAATTTGAGAAGAAGCTTGCTGCGGAAGCAAAAACACGAAATAAAGACTTTTTCAAGTACATTCGTAGCAAAAAACCTGTGAGAGAGTCAGTTGGTCCATTAGATGATAGAGGGGTTAAAGGGGCACTAAGAGGTGATAAGGCGATAGCGGAGAGACTGAATGAATTCTTTGCTTCGATCTTTACTGAGGAAGATGTAGGGATGTTACCCATGACTGAAGTGGTATTTAAAGGTGCAGAAGAATTGAAGGAAATATCGATAGATCGGGAAGATGTATTACAACTATTAGATAAACTGAAGAGTAGCAAATCACCTGGGCCAGATGGTATACATCCAAGGGTGTTGAAAGAACTGAAATATGAGATTGAAGACTTGCTATTAGTAATCTGTGAACTATCATTAAAATCATCTCTAATACCTGAAGATTGGAGGATCGCCAATGTAACACCAATTTTTAAAAAGGGTTCCAGGGGTGATCCGGGAAACTACAGACCGGTGAGCCTCACGTCAGTACTGGGAAAAATGGTAGAAACCATCATAAAGAATAAAATTACTCAGCATGTAAATAGTCATGGCCTAATGGGAGACAGCCAACATGGCTTTAGACAAGGAAGATCTTGTCTTACTAATCTGTTATGTTTTTTTGAAGGTGTGAATAAACAGGTGGACAAAGGTGAGTCGGTTGATATAGTGTATCTGGACTTTCAGAAAGCCTTTGACAAGGTCCCTCATCAGAGACGTTTGGCAAAACTAAAGAGTCATGGGATAGGAGGCAGTGTACTATTGTGGATCAGGAACTGGTTAAAAGATAGAAAGCAGAGGGTAGGGCTAAATGGCCAATTTTCCCAATGGAGAAATGTGAATAGTGATGTACCCCAGGGATCTGTGCTGGGTCTGCTGCTTTTTGACATATTCATAAATGACCTGGAAAGTGGAATAACGAGTGAGGTTATCAAATTTGCAGATGACAGAAAACTATTTAAGGTTGTTAAAACCCAAGAGGATTGTGGAAAATTGCAAGAGGATCTTTATAAATTGGAAGACTGGGCATCAAAATGGCAGATGAAATTTAATGTGTACAAATGCAAAGTTATGCACCTAGGGAAGAACAACTGAAACTATGGTTATATGATGCAAGGTTCCACATTAGGAACCACCACCCAGGGAAAAGATTTACGCGTCATTGTGGATAACATGTTAACCCTTTGAAGGCCTACTTTAAATTTTTAATCCACATTCTGCAGCCGGGTTAATTTTTGCATATTTCAGGAAAATTGTACCCTTCTTATTCAATATGTTCTAATAGTGATTTTCCTTCTGCTATGGTCATATATTATATACCATTTGATAGGAATATTTAGTCAGAATTTTGGATCCCGAGAGTTTTGGGCTCGGCCTGGAAAGGGTTAAAACCCTCGGCCCAGTGTGCAGCAGCGGCCAAGAGAGCAAATAGAATGCTAGGTATCATAAGGAAAGGCATGGAAAATAAAACAAAAGATATTATAATGCCTCTATATCGTTCCATGGTGAGACCGCACCTTGAATATTGTGTGCAATTCTGGTCGCCGCATCTTAAAAAGGTTATAGCGTTATTATAAAAGGTTCAGAGAAGAGCCACCAAAATGGTAAAGGGGATGGAAGGATACTTCTATGAAGGAAGGCTAAAACGGTTAGGACTCTTTAACCTGGAAAAGAGATGGCTGAGGGGAGATATGATAGAAGTCTATAAATTAATGAACGGAGTGGAACGGGTAAACGTAGATCGATTGTTTACATTCTCATAATATAGAAAGACTAGGGGACATTCAATGAAGCTGCAGGGTAAACTATTTAAGACTAATAAAAGAAAATATTTTTTCACTCAACATGTAATCAAACTCTGGAATTTGTTACCAGAGGATGTAGTAAAGGCTGTTAGTGTACTGGACTGTTGTCTGCATCTTAGTTTAAAGCTTGTGTTTAAGTCTTTAAATTCTGTACTTACTAAGGGTTGGTGTAGATGCTTATACTAATAAAACTATATCTAATACCTCTAATATACCTTGTTCACCTGAAGCTTAATTAATCTCAGGTCCTCAATCTATGACTAATTTGGATAAAGAGCTGCACCTGATAGCAGCCCCTTTCCTCTACAACGTGTAAGTACCTATAAAGCTACAATTACCCCAGGGGCAGGTGGGTGTTGGGGAGGGAAGTAGGTAAATAAGACCTATTAAAAGAGGGCTGTTACAAGGTACCCTGTCCTGTACCCTCAGCAGGGGGGAGGGGGTTAGTCCCTCAGGTAGGCTAGAGCAGGAATAAAAGTTTAAAACGCAGCACGTTCTGGGGACAGAGCAGGGAGAGATATTTAATTTAAAGTAACAGTTAACCTGGCTACCACACAAAGGCCAGAGGTAAGGTAAATTATACAGCTGAGAAAGCAGGCTAACTTTGGGCGTTACAGGGGTGGAACTAGAATTAACCAGTCAATGGTAATGTTCAGCCGCTGAATGGTTAATAAAGTTAGGTAAAAAAAAAAGGCTGGCCTAACCTTTTAGTTGGTTTAGCTATCCAAGCAGTGGCTGAATATAGTCACTGATCATATAGCTAAAACACTAACAAGCCAACCTGTATATTCAATGACAGTGGACAGATATGACTCTGGGTTGGGGGGACGCCAGGTTTTTCTTAAAGGAGCCATTGCTAGCCACCATAAATGTGCTGGCCATCACTGCTGCTGAATATTTATTTATTTATTTAACAGTTTTTATATACCATCTTTCTACAATTCAAGACGGTTTACATGGAACGTAACTGACAGTATTGTACAACTGTTTACATAGGACAAGGTAACAGGCTACATAGGTAACATAAGAACTAAGGAACTAATGAGCTAATAAACTATTTACAATAAATTATTTACAATAATATGGATCATTTGTTTACATAATATTGGCCTCTAGTTTTCTATTGCCTATGATACAGCACCCCAGTTAGAAGAGCTTTGCTGAGAACATTTCTACAGTTACCCAGCACTGTTTCCTGATTAAATCGGTAATTTTCACGGAACAGCTAAAGTCTTAAATTTAAGGCCATGAATAAGGTCAAGTTGGAAAAAGAAACTATTTGGGGAGTGTCATGAACCCCTTTGCCTCCACAAGTACAGGCAGGGTGTTAAGCCTAGGCCCAGCCCAGAGACCTTGCTTGGCCCCCTGGGATATGTAGTATTTATAGGCCAGTCCAAAGAATCAGTTGTGGCACCGAGGTAAGGCTTAAACAAGGTTTTATTCCCCTTCCGGGAGGATTATTTTGGGTGGGTGAACAAAAAGTAAACAGCCCCACTTGGGCACAAACAAAGTGACAAAAATGAGAACAGAAATTGCTTATCTTCAGCTTCTAACAGGTAAATGAAAAGTATTCAAAAACAGATCTTTCCAGCATACAAAGACCTTTTCCTTTGTGGCTTTCAAGCTTGGTAAATCACAACTTGTTTATCTCAAAGAAAACACATTATCTGAAACTGTGAGCGTGCAGTCCATGTAATCATTACATACAGTGTCTCCCTGCACCTCACATTGCATCTCCTCGGGCTCTGCCGTTAAGGATTCTTCCCTTGCACAATATGGCACGTTGCTGAACAGTCTCTCCTTACTATTCAGGAACTCTCTCTCTCTCTCTGTGAGAATGTTTGCTATGCTGCTACCATATTCATTAGAGTATCTGCTTTGGGAGCCTCTTAAATGTTGTGGAAGATAGGGGAAATTACCACTTTCACTTTCCCTTCTATTAGAAACAATTGAGTTACCTTTAGGCAGCCTTTGGCTTGGGCTTCTCTCGGCTGTTACAGACGCCGGAGTAAAATCCAGTAAAAGCTTTCCACGGCTCCTGCCTTTTAACCTTCTTCTAGACACAGGACTATCCTCAGGTATAACAGCTTTACTCCTTATTTGCCAATTGTTTGTATAAAGACTTTCTTCAGGCTTCCTCCAGCTAGCTTCCCAATTAAATGCTTTGTTACCTTTCTGATAACTTTTGCTCAGCTCTGACGCTTCCGTGCTCTGCCTTTCACTACAGGCACCTGGGTTCTCACTCTCTCTTTTGGAATAGGGCTTTTTGGCTTTCCCAGCTCTGCCCTCAGCTTCCTTCCAACTAGAGTTTCTTCCAGTACGTCTTTGGCTTTCAGAATCACAACTGCTTGCTCCCGTGCTCCAACTGTGTCCTGCGTGTCTCTCTCCTGCGTGTCTCTCCTCTCTAACTCCACATGCACTGAGCTTTTCTACATGCGTGTCAGCTCCACCCACTCCCAGCTGGCTTTCATTAGTTCCTAATCTCCTAGCCTTTCTGCTGCTTGGGCGTGTTTCCCTCGCACGTGAGCTGTTTTGTTTGGGTTGCCAATAGCAACATTCTGACCTGTGCTCTTCTGAACTGTCAGAATCTGTCTCACTACCTACGTTTCTGCTTATTTCCATGGGCTCTGTTGCATCTACTTTGTGACAGGAGGCAGCTAATTTTTAAAATAGTTGACAATCAAAACTGGAGCAAAGAACGTGCAGGAGTCCTAATAGTTGCAAATTTGGCAACAATGAGCATAGAAAGAAGCCTTGTGGAGTGCATTGTCAACCTTTGCGTGAGATTCATCATTGGCCTTTCTGACATGCAGAGTTACTCAAGTGATGTCAGTCCCCTATAGAAAAGACTGAGAAATCTATTCTCCTAGATTCCACAGGATTCCATTAGATAAACTCTAGTATCCTGAGAACGCTGGTTAAGATCATAAGAACATGTTATACTGATCAAACCGAAGGTCCATCGAGCCGCCCAGTATCCTGTTTCCAACAATAGCCAATCCAGGTCAGAAGTATCTGGCAAAATCACAAAGGTAGCCAGAATCCATGCTACTCATTCCCAGGAATAAGCAGTGACTTTCCCCACGTCTACCTTAAGAATAGCTTTTGGACATTTCCTCCAGAAATTTGTCCAAACCTTTTTTAAACCCAACTAACTGCTTTTACGACATCCTCCAGCAATGAGTTTGAAGGCTTAACTATGCATTGAAAAAATATATATTTTCCCTTATTTGTTTTAATACTAAAGTCTGGCAGTACATATCACTTCGGTTTTAGCTGCAAGTAGCACCTCAATTTTAGTTCTTGCCATTGTAAGTGGAAAATCTTCTGGTCTTTTGGAGATACAGGAGCTACTCAAAAAAGCATAACACGAAGGTGTAAGGAGAAGGCACTTGGAGGGGGTGAGCAAAGGGTCGCAAGGGCTACAGCTCCCTCATTCACTACACTACATCTTGACCTAGAGTCATCCTTTATCCTGGGAAAGGGGAGTTCATGGCCCAAAATGTGATTCAACGGGTTATGATTCCATTAACATCTTCCCAGAAAGAGTGTAGTAGGTTGGTACCATACTGTTTACTGCATAGCCTGAGCCAATCAGATGTTCTTCACACCTTTGGCTTGTGTCAGCCAAATTTTGGTCAAATATCTAGTGTTGATTAGGCAAATGTTTTTCAGATATCTGATAAATGGTTGCAGGATGAGTATCTTGGCCTCACACAACCCTAAACAAAGGCATAGAGGGAGATATTTTATATGGAACAACAGTTACAACCTTAACCTGAGGTCCCCGATTTTAGATCTGTGTCCCCAGCTCCCACCTGTTTGGCAGTCCCCTGTCCTCGATTCCAATAATGGGTGCAGAGAGGGTAAGAAATCATTTTTTATTTTTAGTTTAGCAATTTGAATATGCCAGTTTCTAGAATTTACATCCATTATCTTGATATTTTGCACAGTATGAGGGAAACGCCTCACTGTTTCTATTTCTCTGTCTGGAAGTGATATTGCCTGCTGTCATGGGATAGGTGGCGGGGGAGGGTGCAGTGTAATGACTCCTCTTCCCTCCTCCATGCCCTATTACTTAAATCTGTAGCCAAAATGTCACTTCCTCAAATTTGCCTACTAAAAAGCTTGTAACCTTAGGTAACCTGCACGGAGTGGGAGGTATAACACTAAAAAAGGCATCCTGGGGAGTATCCTGCACGGAGCAACACTTACAACCCTAATCCCCTTGCTCGTTAAACTAGATGGATCATGCTGGTCTTTATTTGCCATGATTTCCTATGATAATATGTTACTCCTCTGCGAAAGACCCACGTTTGATTCCTGACCTATGCTTCTGCTCCTCTTACCGGTATTGGCTGAGATTATTGCAGAGTTGGAGTGGCATGACAGCAGCCAGATGGCATGGCCGCAGTGACATTGACAGGAAGGAGAGGAGTATGGGATGAATGAAGGAAGGGTCAAGGACAATCAGTTCTAGAAACTCTTGTCATAAATGGAAGATAGCCCGGGTTTCAGTTTGGCTGGAAGATCAGAAATGGGGGAGCCCGGGCGAACCAAGCGTTAATTCAACATCTCAGAGGCATGTTTATTAAAACACACCACCTGGGTAGTGTGGAGGTAACATGTGCCTTTGCCACTTCACTAAGATGTAGCGTGGGGCCCTGCATTAATAAGCCTACATTACCTGGGCAGCACTTAGGTGAGGCATCAATGTTCCTACACTACCACCACTTGGGGAGCAACTATAGTGGCCCAATGGGTAGCCATAGCTGCTTGCTGGAGTGGTATTAATGCTATGCTAAAGTCAGGAAGATGGCTGTCTCCACCCCTCCCCCAGCACAGTGCCTCATATTAGTTTTTTGTTAAGTACCATCAAGTCAATGCTGGGTTTGCTTAGCAAAGCATGCTTGTCCTTTTTTCCTAGGTAACAGAGGGTAAAGTGACTTGCCCAAGGAGGAATCAAACCCAGACCTTTTGGGTACTAGGCTGTTGCTCTAACCACTAGGCTACTCCTCCACTCATGTCAGCAATGGGTTCGAACCCATGTTACTAGAGTGTTGCTTTGTAAAAGTGCCCTTAGCTTCTAATTTAGCTGAGAAATGTGATGTTCACCATATTGCAGTCATATTGCTATGTAGTCTAGTTTTGTCAAAGACCATCATTCTCAGAAATGTTATAAAATGCCTGTGTCTCACTTCCTTGAGTTTTACGTTTGTTTCAGTTAGCCCGAAGCTCCGTGTTCAGGATAATTTCCTTTAAATGTTGTAAACAGCATTTTGACTCTTAGTACAGAATCTGCAGTGGACCTGTTTCTATTATTTCTGAAGCTGTAATCTTGCAGTTCACTACATGAGAGAACAAAAATGTACTTTGACTGGTGTCTTTGCCAACAGTCTAGGTGAATAGCGTGAGTAATAATATGACAATGCTGTTCATCGGGAAGCTGTTGGAGACCAGAAATCCACTGAGGCACACAGAGGTGTTTTTTTTAACCTTCTCTTCAACTGTTATATACTCCCTTCCTCATAGAGTGTACCTGGCTGACATGTTTTGTTTTTTTTTAAGGATATGCATTTGTGAACACGCATTTGGTTCATTTCGGCACCTAAAAACTTAAAATACCTGCAAATCACTTGCATGCACACATACCTATGAATTAACACATGTACAAACGATCTGCATGCTTAGAAAGGTTCTAGTGTGCATTCACACAAAGAGTGAAGAGGTGAACCAACCATGGAAAACTATCTGCGAAAGGGGGAAAATTTTGATTAAAATGGGCATGAACTGAACTTTTCTTTGACCATGCACACCCCTAAATTGTTTGCTTTCCAGCCTCTAAACTGTTTTCTTTCTAGCACCAGCCACCTTCTTCAGCATTTAATTTCACGTCTGCTTCTTTGGACTGACAGATATCAATTTAGTAGTTACAATCGTATCCATTGCCTGCTTAAGAACATCAGAACATGAGGGTGGGGGATATATTCAAAGTGCTAATTTCATTTATCGTGGTTACCAGGAAATTCAGCGGCACTAACGCGGTTGGTGCTGCTGAATATCCATAAGTGCCGCCGCTGCTTGCCCAATGCTGGCCAACTAGCACTGGGACATTCCAGGGGGTGGGACTCGGAAATAAACAGAAAGCAGGAGAAGGGAGCCTTCCGCAAAAAACTATGTGGAACAACAGCGGAGGGCAAATACCATGGCCAAACACTTTATTAAACCAGAAGAACTTTATTGAAGACTCAACTTTACAAGTTTCGGCCTTAGGCCTTCGTCAAGGGTCTAAAAATGGACACATAAACACACAGTTAAAATATACAGTAAAAATATAAATAATCATAATACCAAAGACAAAGTAATGAAAAGAACAAAATTAAAATACATTACCAGGAGGTAGAAATGACTAAGCGTAGCGCCCGTCCTAAAGGATGGAGCAGACCACTCTTCCCAATCTAAAATAATAAACCGACAAATTAAAAATTATAGATTAAAAATGAATGTGTAACCAGTAAATAAAGAAGGGGAGAGGAGAGGAAAGAAAGATCATGCCAACAAGAATAAATATGCACTGAGTAAAAGGGGATAGCAAAAAAACAAACCATAAATAGCAATGAACATATATGAATGCTAACAGTAAATAAAAGGGTAATATAAACAATAAGTGTGGGAATTGTATAATAATGACCCAAAAACAAATTTTTTTGAATATATAAATATGAAATGTAAAAAGACAAACAATCAAGGGCAAAGACAATATATAAAAAACATGGAATAACAGTAAAATAAATCAAAATGCATATGCCTCCAGGTGTGAGCACGTGACACCTATCCTGAAACAGCTCTACTGGCTCCCTATCCACGGCAGAATTTCTTTCAAGACCTTACTGCTGACCTTCAAGGCCATCAAGGGACTCTCCTCCGCCTCACTCTCAGAGCTTATCCACACTACTCCCCCCAACAGAGCTAGAAGATCTGCAGCAATTAACACACTAGTAATCCCGAAAGCAGTAACACAATGCACCCAGGCAACAGCAAGCAGGGCATTTAGGTTCTGCACGCCCAGGTGCTGGAATGCCCTACCACCTAGCATCCAGGCAATCCCTTACCTAACACAATTTCGGAAGGCTCTGAAGCACTACCTCTTCCTCAAACACTACCCGATGACTGCGCACCATTAACCGCTTCTCCCTTCTAATACCGCCACACTAACACAATACGATTACTCTGTGACTCGACTTGATGTGATGCCTATATGTAAGCAGTTACCCCGGTTTTACCCAAGTTTAAGCACCTGTTTATTGTAATGCATAGCAGATTCCTGCACCGTATAAGTTTTTTTTATCATGTAAACCGAACTGATGTTGAATAGCACGGTATAAAAGAGACTGTAAATAAAATAAAAATAAATGTGAAATTATAAGCATGTCATAAGGGCATGTCATAGGCATCATTGTGGATACCATGTTAAAATCCTCGGCCCAGTGTGCAGCGGCGGCCAAGAGAGCAAATAGAATGCTAGGTATCATAAGGAAAGGAATGGAAAATAAAACAAAAGATATTATAATTTATTTATTTATTTATTTTTATTTTTTATATACCGCGCTATTGAAATCAGCTCGGTTTACATTAAAACTGAACAGGCAACAATGCATAAATATCACAATGTGCTTACATAGAACATGGCTTACATGGAACATGTGCTTACATAGAACAATGGCATAATCAAACTGGGATAACAAGGAAAACTATTCACATGGTATATACAAGTATTTACATAGAGTTATCTATTCTCGTAAACCGTAGGTATTTATAGGTCAGGTGGTAGATTTATGATGTGTATATCTAAAGGAGAGGAGCATCTAGCCATTTTCATGTTGGGTGATAGGGCAGTTAGTGTGTGGTGTGAGTGCAAATGACTTGTGTTTTTCGGGCATGGTTTCAGGATAGTGCATTAGAAAAAGGTGGTGTTTTATTGCCTTTCTGAAGGAGGTGAGGTTGGTTATGGATCTTATACTAGCGGGGAGTTCATTCCAGGCTGTTGGGGCATAAATTGAGAAAGCTCTATTGGTAGTTGCCTTTGTACATCTTGTGGTGAGCTTAGGTACAGTTAGCATGTTCAGTAGTGTAGGTCTTCTGACTCTAGTATTGGGTATGTTGTTGAGCAGTTTACTAATTGGTGTGGGAGATTGATTATTCAGTGCCTTGAAGGTCATGACCAGTACCTTGTATTGAGTTCGGGCTTGTAGTGGCAGCCAATGAAGGTTTTTCATTACTGGGGTTATATGTTCTAATCTTGATGTCGCTGTGAGAACCCTAGCAGCTGAGTTCATGGCCAGCCGAAGTGGGTTGAGGGTTGCTTGTGGAAGACCATGGAGGATGGTGTTCGCGAAGTCTATGTGTGGGATCACTAGGGCTTGAAAAATGGTTCGATAGTCTGAAAAGTCCAGTAGTGGGCGGAGGTGGCCATGGTGAGACCGCACCTTGAATATTGTGTGCATTTCTGGTCGCCGTATCTTAAAAAGGATATAGCGTTATTAGAAAAGGTTCAGAGAAGAGCCACCAAAATGGTAAAGGGGATGGAAGGATAGCACGGTATATAAGAGAATGTAAATAAATAAATAAGGATACTCCTATAAAGAAAGGCTAAAAAGGTTAGGGTTCTTTAACCTGGAAAAGCGACGGCTGAGGGGAGATATGATAGAAGTCTATAAATTAATGAACGGAGTGGAACTGGTAAACGTAGATCAATTGTTTACCTTATCAGAATATAGAAAGACTAGGGGACATGCAATGAAGCTACAGGGTAAACTATTTAAGACTAATAAAAGAAAATATTTTTTCACTCAAGGTGTAATCAAACTCTGGAATTTGTTACCGGAGGATGTAGTAAAGGCTGTTAGTGTAGCTGGGTTTAAAAAGGTTTTGGACAAGTTCCTGGAGGAAAGGTCCATACACCATTATTAAGAAGGGGTCCAGGATATCAATGCTTGACCCAGTACAAGCATTGTGGAACCTGTGTCTTTTGTGGAAACTGCTAGGTATGTATGGCCTAGATTGGCCACTGTTGGAAACAGGATACTGGGCTTGATGGACCTTGGTCTGACCCAGTATGGCATATCTTATGTTCTTATGCATAACACAATGCAATATATAAATGATTACATCAAAAACGTGGCTGGGAAAATTTTTAAAAGGCTGGAGAACAAGTGGGCATGCATAAAAAATGTTATTAATGTGGAGACATTTAATAATGAACGAAGGGTAATAATATTTGCAGAAAATCGTTACAAACTTGTTATGTATATTGCCATGAAAACTAGGAACCATGAATCCAAAAAAACGTTGGATACGAACAGATAAATATCTGAGAGGAAAAGCAATGGTACAAATAGAAATCACAATAAAAGCAAAAACAAAAAAGACTTATGAAATGGTGACCATACTGTAAAGGGTAAAAAAACAACACATTGGGATATATTATAAAACGTTACATAGAGATCGCTGAGGGTAACTGCTCTAAAAACACTAAAGGATGACAGATAACTGATTTATTATTTTAGATTGGGAAGAGTGGTCTGTTCCACCCTTTAGGACAGGCACTACGCTTAGTCATTTGTACCTCCTGGTAATGTATTTTAATTGTGTTCTTTTCTATACTTTGTCTTTGGTATTATGATTATTCATATTTTTACTGTATATTTTAACTGTGTGTTTATGTGTCCATTTCTAGACCCCTGATGAAGGCCTAGGGCCAAAATGTATAAAGTTCAGTCTTCAATAAAGTTCTTCTGGTTTAATAAAGTGTTTGGCCGTGGTATTAGCCCTCTGCTGGTGGGACCCGGAAATAAGTGGGCAGTGGCGATATTGAGTTAGGCTTTGAATATCCGGGTCTAAAGTTTAGCAGCGACAGCTAACCACTTTACAATGGGGCTGATCTAGGTCACAAGTATTTGGCAGGATTCAAGAGGTAGAAGGATTTCATGATGCTTCCCCAAGTCCACCTTAATAATGGTTTAGGTACTTTTCCTCCAGGAACTTCTCAAAACCTTTTTTAAATCCAGCTACACTAAGCTTTTACCCCATCCTCCAGCAATAAATCCCAGAGCTTAATTATACATTAAAGAAAAAATAAATTCTCTAATTTGCCTTAAATATATTAATTAGCAACTTCATTGCATGTCTCCTAGTCTTTGTAGTCTCTGAAAGAGTAAAGAACTGGTTCACATTTACTCCTTCTATTATGCTATTTTATAAACCTATATCATAAATCCCCTCAGCTGCCTCTTCTCCAAGCTGGAGAACTCTAACCTTTTAAGCTTTTTTCTCATAGGGGTATTCTTCCATCTTCTTATAATTTTGGTTTTCCTTCTCTGTACCTTTTCAAATTCCGCAATATCTTTTTTTGAGATGCAGTGACCAGAACTGCACAATACTCAAGGTGCTCTTGCATCATGGAGCGATATAGGGACATTCTGGCATTCTCTGTTTTATTCACCATTCCTTTCCTCATAATGCCTAGCATTCTATTTGATTTTTTGGCTGCCGCTGCACACCGAGAAGAGGATTTCAATGTGTTATAACAAATGATGCCTAAATCCTTTTCCTGAGTGGTGATTCCCAATGTGGAACTTTGAATTGTGTAGCTATATTTTGGAATGTTCTTCCCTATGTGCATAATTTTGTACGCCCACGTTAAATTTCATCAGCTATTTGGATGCCCAGTGTCTCAGTTCCTCAAGGTCCTCTTGCAATTTCTCACAATCCTCTTGCAATTTCCCTGCACTAATTTTATTTCTGTATCAGGAAGCGAGAGTAGCATGAGAAAATCTTTAACAAAACTCTGTGATAGAGCACAGCACAGTTTACTCTATCGAGCCCTGTATTTGCTTTACTAAGGTAATTTCTTCTAACAATTCTCTTGGTGATTCACACTGCCCTTATAGGTCGATATAGAAACCCTACACCACAGCTCAGCATTAAAGTGCTAGCACCGAGTTTCTTAAAGCAAGTTTAATGCTGACCTTTTGAGCAGTGATGCTGTGAACAAACAGCATGCAACTCTGCTTTGCACAAAAAATTCAGTGCTAAACAAAGCCAGAAAGCCAGATGCATGCACATAGAGGCTTGTGGGCAGTCTGGCACCTGTGTGCATGCTGGTTTGCTTCACAAAAATAAAGTTCCCCCCATCACTGGCCTCATTCTTGGGTACCACAGTGGGGGGGGGGGGGATCATGAACCAGCTCCATAGCAGATATCCTCTCTCCCCTGCAAGAGATGTTGGTGGGGAGGACATAGGGGGTGATTACTAATGGTTCCTGTCAGAGCTATGTTTTGACCTGCTACAGATCTACCTCTTTCGGGCACTTGTCCCTGCTACACCTTTATTCTGGTCCATGCAAAGGTTATTGGTAAGTGTTCCACCAGTCTTCACACCTCAGTTGTCTTCATATAGTTCTGCTTCTCTGATTTGTTCTGCATATAATTTGAACAGGTAGGGGGGAAGTATGCAGCCTTGTCATACACCTTTATCAATTTTAAACCATTCTGTTTCTCCTTGTTCCATACGATCTGTTGCTTCTTGATCAATGCAAAAGTTGTACATAAGAACTATCAGGTGTTCTGGTAAGCCCATGCTTCTTAATGTGACCCAAAGTTCTTCATGATTTATACAAAGGCCTTGCAGTAATCAATAAAACACATATAGATATCCTTTTGGCATTCTTTTGTATTTTCAAGGATCCATCTCACATCCATGATGATGTCACTTGTTCCTCAGCCTTTCCTGAGTCATGTTTGCAGTTCAGGCAGTTCTCATTCCAGGTATGGTTGTAGTCTCCATTGAATGATTTTGAGTAGACTCTTGCTGGTGCTTGGGATCCGAGAGATTAAATAACCACAAACTAAACATAGAAATATGTAGTCAGAAATTAACTGAAACCCCAAGATTCCAGATTCTGCAAGCAGTGCAACACAAGAGAAATAGACACAGTGATGCATTTCCCCCTGTACTGTGCAAAATATAAAGATATTGGGCCCAATATTCATTTGCAACGGCTATATATCTCTAAGGTGCGAAGTCGTTGCTGCTGAACTTTAACCCCGGATATTCAATCCGGGTCCATTTCCGGCCACCAGCCTTGAATATCCAGGGTTGATTGGCTCCAGCGGCAAAAGTAAGAACCAGACGCACAGATATAAACCCAGTTCTGATCCCACAAGGCATGTCTAGCCCCCTGTGGGATCGGAATCACGTCTAAGCCTATATGTGCAGGCCAGGACCCGATTCCCATTGGCCTGCACCTACAGGACCCTGCCTGGCTAACTCAGTCAGGCTCCTGAATGAGCCGCGGTGCCATAGTATCCAGTTGCCATGGCACCGCGGCTCCATTCAGGAGCTGTGTTCCCCGGCCACCAACCACTTTCACCTTTCCCCACAGCCCTACCCCCAATCTTGCCTCCCATGACGAGGGTTGGGCTGTGGGTAATCTCCTGCACCCCTCACCTTTTTGCTCCCGGCCGGGCCTCCCATCCCCTGACATCTAGGGGAATTTATTCCACCTCTAAGGGGAATAAGTCCCCCGTCTAGTCAGAATCGGCCCTGTATGTCTGGGGCCACAGACTGTCCACTGCCTGCCCTAACCCTGCATTCTCATTGCCCCCTCCTGCCACCGTCTAAGTCTCCCCCATACAAACTCCTTATTTGTAAAGGGAGGCTTAGTCAGGGATGGCAAGGGGGGACGAATAGACCCCTACACAATTACTATAGACATTAATAATCTGTATATTAATATTCCTCAGACTCAGGCACTGGAGATAATTTTTAAAACATTGTCATCTGGATCCCTACCAACATGCTTGCCCCTTAGCTTTTTTGTCAAAAAAGGTTGATTTGGTTCTTCAAAGGAACTATTTTTATTTTGATGGGGGTTTTTTATCAGCAACATCATGGGGTAGCTATGGGTGTTACATTAGCCCCCTTGGTGGCATCCCTTTATGTAGCTGAATTTGAAGAACTATATCTGTCTAGTTTTCCTTACATTTCCATGATTGATATGTGGAGACGATATTTGGATGACATTTTTGTTTTGTGGATTGGGGCTGAATGGACTGGATGACAATCTTCAATTTACTTTGAAGTATCATGCTGTGACCATTGAGTTTTTAGATGTGAAGATTGACACAGTCGTATCAGGTGTTCATACATCTATTTTTTGTAAGGCTCTGGATCATAATGCATATCTACATTTTAATAGCTGCCATCCATTCAAATTAAAGAACAGTCTTCCAATAAGCCAATATTTAAGAGCCCGATGTATTTGCTCTACAGAGTCAGCATTTGTGTCTGAAGCCTCTTTATTGAAAACTCATTATTTGGCTAGAGGCTACCTGAGACCCGCTATTAAACAAGCATATTTAAGGGCAAAATGTACACAACGGGATTTGATGTTGAAATATAAACAGCCTGACTGAGATGAGAGATTGATATATGTGTTGACATATGTATCGGGAGTCCATCATGTAGTGAAAGTAATTCATAAGTATTGGAACTCCTGTCTTTTGGAACCTCCATTGGAACTCCTGTCTTTTAGAACCTCCATGTATCGCTTTTAGATGGGGTCGGAATCTTGGTGAGTTATTAACAACCTAAGAAGGACCTGTGATTGAGACTGATCAGTCTTTTTTGGGTCACTATCCTTGTGGTAATTGCAATTGGTGCTTTTCTGCTCTCACTGGCCCTTCTTGGACTCACAGTAATGGAAAGATATATTGTTCCAAATATAACACCTCATGTGATTCTGAGTAGGTGGTATATATGATTGTATGTCCCTGTTCTTTAATTTATGTGGGTTGTACTACTTGGAAAATATGCCTCCATTTAAATGAACATAGAAGTCATATTAATACTAATTCTATGACTGCTCCACTGCTTTCACATTGGTTAAATTGCCATCACTCCCTCTCCGATATACATTGGCGTATTCTTGACCAGATACCTTGATCATGGAGAGGCGGGGTTCAGCTAAAACAATTAAGTATTCATGAGCATGCTTGGATATTTCGATTAGGCTCAATTCAGCCATCAGGTTTGAATTTGGCTGTTGATTAGGCTGCTCTGATTTGATTCGCGGCTCTGACCATGTGTTGCTTTTGTATTTGGCTTTAAATCCTCTGTTTTGAGGATGTGTTTTATGGAGCACTCAGCCAGCTGGAGTTTAGCTCTTATGTAGTGGATCTGATAGAGCTTTGTTTTATTCCCCTGAAACAGATAAGTTGATTTTATGCTTATCGAAACACAATGTTGTGTCGGGATTTGGATTATTATGACAAATTATTATTCTGTTAAGAAATTGTTTATTAATATATTTGTAGTATTTTATTTGTACTGCATTGCTGGGTTTGAGTATGGACCTGTGATGAACACCGAGCATTCTTGTGTTGACCCTTGAGTCTATAGTATACTGGAGGGTCTATTGGATCTAATAAGCTTTTTTCTAGTTTGAGGTCCACTCCTTTTCCTATTAGAGGAATGTAGAAATCTTATGTTATTTTTGGAGTTCTGTGTATTTCTACTTTGGCTATATTTATCTAATCCAAGTGCAATCTGGGGCATCCAAGCCAGAATGGTAAAAGGAAAAAAGCTAGGGACATCCAAGTTCAGGCACACTTTCACAAACATGAACATGCTCGATATGGACGTCTATGAGGATATGTACTGTAACAGTGCAGACCCCGAACAACCCGAGAAAATGCAGTTCAGTATAAAGGAGCACAGAAAAAGTGACAGGGTAAACAAGGAAATGTCAGATGGTTACCGTGAGCAACCTAGAAACACGTGCAAAAGCCCAATGAGGACACACCCAGCCAGCACAGGAAGGGAATTCACTTTACCTGACAGGGTTCAGCTGGGTGGGGGTGGAGCAAGGAAACACTGGGATAAAATAGGCTCCCAGGCAATCAGAGAGAGAGAGGAGCTGAAGCAGCCACGGACACACTCTGAAAGAATACAGCAAAGGCAGCTAAAACCCTGGGAAGCATGGAGCAGGTATGAGAATGTAAGAGAGAGTGACAATGAGGCTTTGGAGCAACTAGAGAGCCAGCGTGAAGGTCAGAGGGGAACCGAAGACCTGAGTGAAGCTGAGAGATATCAACAGCCAGATAGTGTGTTTGAGCCAGAGAGACGTAAGAAGACTGCAGTTGCAGGTTCCAGTGCACAGAGTGAATGCAAGAGTGATTTGCCATATGAAAGAAGACAACCCTGGAGGTATGGAAATAGGCACACAAGGTCCCACTATCTAGAGCAGGGGTCTCAAACTCAAATTGCTTTGAGGGCCAAATGAGGACTTGTAAAGTAACCCGGGGGCCGCATAAGACGTGGGGCCTCATTTGCATAAGGGGCCTCATTTGCATAAATATTTGCATAATGTTACCATACACTAACTTTTAGTAAACATGCCTCTTAATGAGTATGGATAAAGAAAGACTAAAAGATTCAGAAATAGGAAGACAATAATTAAACTGGGAACCCCAAAAGCCAAACTTGGAATGTACAACAACACTGTAGAAATAAAACTATAAATTAATTTCCTCTTGTACTAAACAAAGCGCAAACATTAATGATGCACATTTCCCAGAGCTGACATATTCCAGTTAATAAATTCAAAATAAAGAGATATTTTTCTACCTTTTGTGCATTTTTTTTCAGTTGCAATTGCTCCAGCCACTTCTGGTTTCTTCGTGTCTTCTGCTATCTCCATCGTCTGCTGTCCATTTGTCCTTTCTTCTCTCTTCTAGTTTTTTTCCATTCTCTCTCCCTACATCTGCTTTAACATACTAATCTTTCTCCTTTTGCTCTTTCCTCATTCCTATTTCATCCACTCAAATTTTACCCCTCCATCCTCAATCCCCACTTACTCTCCCAATACCTGGCCAATTGTAGATTTGTCTTCTCTTCCAGACAAAATATTTTTCCCCTCTCCATTTCACTTTCCCAGCTCCATCCCATTCTAATCCTCCCCCAACATCAGCTCCCTTCTAGTTCCAGCCCCACCCAGCATCTGCTCCTTTCTAGTCCCTGCATCAGTCCATTTCCAGTCCTATCCTAGCCTCACCATCAGCCCATTTCCAATCCTAGCCCCCCATCTGCCCATTTCCAGTCCTAGCCCCCACCATAGCCCATTACCAGTCATAACCCCCCCTCTGCCAATAGCCCACTTCCAGTCCTAACCCCCATCTGCCCATTTCCAGTCCTAGCCCCCACCATAGCCCATTACCAGTCATAACCCCCCCCTGCCAATAGCCCACTTCCAGTCCTAACCACCATCTGCCCATTTCCAGTCCTAGCCCCCACCATAGCCCATGACCAGTCATAACCCCCCCTGCCAATAGCCCACTTCCAGTCCTAACCCCCATCTGCCCATTTCCAGTCCTAGCCCCCACCATAGCCCATTACCAGTTATAACCCCCCAGCCCATTACCAGTCATAACCCCCCCCCTGCCAATAGCCCACTTCCAGTCCTAACCCCCATCTGCCCATTTCCAGTCATAACCCCCCCCCATCTGCCCATTTCCAGTCATACCCCCCTCCCCCGACAGAGGAAAACAAAAAAAACCCCAAAACCCTGACTTCTGCCGTTGCCGCCGTGGCAGCGGCAGAATCAATTGTCAAATAAAAAAAAAAAAGACTTCTGCTGCTCAAGCAGCAATATCACCTGTCCTGCGGCCCCTTCCCCTGTGCCCGGAGATCCGAATCTGCTCATCAGCGGCGTGCTTTTCAAGCCGCGAAGAGTATTCCCCTCTCGCGTGGTTTCAAGCCGCGCGAGAGGGGAATACTCTTCGCGGCTTGAAAAGCACGCCGCTGATGAGCAGATTCGGATCTCCGGGCACAGGGGAAGGGGCCGCAGGACAGGTGATATTGCTGCTTGAGCAGCAGAAGTCTTTTTTTTTTTATTTGACAATTGATTCTGCCGCTGCCACGGCGGCAACGGCAGAAGTCAGGGTTTTGGGTTTTTTTTGTTTTTCTCTTTCGCGGGCCGCACAAAGTTGTCTCGCGGGCCGCATGCGGCCCGCGGGCCGCGTGTTTGAGACCCCTGATCTAGAGGCTGAAAATATCCCTTCTTCTGGTTTTAAAAACCCTAGAAGAAAAAGGTTTTACTTACCAGATAAAGCTGAAGAGTTTTGTAGTCATTGTAAGCTCACAGCTCCCTGTGAAACTCCATCACAAGCTCTCCAATCTAGCTCAGCTGGGTTACAAAAGGGAAGCCTGAACCGGCAGAGAAATTCCCTTAATTATCCCACTAGCAGAGCAAACCAAGAGTTGAGCTATATTCTAAAATACCAGCAGGGGCAGTGCCCTGAAAAGCTCAACTCTAGAATACATGGTAATTCCCAGAGAGACACTAGCTCTAAAGAAGAGAGGAACTTCCTGTCTGACGAGGTTAACCAGCCATTCTCCCACGTTACTGCTGAGGTCCAGAATGAACCTTCCAGTCAGCCGGAGTTAATGGAATATCAAAATGCAGAAGAAAATGATATGCCAGAATTGATGGACTGCTCTTTGACCTTGATTGAACCTGAGTTCTCTCTCAGATAAGTAATTAGTTTGTGTCCTTGCTTTAGTGTTATAAGCAACAGGCTGCAGCTCTCTCTAAGTGAAGCAGATATAAGCTGTGCTGTCAGCTATAGGAGAAAGAACCATATTGAAATATTTAAGCTGTTTTGTTCTTTTCATTTATTTGTTGTTTTGAAAGCTGAAGGAAGCAAGTTCTGTTTGCTTTTGTTACTTTATGTTATATGTCCAAGCAAGGCATTTGATTTATGTTCCTGAAGATAAAAGTACCCTCAAGGGACGGGGAATAAAACCCTTTAATTTGGAAAGAAGTGTTTTGTGGTTTATATCAGTGAAGGCACAACTACCACCCTCCAGAGCCTTGCAATACCAGTGGCTACCGCTTGGCCAGAGAGGGCACGACAGTACATAGGCATCCTCGGCATAGTATCTGAGACCAGCGATGTCTAAGAGACAAGCAGCGATAGTACAAAACAAATATAAATTACACAAAAAATGATATTGCAATTGTGGAGTGTACTGATAGTGGAATGCCATTTCCTCTACACCCTCCAGATGTTTTTGGGCCCAAACGTGACTTTCCCAATGCTTATTTGTACCTAGAGCAGGACTAAAATTGGATGAGGCTGCAGATAAGGTTTCTGAAATCGATCAAGAACGTCTATGTTTATTGCCCTGCCATAGCCACACCTCCAGCACACCCTCTGCCTATTCGGGCATTCCCACAGTGGAGACATTTTAAACAGCCATTTTTAAAATGACTCCAAAGATGGCTCAGTGATTTGGATATCTGCATGCTTGTTTTCAGACATCCAAATTGCATCTAAGCCTTTCAAAATGATCCTTAGGTTTTGCAGTAATGGAACATTCAGTTTAGGAAAACCTATTTGCTCACTCGGTTCAATCCTTTCCTCTGTGTGGGGTATATTGGACGCACTGGCCTCCAGTACAAAACTGCCAAAATGCTCTTGATTCTCCTGGTTGTACTTCTCCCCCAATCTTGTAACAGGAGCTACTACAGTTACTCCCTCCACTCCTACTATCATCTGCTGTGTTCTGTCAGAGCTGGAATTCTCCTCAGTCCTCACTGTCATCAACATGTCCTCCATCAATCCTTCTGATCAAGAGAAAGGCACCTGCAAGAGAGGACTCAAAGAAACATCTCTCTCAGGACGTACCTTCAGCAATCGTTCCCCTGATGCTGACTCCAGCAAGACTCCATCACCAATGGCAAACTCCGGACAACAGATAAGGTGCTTGTCCATTGGATCAGCCTTTTGGTCTCTAGAAGACTTATCTGGGCAATCCTGAACCTTGCCCTTGTGCTTGAACTTCCCCTTAAAGTATTCAAAATCAAAGGGAAAAAAGTCTTAAGGAAAAAGCAAGCAGTGTGCTTCAGAGCACAGCTAATCAACGGTCATCTTGTTCCACCCCCTTCCTGGCAAGCATTGGCAATACAATTTTTAAGATGTGCTAATGCACCAAATAGTGATGCAAACTTTCTTTGTAATGAATATAAGAAAAGAACAGTCTAGTTTTACTCTTCTCTGGGCCCGATATAATGAAATGTGCTGTTCTCAGAATAGTTTAGTGCTGATATGTTGTGAACTACAATGGGCAATCGCTTTAGATGTAGTAAGGTCCATAGCACAGAAAGCATCAGCACTAAATTTAGTATCTCCTCTTAACCTCACTAAACACTCCAATACTAACTGTGCAGCATTGGGGTCTTGTGGGGGTGTTCCAGGAGCATTACTTGAGATAACGAGTCAGAGGTAATATTCAACCACTGACCAGTTATCTTAAACTGGCTAAAATTAGGAACTTTAAAGGCTGGGCTAACTTTAGTCAGTTTAGCTAACTGGGCAGTGGCTGAATATCGTTAGCTAAAACACTATCCAGGCAGACTGGATATTCAAGACTCGTGGCGAGATATGACCCTTGACATTGAATATCCATGTCTAGCGATGGCCATGCTTTAAATGTGCTCCATGTTTGGCAGATCCTTTCCTAAAATATTGTCAGAACAGCTATGTCCTGCCCTGGACTTCCCAACTTCAGTCTCCATATACTATCTAAAATTTGACTTTACATGTACGATGTTTCCAAGTCTTCAACAAGCAGCACTTCATACTGGGCCTGCCGGTTTCTTAATCTTCACGCAGAGATCTGGTGAAGTACAGAGAAGACGAACATATCTATTTTTGGCTTCAAAAGTCTCTTGGCCTTTTTCGGAAAGAAAAAGACATGGAAAAGGGACCCTCAGTGAGCTCTCATTGCTCATTCTTTGCTTGAAAATGAATTGTGGTGGTGTTGGCTCTTGACAGTCATCATCATCACATATTGTGTAAGTACATTTCATCCTGCTCCTTTCAGGTTTTGTGGTAACTAATGCAACATGAAAGCCGTGCTCTGTTGTAATATGGAAAGTTAGGCTATGTCAGAACACCTCTGTTGAAGGGAAAAGGATTTGAATTAAAATAAACTATTGGAACACAGAGGTGATGGCTTGAAGGCCTTATCGGAAGATCTTGACCTTTAAAAGTACATTACAAACAACAAAAAAAAGAAATATAGCACAATTTAGGTGCAAAGTCATGTACTGTAGCTTACATAAAATAAATGTCATGAACTTTTATTCTGTAATCAAAAGGTATTGTGACTGTGGACTGCAACAACAAAATAAAACTTTATTGAGTAATATACTTGGGTTCTAACTTGCAAAAAGATGAAGTCAGGTCACATTCCAAGGAAATGCAGTGTATAAATAAAAGGTCCAGTATATATATAGGGCCCATATAAAGTTGCTGGACCCTTGGTCTAAGCCATCATGACATATCTTATGATGTGGTGGGTATTTTTCTAAATGCCAGCCCTGGCGGTCAAAAAATCCAGATATTCAACACTTGTATTTGGATTGTAGTTGGCACAGCCACTGTGCAGATAGCTCTTCTTCACTCATCTATAGGAGAAAAATTATTTTTTGTCGGACAGTTAAAACTCACTCAGCAGCAATCACCATAAAATACTTGCCATGTTTACTCTAGGTCCTTTTAATGAATTCATATTTTAAAAAACTGTCCATCTCTATTTATTACTCTGATATGCCTTAATATTTCTTTGACGAAAATTCCAAAAATATCTATTTTAATGTTGTTCCGACTTCCACAGTATCATTCATAACACCCGACACAGCACTGTTTCCAATGTATCTATATCTTTTTCATGCCCTGCTTCAGGTGCTGACCTGTCATAGCTAGCTCATCAAATTCATAGACACTAATCAGTTCAGTTTTCTGCAGTGCCAGTCTAACCGTTTCATTAGGTGAGGAAACTCCTTGGCGTCTCTCTCAAGCCTTTCCAAATAACACCAAGGATAGCTTTTTTGCTGTCCAAAGTTATGCAAATAGACAATCTGGAGAAGGGTGGAATTTATCTGGATAGTGTCTGAAGATTGCCGCTAGTCAGATAATGGTCAGTACCACTTCCACTCTACCCATGGGCTGTCCGTGCAATATTCAGACAGTACCGCTAAACCCCTCTCTCAGTGCCCTTATCCAAATACCCAAAACCAGTCCAGAATGTGGTAAACTCAAAGGCACACTTTATTCAATATAATTCACAAATCTGGGGTGAAAACAGCCAGACCCGACACAGCCGTGTTTCAGCAATGCCTTCCTCAGGGATTCTATGGCACTCTGAGAACATAAATATAGTCAAAAAATTAAAACTTCTGTTAAATATTAAAACTAAATGACAAAAAATGATTCATACTAAAAAATAAAGATTAAAATTAAAAAGTAAAAGATAAAATACTTATTCAAACTATTTGCCATCCTTGGACAATAAAAGAACATTAAAACAAAACTATAAATAAATAAATAATGATAAGAAACATCTTAAAATAGTGATGTGGAAGTACATTCCAGTGTGGCCATCTAGGACCCTGTGCGTCTGATTGGAATTGGGCTGCCCAGAGATAGACCTGATTCTGATCCCGCTGGGGCTAGATGTGCATGTGGGATCATAATTGGGTCTAGGGCCTGAATGTGCAGGTTGGGCCCTGATTCTGATTGGCCTGCGCACACAGCCACATGCCCAGCTACCTCAGTCAGGCTCCTGAATGGAGCCATAGGGCCATGGCGTCCCATCGCCATAGCACCGTGGCTACATTCAGGAGCTGAGAATGCCGGCCGCCGCAGATTTCATTCTTTCCCTGCAGCCGGACCCTTGATCTGGCATCCCATGTCGAGAGTCCGGCTGTGGGGAACTTACTTGACCCATCTACATTTTTTTCCTCTGCGGTGGAATAAGTCCCCCATCTATGTTCACGGACCCGGATGTACAGGGCGACCTCAGAATCGGCCCTATACGTCTGGTGTCTCAGACCGCCCATGCCCCACCTGCGCTCTATCTCAGCAATGCCCCCTCCTACCCCTGTCTAGGCCTCCCTGTACAAACGCGCTGTTCGTACATGGAGGCAGTAGCCGGGGCTGGTAGGGGAGCGAATAGCGGGGATAGACGTCCAAACAGGACGTCCATCCTCTCTATTTGTGGGACAGAATGACCCCCATAGTACATTGTGCAAAAATACATATAGTAAAGGTTACATCATAATGATATTTGTGCAAATGGGAAAATCATGGACAAACCGTTGTGGAATCACATTGAAGAAAACTCCTTTTTATATTCCTACACCTAAAACAAAGGCAGAAGACGACAGTATGAGCTCATCTTACTTTTAGCTACAAAAGTAAATACAAGGAGCAGGAGTGAAACTGTCTTCTCTAAATGGCAGATATCTGTAATAATTAGCTATGTCTCTAGCACAGTGTGCCATACATTTATAAAATCCTTGTTTATTTCAAATATTATCATAAATGCAAAAAAACATATTAAAAATTCACAATTGCACACACCAAAAAGCCGACTCATAATGGTCTCATGTATCTTATAGATTCAATGAGTTATTGTAGTATTCGAGTTTTATTGCTGTCATGTTCTGTACTCAGAGAAGCACACTGCAGTAAGGGTGCTGATAACTTTCTAAAAACAGAGTAATCTTTCAAAATAGCTACAGATACTTCTTCCAAACCTACATGTACCTACTTGGTCAAATCAAACATTTCAACGGGTGGTTTAAATTATCTTTATCCTTCACTAAAATTTCTCTATTTGGCGAAATCACAGTCTGAACGAACTCCAGCATTAGCGCTGATCTCTTATATATATTGGCATCAAACTACGGAGCTAAAGGGACAAGTCACCAGGGTTTAAAAACACATACTCTCTCCATTTAAAAAAAACAAGCACCTCCATAACTTGAGACATATAACATTAAACCAAGAGAATAAACCCCCCCCCAAAAAAAAAACAAAAAAACAAAAAGGAGAAATAAAACCATAAGAATGTAAGCAGAAGGTCAAAGGTAAAAAGGGGTGTGTTTCCTCATTAAAATCAATGAATATGCAAATTCCATGTTAAAAAAAGACTTTAAAACGCTCACTAAAGGACTCATCTAAAATATTAAAAATAAAAGATTTTATCCAAGTCCATAAATCGCGGAGCCTGTTCGCGGGTTAGTTTATAGCAACTAATATATGATGTCATTGTGATATTCAACTGTATTTTCTCAGCCAATGGTATGCACCAAAACCATGAGCATATAAGTATAGACATAAGTATAGATATGTTTAACTCCTGAAGAAGCTTTTTTAAAGCGAAACAAAGATCTTTGTTGAGTTATTCAAAGATTTTTTCCTCAGTTAGATGACTGCGTAATCATTGTGCTGTTATGTTGTAAGAAATCTCCGTTGTTGGCGTTTTTGAGGGAGCCCCCTGGACATGGAGGAAATGGTGTGCTGTGAACCGGCTGCTGACAGTTAATAAAGTGTGCTGGGCAAGCTTTGCAGTGTTTTAAGTTTCTCACACTATTTTGTGTATTTCCCCCACAGGTACTTCCTTTCCATTCTGACTCCTATGAGATTTTTTGATGTTCAATTAGAACTGTTGGGGCTAAACCGTTGGTTAAGCAATTGTTGCTGTTGAGGCATCTTGGAGTATCTTTTGTGATTTTGGCGAATATATTAAAGATAATTGAAGATTTTATTAAATATAATGGGGCCGATTCAGACCTGGACGTCCTGGCCCTCTGTGCACCGGGTCAGAACCGGACACACAGAGTTAGCTAGGATTCTGATCCCACGGGGCACGTCTGGCTCAGTCAGGGCTTTTGAATGGAGCCGTAGCACCATGGCGTCCGGTTGCTGTGGCACTGCGGCACCATTCAAAAGCCGCGATCCCCGGCCGCCAGACCAAAATGTGCATTCCTCACAGCCTGACCCCTAATCTGGCCTCCCAAGGCCATGGTCGGGCTACGGGGAATATCCTCTACCCCTGCCACCTCTTCTGGGCCCCAGGCCAGCCCAATCCACCTGACTAGGGGAACTTAATCCACCTCAAAGGTGGAATAAGTTCCCTGTTCAGTCCACCAGCCCCGGATGTACAAGGCCATCATTGGAATTGGCCCTGTACGTACGGGGCCGCCGACCACCCACTGCCCACCCTAATGCCGCCCCTGCTCTGCCTCTTCCCTCCCCCGTCTAATCTCCCCATGCAATGTGCGGGGAAGTTAGTCAGGATCAAAAGGGGACCAGAATAGCGGGGATGGACGTTCTATCAGGACGTCCATCCCCACTATTTGTGCTTCGGAATGGCCCTGAATATGTATACATAGGTGGAGTTTTTTAGCTCGTGATGTGGAGCTGATTTATTACCCTATGGCTTTTGTTAGCCACATAGAGGAATGATCTATTGTCCTGAGGCTTTTCTCCAACCCTATAAAAATCTTAGAAAAAAGGTATTGTGATATTGTTTTCTTCACCTGTCTGACTTTATGTCTGCTATTACAGTACCATATTTTTCCTTGATTGTAATACTTGGATTTTTTGTTAGTTGTGAGACAAAATTTCCTAGGTCTGTGAATTTGGGGTGTTGTTTAGTTCGATATTTTTTCCAGTATTAGAGGTTGGTAGCTTTTCTGTTTGTATGAATATTCATTAGGGACATCCTGAAAACCCGATTGGTTTGCAGCCCTCCAGACCTGGGGTTTGATATCCCTGGCACAGGATTTTAATCCCCACATGTGAAATGGCATTTTATAAAGGACATCCATGACCAGTCAGGGACATACAGGGAAGAAAGTGCCAGGAAACACCAGGGATGTCTATGTCTCTGCCCAATTTTAGTAACATAGTCATCCTTGATGTGGATGTCCATACCCACAGTCACACAGCTGCCCCCCTTAGGAAACAATGGGGTGGGGACATCCATTGCATTCATTCTAGCATAAGGGGAAGTCCAATGGCATGGGCAAATGATAACATGAAACCTCATTCCTCATAGGGGACATGAGTGTACCCCCTTCTCCATATCCTTCAGATGACTGGCTGACCAAACGAGCACTTTTCTGATGCCTATTTGTGCTTGGAGCAGGTATAAGCTTCAACATGACTCAGGATGTGCAGGGCATTACCGAATTCGGGTGAGGACATCTAAGTTGTAAAATTAAAAAAGTCATGGGACAGGAGGCAGTGTACTATTGTGGATCAGGAACTGGTTAAAAGATAGAAAGCAGAGGGTAGGCTAAACGGCCAGTTTTCTCAATAGAGAAAGGTGAATAGTGGAGTATCTCAGGGATCTGTGCTGGGTCCGCTGCTTTTTAACATATTCATAAATGACCTGGAAATGGGAATAACGAGTGAGGTGATTAGATTTTCAGAATTATTTAAAGTTATTAAAACACAAGAGGATTGTGAAAAATTGCAAGAGGACCTTGATAAATTAGACAACTATGCCAGATCATCACCGCCCCAGATCAGCACCGCCCCAGCACCTGGAGATGCCTTGAGGTGCCAGATCAGCACCGCCCCAGCACCTGGAGATGCCTTCAAGCCGAACTATCAAACTCCCCTTACCATCTTCTCCACACCTCCCAAGCAGCGTATTGAGGACATCATAGCAGCAATCAACACTACCACAGCTCAGACTGACCCCTGCCCTGCATTCTGGATTAGAGACCTACGATCTAACCTTAGCCCCACTATAGCCAAAATCATGGACCAATCCTTCACAACAGGTGCATTCCCGCAATCCCTAAAGCGCACGTCCATAAGACCTCTACTAAAAAACAGCAAGCTTGACCCCCAGAAGGCAGACTCATACAGACCAATATCGAGCATACCGCTGCTAGCAAAAATAATTGAGAAGGAAGTCCAGATGCAAATTCAAGAACACATCGAAACCTCTGCACCACTGGACCCTTGCCAACACGGCTTCAGAGAAGCCCACGGAGTTGAAACACTCCTTACCACACTATTCAACAACATAATAACAGGAATCGACAACATCCATCAAGGGGTGGTCCTCATCTTCTTGGACATCGCAGCTGCATTCGACTCGGTAAGCCATGAGCTTCTGCTGGAACGTCTCAGGGAAAAGGGGATCACAAACAGAGCACTGGACTGGTGCAAGTCCTACCTTTCTGACAGATGGCAGCACGTACGTTCCGGGGCAACTTCATCAGATCCCTTCCACCAAAAACAGGGTGTCCCGCAGGGTTCCTCCCTCTCGGCCCTGATGTTCAATGTCTACATGCAGCCGATATGCAACCTGATCCAGTCATTCAGTGTCAATTGCTTGATATATGCGGACGACGTGTTGTTATACATGCCTTTTTCAACGGAGAACCCAGACCTCTTGCCACTAACAAATTGCTTTAACGCCGTATCCCACTGGCTCCAAACCCAAAACCTCAGGATCCAACACAAAAAAACGGAAGTACTCTTCATTACGAGGAATTTAAACTTCTCCACACCACCCTTCCTAAGCGTCAAGGAAGCAGATCTCCAGACCAAACCCACGATCAGATACCTCGGCGTCACTTTAGACCAGAGGATGGATATGAAGTTACACATAAACAATATAGTCAAGTCGATATACCATAAGATAAGATCCCTCAGACCCCTGCGAGCCCTGCTGGAACCAGAAGACTTTAGGACAATTTACCATGCGCTGATCATGCCACACTTTGATTACGCTAACGCGATCTTACATGGGCTCCCTCAGACCACTCTGAACACACTGCAACTTGCAATGAACACTGCAGCGAGGGTCCTATATGGAGCATCCAGGAATGACCATGTGACACCCATACTGAAGCACCTCCACTGGCTTCTGATACATAGCAGACTCAAGTACAAAACCTTACTCCTAACATTTAAAGCCATTCACGGGTTGTCATCCTCATCACTATCTGAACTGATACAGACCACTCCCACTAACAGGTCCAGAAGATCAGTAGCACTCAACACACTGACAGTACCAAAGGCAATAACCCGATGTACCCAGTCCACTGCAAGCAGAGCCTTCAAATTCTGTGCACCCAGATGCTGGAACGCCCTGCCTCACAACATGCGTGCAATTCCTGACCTATGCCAGTTCAGGAAGGCCTTGAAGCACCACCTCTTCCTCCTGCACTACCCGACAGATAATGCCATATCAGCCCCGTCCATGGGTCCAACACAAAGCTCCCAGGACTAGGCAAAATGATGCGAACCCGCCTTGTGCAAGATTGTAAATAGTTACCCCCTGTTATCCAAGTTTAAACACCCTGTTCATTGTAAACACAAAGTACCCAAGGAAATGTGTAGTTCTATGTTCACTGTAAACCGCACTGGTATTGAATAGCGCGGTATAGAAGAGACTGGAAATAAAATAAATAAATAATAAATAAACTAGGCATCCAATTGGCAAATGAAATTTAATGTGGACAAGTGCAAAGTTAGGCACCTAGGAAAGAACAACCCAAACTATAGTTACACGATGCAAGGTTCCACATTAGGAACCACCACCCAGGAAAAAGATTTAGGCATCATCAAGGTACTTCATTCTCACAGTAATGAGAAGAAACAGGCATGAAATCCTCACTAACGCTGACCATAGAGGAATGATGTAACCGTTTACTCCTCCTCAGATCTGGCCGTAGAGTCCCAGCATTAAAAAAACGTGTGCTTGGACTTCGGGTTTCCTGGGCAGATCTTTGCATCTGTGTTCAATAGTTAATACCTTCATAACCATGGCATTTAAATGAACTGTGTGAATGCTTGAGCGTAACTAGCTCATATGCAAATCACCTTTTTCATGCTGGAAAGTGGCTGTAGTGCAGAAAATAATGCGCATGTTCGGCTTTAAACCCTGTGCAAAGCCTTCTACATTTTATTGCTTTGGCTCTAGTGTCTGGTTCACATTTCCATGCAGGGCCGGCCCGTCCATTGAGCGAGAATGTTGTTCGCACAGGGCGCGAACCACATTCTCGCTCAATGGATGGCTGCAGAGGGAGCCGGGGAAGCCCGCGCGAGGCCCCGGCTCCCTCTGCATAGCTTGCCAGCGTGAAGAGCCGGGAGAGGTTAAAGGGCATTGCCTTTAACCTTTCCTGGCATTTGCGGCTTCATTGAAACAGCTGCCAGTGTGAAGGTAAAGGCTCTTTACGCTGGCGGGCTGTGCAGAGGGAGCCGGGGCCCCGCGCAGGCTTCCCTGGCTCCCTCTGCAGCCCCTTAGATGGCACGGGGGGCGGCTAGGACTGGATGGGCTGTGATGGGGGGGGAAATGACTGGAAATGGGCTGTGATGGGGAGAAATGGACTGCAATTGCGCTGTGATTGGGGGGAAAGACTGCAAGTGGGCTGTGATGGTGGTGGGGGGGGGAGAAACGGACTGGAAATGGGCTGTGATGGGGGAAACAGACTGGAAATGGGCTGTGACATGGGGGGATGGACTGCATTTGGGCTGTGATGGGGGGGAGGACTGCAATTGGGCTGTGATGGTGTGGGGGGGAACAGACTGCAATTGGGCTGTGATGGTGGGGGAACAGACAAAATGGGCTGTGATGGTGGGGGGGGAGCTTGGACTGGAAATGGGCTGATGAAGAGCTGGATTAAGACTGGAAATGGGCTGATGGGGGCTGGAATAGGATGAAGTGGGCCGACAAGGGGGCTAGGATTGGAAATTGGCTGATGGGGGAGCTTGGAGTGGAAATGGGCTGATGGGAGACTGGAATGGAACTGGAAAAGAGCATATGTGGGCCTAGGACGGGAAATGGGCTGATAAGGAGCTGGAATAGGACTGGAAATGGGCTGATGGGGGCTGGAATAGGACTGGAAGTAGGCTGTTGGGGGAGCTTGGAGTGGAAATGGGCTGATTGGGGGCTAGAATAGGACTGGAAGTGGGCAGATGTTGGAGCATAGAGTGGAAATGGGCTGATGGGGGCTGGAATGGAACTGGAAAACAGCATATGGGGGGCTAGGACTGGAAATGGGCTGATGTGGAAGCTTGGAAGACTGGGACTAGAAGGGGCAGATGCTGGGTGGGTCTAGAACTATAAGCGAGCTATTTTGGGGGAGGACTAGAAAGGGATGGGGAATGAGAATGGAGAGGGGGAAAAGATATTTTGTGTGGGAGGGAAGAAAAGTCTACAATGGGCTGGGTATTGGAAGAGTAAGCGGAGATTGAGAATGGAAGGGTGAAATTTGAGTGGATGATAAAGGAATAAGGAAAGACATGAAGGAAAGAGCAAAAGGGGAAAGATCAGTATATTAAAGCATATACAGAGAAACAATTTGGAAAAAAATCTAAAAGAGAAGAAAGGACAAACGGATAGCTCGCAGAAGACACAAAGAAACCAGAAGAAAGTGACTGAAGCAATTGCAACTGAAAAAGAAAATGCACAAGCAACAAAAGGTAGAAAAATACTTTTTTATTTTGACTTTATTAACTGGAATATATCAGTTCTGGGAAATGTGCATAGTTAACGTCTTTTGTGTTTTGTTTAGTACAAGAGGAAATTAATTTATAGTTTTATTTCTCCAGTGTTGTTGTACATCCAAAGTTTGGCTTTTGGGGTTTCCAGTTTAATTATTGTCTTCCTATTTCTAAATTGTGATCCCTTGTCCTTTGGTGACGGTCTGTGTTCTGCATTTTAACTAAGCTGAGGTATTCTGCTCATGTAGTTTCTATTTGACCTTGTCACTTGTTCTCTTTCCCCAGTAGGAGATGCATTGGTATTCTCTGAGATGTGTTGGTTTAATATTTGCAGTGTTGCCTTTTGATAGGTAGGGTTTGGTGCTTTGTGAGTTCTGGCAGAGCTGTTATGATACGGTGGATTTGCTATGAGTTCTAAATGGTCAGTGTTTATAGTACTTCCTAATGGGCCTGGTGGTTGGCACTGGAATATAATAACGTAGAAATCTGTTAGTCTTTCTTTATCCAGACACTCATTAAGAAGCATATTTACTAAAAATGCATGTTAGCATTATGCAAATATTTATGCAAATGAGCCCCCGCAATTAATCTCCGCACATGGCCCCGCACCCACCTTGGGCCGCCCCTGTTTCCATGAGTGTGGATTTCGTAGCAAAAGGTATTTAGCATAAAATAGATTGTTATTTCTCCTGTAGTTCTAATGCACGCTATGATTGCTCAGATCATGGTCCACCTCTCACTGGCTCTATTTTGTTTGGGTCATGAGGAATGAATCAGGAGACAATTTGATTGAATTTTCCATTCTCCTCACAGTGAACAGTGATGCGGAATTATCTAATGCTGCTACAAATGTGCATGGGAAAAACGTATCGTCCAGGTGAAGCTCGATGAATGGATCAAAGATCAGTGTTAGACTTGCACAATAGAAATGAGAGACATTTATAATCTAATTAAAAAGAAAGCCGGCCAGCATGTTCCAGATACTGCGTTATTAGTCTGTAGATAGTGTTATTACAAGAAGAAGACAAAACATGCCAGATGTCGGAGTCAAAGCTTTTTTAAATATGTTTAGCAGAGTCGGTTCTTTGTTGGAAATAAAACCTCTCAGCACTGAAAGTGCTTTTCTGCAATTAAGTCACTGGAAAGACTTCTTTCCCAGTGGGGAACTCCGGGTCTACATTTCAAAGGAAATATTGGAATATATTATTATTCCCTCATTTTTCACAATCCTTTAAGTGGCTAGAGTGGAATTAATCATGATGCGTAGGATCTCTAAGCTTCTTGCTCTCAGCTATATTGCTGAATGGATGACCGGATCATATTCAAAGATCCACATACATCATACGTAGAGAGCCGAGTGTTTAGTGATGGTAATAAAACTCCTGACCTTATAAAGGAAAAGATAGATCAGAGCTACAGTTCGCATTTCGTATTTCAGTTCAAAGTTATGATTTCGTATTTTGGTTCAAAGTTATGATTGAAGAGAAGGTGGAAATACTTAAGGGAGGAGGTGCCTCAGTTAAGCCGAAGACAAATGGATTCAAAGATTTGTAGTCACCTTCAACGAAGCTTCAAAGTGGAAAGCATGCTACGTACATGACTGTAACGAAACTTGTAATTTATGGTGATCAGTGTAAATATCTTGGTGTCACCCAGCCTTGTTGTTTCAGGCCCATCTTTCTTCTCTGTCTCATTGGTGTTTTCTGTCTCTCAGGCAGATGCGTGCAGTATGTTCTTTTATTTTATTTATTTATTTAGTATACATTTGTATACCGCTACTTCCAGTGATCAGCAGTGGTTTTTTTTGATTACAGATTGGAAATTGTCAAATCATGACAGGAAATTTTTGAGGTATAAACACATTGATTAGACAGGAAAGCACAGCACACAGAGAACTATTTTACAGGGAACATGGGCTATGGAGGGTTAAGTGGCTTGCCCGAGACCACAAGGAGCACCTGTGGGACTAGAAACCCCAGTCCTTCCGGCCCAAGGTTGCTGTCCTCTAGTGGGATTTGAACCCCTGACCTTCTGGCCTGAAGTACCTTGACCCAACCACGAGGCTACTCCTCCACTCCTCCACTCCTCCACTTTTCTCTTACCTCAGTCCATTGCCACTCTGCTTCTTGCCCTTGTCATATCCAAAATTGACAACTGCAATATAATTTACTTGGGTTTACCTCAATATCAGTTTCAGGGCCTTCAACTAATTCAAAATATCACTGTTTGCATTTTTTCCCATTTATCTAGATTTGACCACGTCACACCATTGCTCATACATCACCACTGGCTTCCGGTATGATTCAGACTCCAATTTATTTTTATTTTTTTATTTATTGGTTTTTACATACCGTGCTATTTCACATTCAGTGCAGTTTACAGAGAACAGAACAGAACAGAACTTACATAGAACAAGTAGATAACATATTAACATATTAACTTACATGGAACAATCATATGAGTAATTAAACAGAGTAAATAGAACAGGTTTGGTGCAGTAAACCTATATAACTTAGGCGGGTATAACGTGGACTAAAACAGGAAAACTATATACATGTAACTATATATAATGAAATTATGTATAGTGAAGCTATATAATATAATGAGCATTGTAGAAGGTTTGAGGTTCTTGGTAGAGGGTTTGAGGTATGAAGTAATTTAATTTACCTGTTTATAGTATAATTGAAACAGATGTGTCTTTAGATGTTTTCTAAAGGTAGAAAGTTCAGAGATGGCATGGATAGGGGGGGGAGGGAGCTCCAGAGGGTTGGTGCATATAAGTTGAATGCTCACCCCTTAACGAATTTAGAATTCTTTCTTACTACAGAAGGGATCATAAGACTATTTGACATGGTAGATCTTCTTAATCTGTTGTCAACTGTCCATTGTAGAGTCTCATTAAGGGCATTCGCTGAGAGGTTGTGTAGGATTTTGAAAGCTATAATGATAGCTTTATACTTGAAACAAATAGAGACGGGGAGCCAATGGAGCTCTTTCAGGATCGGGGTGATGTGTTCGTATCTTGAGGCTGCAACAAGGGTTCATGCTGTCGTATTCATTGCCATTTGCAGTGGGTGGATTGCATAATCTGGAATACCATAAAGAATGATGTTTGCAAAGTCGAAATGCAGGGTAATCAATGCTTGGAAAATTTTCCAAAAGTCTACAGCTTCAAGCATGGGGCGGAGTTGATGAAGGGTCCGTAATTTCAGATATATTGCTCTGGTAGTATTGTTTATGTGTGGCTCCATTGTCAAACGTTGGTCTAGGGCAGTGATGGCTAACCTTTTTGAGCCCGAGTGCCCAAACTGCCGCACAAAACCAAAGAATTTCCTCAAAGTGCCAGCACGTCAATTTGCATAAATATTTGCATAATGCTAACATACACTAACGTTTAGTAAACATGTCTCTTAATGAGTGTATGGATAAAGACAGACTAAAAGATTTCTACATTACTATAATCCAGTGCCAACCGCCAGGCACATTAGGAACTACTACAAACACTGCCCATTTAGAACCAATAGCAAACCCGCCGTATCCTAACAGCACTACCAGGACTCACAAAGCACCACACCATACCTATCAAAAGGCAACACTGCAAATATTAAACCAATACATTTCAGACAATAACAATACATGACCTACTGGGGAAAGAGAACAAGTGGCAATGTCAAAAAAGAATTACATAAACAGAATACCTCAGCTCAGTTACACAGTTGCAATTGCTCCAGCCACTTTCTTCTGGTTTCTTCATGTTTTCTGCTAACTCTCCATCATCTGCTGTCCATTTGTCCTTTCTTCTCTCTTCTAGTTTTTTTTTCCATTCTCTCTCTCTACATCCGCTTTAACATACTAATCTTTCTCCTTTTGCTCTTTCCTCATTCCTATTTCATCCACTCAAATTTTACCCCTCCATCCTCAATCCCCACTTACTCTCCCAATACCCGGCCAATTGTAGATTTTTTATCCCTCCCACACAAAATATTTTTCCCCTCTCCATTTTACTCTCCCAGCCCCATCCCATTCTAATCCTCCCCCAACATCAGCTCCCTTCTAGTTCCAGCCTCACCCAGCATCCATTCCCTTCTAGTCCCTGCATCAGCCCATTTCCAGTCCTAGCCCCCCATCAGCCCATTTCCAGTCCTAGCAACCCCCCAACCCAATACCAGTCCTAGCCCCCCCCATCAACCCACTTCCAGTCCTAAACCCCCATCACCCCATTTTCAGTTTAAGCCCCCCCTATAACCCATTACCAGTCCTAACCCCCATCACCCCATTTCCAGACAGCCCCCATCAGCCCACAGCCCATTAGCAGTCCTACCCCCCCCCCGCCCGCCCGCCCGCCCGCCCATTAGCAGTCCTAACCCCCCCAGCCCATTAGCAGTCCTAACCCCCCAGCCCATTAGCAGTCCTACCCCCCCCGCCCGCCCATTAGCAGTCCTAACCCCCCAGCCCATTAGCAGTCCTACCCCCCCGCCCGCCCACCCACCCACCCATTAGCAGTCCTAACCCCCCCAGCCCATTAGCAGTCCTACCCCCCGCCCGCCCGCCCACCCACCCATTAGCAGTCCTAACCCCCCCAGCCCATTAGCAGTCCTACCCCCCCCGCCCACCCACCCATTAGCAGTCCTAACCCCCCCCAGCCCATTAGCAGTCCTACCCCCCCCGCCCGCCGCCCGCCCATTAGCAGTCCTAACCCCCCCAGCCCATTAGCAGTCCTACCCCCCGCCCGCCCATTAGCAGTCCTAACCCCCCCCCAGCCCATTAGCAGTCCTAACCCCCCCTAGCCCATTAGCAGTCCTACCCCCCCGCCCATTAGCAGTCCTAACCCCCCTCCCCTGCCCATTATCAGTCCTAACCCCCCCCCCCTCGCCCATTATCAGTCCTAACCCCCCCCCCCTAGCCCATTAGAAGTCCTCACCCCCCCCCCTCTGGCAAATTTTTTTAAAAAAAAGCAGGCTCTGGCTGCTGCCGCGGCAGATTGCAATGTCCCGCGGGGCCCCCTCCGCCCGCTAAGCCCCTCTGCAAGGGCTTTCAGATTCGCGAGGGAGAGCATCTCCCTCGCGTCTCTGTTAAGCCCGCAGGGGCTAATGGGAAATTTCCCATCAGTCCCTCGCGTCTAAAGGGGCTGATGGGAAATTTCCCATTAGCCCCTGCGGGCTTAACAGAGACGCGAGGGAGACGCTCTCCCTCGCGAATCTGAAAGCTCTTGCAGAGGGGCTTAGCGGGCGGAGGGGGCCCCGCGGGACGCTGCATTCTGCCCTTGCCGCGTCCGCGGCAGCAGTCAGAGCCAGCTTTTTCTTTTTTTGCGGACCTTCCCGCGTGCCAGCTGCAAGGCCTTCGCGTGCCACAGCTGGCACGCGTGCCATAGGTTCGCCATCGCTGGTCTAGGGTTATTTCCAAGTATCGTACTTCTTGTTTGGTGCTTATCTCAGTATCCCTTATTCGTAGGGTGGGAGGAGGTATGAATGAAGGATCCTTAGTGATGAAGAGCAGGATTTCTTGTAGTTAACTTTTAAGTTATGTTGAAGCAGCCAGTCGGAAACTGCATTGAAGCAGTCAATGATTTTAGAGTAGTTTGGATTGACTGTAGAGAAGGGAGCATAAAGCAGCACATCATCAGCATAAATGTAGTAGAGAATGTTGAATGATTTAATTATGGAGCAAATAGGCTGAATGTAAATATTAAACAGCAGGGCTGATAGTGATGAGTCTTGTGGGACTCCTTGCGTTTGTAAATTTAAACTATTTATTTTGGTTCACCGTGCCCTTCACTCCGGTTTCCCCCATTACCTCTCTGACTTCCTTATTCTTCATGCCCCTCACTATGCACTCAGAGAGATTTCTACCAACCGCCTGCACATCCCATCTGTTTCACAGGCTTACTTATCATCTACTCATTCCACTGCCTTATATGTAGTTGCCCCCGCTCTCTGGAATTCCCTGCCCCCTTACCTCAGACTTAAAGTCTCTTACACTACCTTCAAGTCCCACCTCAAGACTCACCTTTTCAACCTGTCTTTGAATTCCTTGCCCTCCTGATCCTCCTTTCTTTACGTTAGAATTACTTACTCCTCCTCTTGTATAAATGTTCCTTTCTCTGTCCTATGATTTATGGAGTTCCTTTTCTGTTTTCTTTCAAAATTTAGTTTTATATTGTACACCACTCTGCTGTTTCTGTGAAGGGTGATTAAGAAAGTTTTAATAAACATAAACATAAACAATGGGCTGATCAACAATGGGTACACCTTCAATTTCCGGCCTCCCTAACAAAGTATGTTGAATTGTTTAGTGGTAGATGTATGTGCAGTGCAATTTTCAGTAGTTCAGCAGGTGTAATGTTCAATTAAAGGCTGTATTTAGAAAGGGCTCGAAATTCAGTGGCAGCGGCTAGCCATAGCCTCTGAAGACTAACCGATGGCCGATGGCCAGATATGGCCTCTTCATTGAATATCTGGGGTAGCCGCAGAACCCAGAAGCTAAGTGGACAGTGTAAATATTGAGTCGCGGCCCAGTTAGCTTCTTTGGGTAAAGTTCAGTCAGCCTTTGCTGCGCCTGACTTTATCCACAGGTCGCTAACCAGGCAGTGGCTCAATTTCACCGCTGCCTGGTTAGCGATTGTTGCCAGCATTGCTCCACCCCAGAATGCCCATGACACACCGCGATGCAAACCACTTAGCACAGAGAATTGTAGCAGCAGCATGCATGGATATTCAGCGCCACTAACCATAATAGTGCCACTGAGTATTCTGCTAACCGTCATTTACATGGTTTACAAGTCTGAAAATGGTGTAAAGGCCTTTGAATATCTTATTTATTTATATGACTAGTTTTAATATACTGTTTTTCAGCCAATCGAAACACTTTACATTGACCAATGGGACATGCAGGTTCCATCAAACTTATTAAACGTAGAACAGCATATAACAAGAGGATCGAGGAAGCATGCAGGATCATTAAAACTAGGACTTATGATACAATGAACTTATGATACAATAAACAAGAAGTTGCTATACTTGGTGTAGGGCTAGATGTCAGGTGGCTGATTATGGGAGGAGGGAAGGGGGATGATCGGCGAGAGTGGCAGATGTTCCTGTTGGGAATCAGTTGGAGGGGATATTCCATAGTGCTCTTCGAAGAAGTGTGTCTTAAGGTGCTTCTTGAAAACTTTATGCAATCAGAAGCTCTGTAGTATAGGAGGTAAAGAGTTCCAGAGGGTGGAAGCATAAAGTTTGAAGGCTCTTGTACGGGCACATTGGGTGCTCTTACGTATTTGAGGTGGGAGAAGAAGGTTGAGTATGCTCTGTCTGCCAGAACCACCACCCAGGAAAAATATTTAGGCGTCATCGTTGATAACATGTTGAAACCCTCGGCCCAGTGTGCAGCGGCGGCCAAGAGAGCAAATAGAATGCTAAGTATAATAAGGGAAGGAATGGAAAATAAAACAAAGGATATTATAATGCTTCTGTATCGTTCCATGGTGCAACCACGCCTTGAATATTCTGTGCAATTCTGGTCACCGTATCTTAAAAAGAATATAGCGATTTTAGAAAAGGTACAGAGAAGAGCCACCAAAATGGTAAAGGGGATGGAAGGATACCCCTATGAAGAGAGGCTAAAAACGTTAGGGCTCTTCAACATGGAAAAGAGACAGCTAAGGGGAGATATGACAGAAGTCTATAAATTAATGAATGGAGTGGAACAGGTAAACATGGATCGATTGTTTAGGCCATCAAAATGTAGAAAGATTAGAGGACATGCACTGAAACTACAGGGTAACCTATTTAAAACTAATAAGAGAAAATATGTTTTCACTCAACGTATAATCAAACTCTGGAAGTAGTAAAAGCTGTTAGTGTAGCTGGGTTTAAAAAAGGTTTGGACAAGTTCCTGGAGGCAAGAGCCATAAACCATTATTAAAGGGGACCCAGGATATCCACTGCTTGCTCCAATACAAGCATTGTGGAAACCTGTGTCTTTTAGGGAAACTGCTAGGTACTTGTGACCTAGATTGACCAATGCTGGAAACAGGATACTGGGCTTGATGGACCTTGGTCTGACCCAGTATGGCATATCTTATGTTCTTATGTGTGGTTTATTGGAGTATGGGTATCTGATGAGCATTTGGAGATGCTCAGGTGTGGTGTTAATAAGTGCCTTATAGATAATAGTGAGATTCTTGATGTTATGGAAAGCCATTGGAGTGATTTCAATATGGGAGTGTTATGGGTGTATCTGGAGGCTCTGGTAATAGTGTGTGCTGCTGTGTTTTGGGCTAGCTATAGAGGGGTGGGGGTAATTTTCGGAAGTCCTTAAAGGATGGAATTGCAGTAGTCAATCAAGGGTATAATGGAAGCCTGGCAGACTGAGTGAAAGCTCTCAGGGGAGAGGAGGGTTCAGAGCTTGAGGTATTCTTGAAGGACTACAAAAGGGGACTGCAACTTCTGCAGAGAGATCTGCAATTGTAATTATTTACTTCTGGGAATTTTTCTAAATCTTGGGGGAAAAAGCTGATTAATCTGTGAACCCAGTGTATTTGTTAAATCAGTTAGGGCCTAGTAGCAGCAAAGAGTTTTCAGTTTAAATTTAAAACACAGAAGAGAGCTTTCTGGTTAAATTTAGAACCCAAGACTCCCTCTATCCAAGCAAGGGCTGTGGGACTCCTCCTGGAGATTGGTCACAGATTACCTTAGAAGCACAGGACAGGGTACTGTGTAGCAGCCAGCTTTTAATAAGTCTTCATTCCCACCCTCCCTCCCCGACACCCACCCACCCATGGGATAATCGTAGCTTTATAGGTGCTTAAACCTCTTAAAGGAAAGGAGGTGCCGTATTCACTCTCAGGTGCAGCTGTTTATTATCATCAGCATACATTAAAGACCTGAGATTAATTAAACTTAAGGTGAACAAAGTACATTAAACGTATTAGGTATAGTTTTATTAGTACCTCCAGTCTGGCAGCATCCCTGTTGCCATGGAGGAGAGAGGTCACGTGACAGGAGAGCATCACCCTGGTGTGGCAGGAAGTGATCCTATAGCTAGGACTTGTCATCCAGGTGATGTAAAACCCTCTCACAGGTAGTTTCTCTAGGGCCATGTGCCCAGGAGGGAAGGGGTAGGACAGCCGTTATAGTTGGTGATTCAATCATTAGGCATGTAGATAGCTCGGTGGCTGGTGGACGTGAGGATCGCCTGGTAACATGCCTGTCTGGTGCGAAGGTAGTGGACCTCATGCACCACCTAGACAAGGTCTTAGATAGTGCTGGGGAGGAGTCTGCTGTCTTGGTACATGTCAGTACCAATGACATAGGAAAATGTGGTAGGGAGGTTCTGGAGGCAAAATTTAGGCTGTTAAGTAAGAAGTTGGAATCCAGAACTTCCAGAGTAGCATTCTCCGAAATGCTTCTGGTTCCAAGCGCAGGACCGAAAAGGAAGTCAGAGCTCTGGAGTCTCAACGCGTAGATGAGACAATGGTGCAAGGATGAGGGGTTTGGATTTGTTTGGAACTGGGGAACATTCTGTGGAAGGAAAGGAGGGGCTCTTTCAAAGGGATGAGCTTCCCCTTAACAGGGATGGAACCAGGCTGCTGGCATTAACCTTTAAAAAGGAGAAAGAACAACTTTTAAACTAGATTATAGGGGAAAGCCGACAGTCTCCCAAGAGCGCATGGTTCGGAACAATGTATTCTTGAACGATAGTACCAAAAAAATGAAGTTAGGGCACATCAGCAGAGAGGTTCCAATAAAGACAAATATAGCCCAAATGCCCTTGAGTACAGAGTAGACAGAGCTTAAAGATTCCAAATTGCCCTTCCCTACTGATAACTAGTCTCTAAAATGCTTGTATGCAAATGCTAGAAGTCTAAAAAATAAGATGGGAGAGTTAGAATATATAGCACTAAATGAGAAGTTAGATATGATTGGTATCACAGTGATATGGTGGAAGGAGGACAACCAGTGGGACACTGTGATACCTGGGTACAAACTATATCATAATGATAGAGCTGATCAAATTGGTGAAGGGGTTGCGCTCTATGTTAGAGAGGGCATTGAGTCAGAAAGGATTAAAGTTTTGCAGGAAAGAAAATTCGCTGTAGAATCCCTATGGATTGAAATTCCATGTAAAAAGGCGAAGGTGATGGCAGTGAGGTTGTAGTATCGACCGCCTGGCCAGAATGAACAAATTGATGATGAAATACTCAAAGAAATCAGGGAAACTAACAAAGGTTACAGAACAGTAATAATAATAGTTGATTTCAATTACCCCAGTATTGACTGGGTCAGTGTCACGGCAGGACATGCTAGGGAGAAAAAGCTTCTAGATGAAATAAATGACTGCTTCTTGGAGCAGCTGGTTCATGAAACGACCAGAGGGGTTCCACACTATTTGCTCTCTTGGCCGCCGCTGCACACTGGGCGGAGGGTTTTAACATGTTATCTATGATGACATCTAAATCTTTTTCCTGGGTGGTGGTTCCTAATGTGGAACCTTGCACAGTGTAACTATAGTTTGGGTTTTTCTTTCCTAGGTACATAACTTTGCACTTGTCCACATTAAATTTCATCTGCCATTTGGATGCCCAGTATTCCAATTTATCAAGATCCTCTTGCAATTTTCCACCATCCTCATGGGTTTTAACAACTTTAAATAGTTTTGTGTCATCTGCAAATTTGATAATCTCACTCATTATTCCCTTTTCCAGGACATTTATGAATATGTCAAAAATCAGAGGACCCAGCACATTTCCCTGGGGTACTCCACTATTCACCTTTCTCCATTGGGAAAATTGGTCAAAACTTTTAAGTTTTACCAAAGGTTTCTGATGAGGGATCTTGTCAAAGGCTTTCTGAAAGTCCAGTTACACTATGGGACACTGTGATATCTGGGTAGAAACTATATTTCAATGATAGAGCTGATCAAATTGGTGGAGGGGTTGAGCTCTATGTTAAGAGAGGGCATTGAGTCACAAAGGATTAAAGTTTTGCAGGAAACAACATTTGCTGTAGAATCTCTATGGATTGAAATTCCATATAAAAAGAGGAAGACAATGGCAGCGGGGTGTACTATCGACCGCCTGGCCAGAATGAACAAATGGATGATGAAATGCTCAAAGAAATCAAGGAAGCTAACAAAGGTTACAGCACAGTAATAATAATGGGTGATTTAAATTACCCCGGTATTGACTGGGTCAGTGTCACGGCAGGACATGCTAGGTAGACAAAGATTCTAGATGAAATAAATGAGTGCTTCTTGGAGTAGCTGGTTCATGAACCAAACAGAGGGGAAGCCATTTTCGACCTAGTCCTTAGTGGAACACCAGATCTGATGCAAGAGATAAGGGTGTTGGGGCCACTTGGCAATAATGATCATAGCATGATCGTGTTTGATTTAATAAATGAAAGAAGGGTGGCAAGGAAATCCACAGTACTACCTTTTAACTTTCAAAAGAGAGACTATGATAACATGAGGAAAATAGCTAAGAAAAAACTAAAAGGAGCAGTTGCAAAGGTTAAAGACTTACATCAAGCTTGGATGTTGTTTAAAAATATTATCTTGGAAGCCCAGACCATCTGTATTCCTCGCTTTGATAATAGTGGAAGGAAGTCCAAAAAACTGCCAGCATGGTTTAAAGGTGAGGTCAGAGAGGCTGTTGTTGCCAAAAAAACATCTTTCAGGAAATGAAAAAAAGAGCCAAATGACGAAAACTGGAAACAGCACAAGCACAGGCAAGTTAAATACAAGGCATTAATAAGGCAGGCAAAGAGAGAATTTGAGAAGAATCTTGCTGTGGAAGCAAAAACGCGTAATAAAGACTTTTTCAAGTACATTTGTAGCAAAAAACCTGTGAGAGAGTAAATTCTTTGCTTTGGTCTTTCCTGAGTAAGATGTAGAGATGTTACCTATGACTGAAGTGATATTTAAAGGTGATACTGCAGAAGAATTGAAAGAAATATCGATACACCGGGAAGATGTATTACAATTATTTGATAAACTGAAGAGTAGCAAATCACCTGGACCAGATGGTATACATCCAAGGGTGTTGAAAGAACTGAAATATGAGATAGCAGACCTGCTATTAGTAATCTGTGAACTATCATTAAAATCATCTGTAATATGTTTGTTTTAGGTGTGGAGAAGGAGGTACACTCATATCCCCTATATTTTAAAGTTTATCAACTAACACTGGCAGGAAATAAGGCTCTTGTTTTCATTTTGTTATGCCACTGGACATCACTGTATGCAGCCTTGCTTGAGATGTACATCCCCATCCCACAGTTTCATAGCGTGGACATGTTTATGTTTATGTTTATGTTTATTTCGAATTTGATATACCGCTCAGGCCAGAGGCATTAGAGCGGTTTACAATGTAAATCATTCAAGGAAATAGAAAAGAACGCCATTTATATGATAGGACAGAATAGAGGACAGAGACAGTCAGACAGAAAAGAAGAGGAGAGGAACACGGGACAGCGAGTTACCACAAAGTAGAAGCAAGTCGACCCAGTCCATGTCTTCGGATCAACCCACAGCCACAAACGCCACGGCCCTACGCCAGCACAGGCATCCATGTTGGGTGTATCTATGTTTCTAAAATCAGGCTGAAACATAGACGTCCCTGGCATTTTTCTGTATGTTCTTCCCCTGATGTTCCAGATTGCACTTGGATGCCCTTTCTATAATGCTACTTAAGAAGTGCCATATTGGATCAGAACAAAGTTCCATCAAGCCCAGTGTCCTGTTTACAAGAATATCCAATCCAGATCACAACTACCTGGCATGACCCAAAGGTAATACGATTCCATGCAACCTACCCCCAGGGATAAGTAGTGGCTTCCTCTCAGTCAACCTGAATGATGTTTTATGGACTTTTGCTCCAGGAATTTGTCTAAACATTTTTTAAACCCGTCTACACTATTTGCTTTTATCACACCCTCCAGCAATGAGTTCCAAAAGTGAATTATACACTGAGAGAAAAAATATTTTCTCCAATGTTCTATATATACTACTTTGTAGCTTCATGACGTGTCCCTAGTCCTTTTATTTTTCAAAACAGTAAATAATTGTTTCATGTTAACCCATTCCACTTCACTCAGTCCTCTATCATATCTCTCCCCAGCCATCTCTTCTCCAAATTGAAGAACCCTAATTTCTTTAGCCTTTCCTCATAGGAGAGTTGTTCCATCCCTTTTATCATTATGTTCACCCTTTTCTATATCTTTTCAATGCCGCTGTATGTTTTTTGAGATGCAGAGATCAGATCTTTGTGGGAGAGGAAAGGATTATAGAACTTAACAGTTGTTATGGATGGGCAGACTGGATAGGCCATATGGTCTTTATCTGCCATCATTTTGTATGTTTCTGTGCCTATCCCTATAGAACCCTAGTACACAGTAGGTAAGGTATGGTTTTATAGTTTCCTTTTTGTGCGGCATTTGCATGGATTTGGATTTGTATGTTGCGTAGTCAGAGGCCCAGCTTCAGGTCCAATTTTTGTGTGTCTAGTGTGGAATCATCCCTTAATTCTTGATCTTGTCTACATGTGAAAAGTGAGGGCCAGTCAGAACTTTATACTGTGATGACGAAAGTGCATCTGAACCCATGGAACTAGGGGAAAAACAAACATTTACCTTCAACCAGAGGGATAGCCCAGAGAGCAGTAGGTTTCAAATTGCAGCCAAGGAAAAAAAAAAAACACACAGAGCTGCTGAGTGCAGGCCACACCCAAGCTCTGAGGCAAGCTGGGGAGGTAATGGGAGACACCTGGGGGAGGAGTTGGAACTGGTAGTGCAGCCCCATTCATTTAATCTCCAGGGAACAGGAGGAGGGGAGTCCACTAGGGAAAAGGAAGGAGAAAAAACTTCCAAGGGAACGGAAGGAAAAAGAAACTTCAGGAGAGCTGAAAGAGAAAGGTTTTCCAGGGACAGCCTCACCGGGGAGTCCCAAAGCAGCCAACACACAGAAAGCTACAGTCCAGAAAGAGGCCTGGGCTGCAGAGGGATTGCAGCTAGGTCTGAAGATAGGACGGTTTGGCCTGAGAGAGTTGCTGACCTTAAGCAAGGCACGAGAGCAGCAGTGCAAGAGGCTGCAGGAAAATCATCAGCTGTGAAAAGGTGTATGAATAGACCTGTTATTAAGAATAATGTGAGCCAGTTAGAAGCCCTGAGCCGTCTAATGAAAGATAAGAATCTCTACAGCCCTATTAAAAGCCATGAGTGTAAAGAGAGGTCTCGATGGGAAAAACTTTTAGAGCTGTTAGAAGAAATTAAGCCTATGTTTATATAAGCTGATTCAACCCCAGAAATAATAAACCCTGGTTATGAAGATATGTAGACAGAAGCTTGTGATTCTGAGCAAGAGTCCGTAGAGTCTTTAATGGATTGTTCCCTTTGTAAAAAGACGGGGTAGAGAAGTGTTGGGTTTTTAAAAAGGAGAAAGAAAACCCCAGAAGCTAATTACCTGAATGAGTTATGCCTTGAATGCTGAAAAGTTGGAGAGAGAAAGTTGCCAATGCCTAAAGCTAAGAGCAAACATTTTAAAGGGTTAATTTGAATATCTGAGGCTTTGAGAAGAAGCTGCTGTCTGAGAGTAAAACAGACAGAAACATTTAATGATTTGCTTAGAATATTGGACACTGTGGGAAAAGCATATTCCTGTTCTTGTAGTTGGAAAGAACAGTAAACGCTATATTCTTGACTGAAGGAAGTCTGGAAGAAGCACCTATCTGTGTAACAACCTGAGTGAAGCCATTGTAACGTTATGTCACTGTAAAAATCCTTTTTGTGAAGAAGTCTTGTGTTGGAGAAGCATCCTACTTTTGTTGTCATGTGCTGAACTTCAAAGAAGTTTCTATTGGAAAGGAAGTAAATAAAAATTCCTGTACTTGCCTTTAAAACCCTCGGCATTCACTATTATTTGACACAACTACAACCTCCAGAAGCCCCGGCTCTGGATCCCCTGCTTGAAAGGGACAACACAAGGGCACCCCCCGCCCCTAGGCAACTGCCTGGGCGGTGGTGGGCGCGACAATACCCTTCACTCTAGCTGAGTGGAGATGCTGACTGGCTCCTAAAGAGGAGTCTTCAATATTGGAGAAGACTTTGCCTACAGGAGAAGGTATGGAGGAAAGGTTGCCTCCAAGTGCTGATGGAAGGAAGAGAGAACTATGATTCTAGTGAGGAAGGAGAGAGACTTTGGTGTCTGCTAAGAATTTAGGAGCCCATAAAGGAATCCTCTGCCCATTGAAGAACCAGCAAAGTAATCAACTGGGATCACAGTCATACATATAATACCTAAGATGATGCAATCCGTGTTACTATGAATTGATCCAGCATATCCTTCAATAAAAGGGTACGCTGGCTACGTGAAGGAGTGTAGAGAACCCAGGAAGAAATACAGCTGTGATGTGGTCCCTGAGCATAAATTGCCCTATATCCAGTGAGGCTAGAGTTACATGTAATAAGAGCTGGGATGGAAGTTTAGTTGGATCCAGTGGTGTACCAAGGGCTTTTTTTTTGATGGGGCCCAAAGCTAACATGTCATCGTATTTTGTTCTCTTTTCATGGGCCTGTGCCACTGCTACCGAATGGATGGGTTTTGACTACAAAGTAGTGAGGGGATCCATGACCCAACCAGGCCCATTTGTGGCTATGCCCCTGGTTGTATTAGGGTCGCATACCAGGTCATAAGGCTCGAGAACTGGCAGGAAGTGAAACAGAAAAGGAGAACAGAAGCTTGGTGTCAGCTTGGCAACAAGGACTCTGCAAACAGGAGGTTCAGTAGCAAGTAAGGCGCTTAGTCTTAAGTTTTGTGTGAACAGCTTCCTGCATCTCAAGAATCTCTTTTGTCTGAGCTCCAGCTAATCGCTGATAGTTAGGGCTGTCGCCTTGGAGGTTAATCGTCCTCTCCGCTGTTTGGTCTTGTTTCTAGCTGGTCTGATTCTGAACTTTGGGGCTGACCCTGCCCCCATTAAGGGTTTGCACTGACACTACTTTGGCAGCTAACCTAGACATCGCACTTTCCTGTGTAAACATCATTTTTCCTATCAAGGCCATGGTATTCAGGATAAATTTTGCTGTACATTTCAGTAAAATGTATTCTATAGCACATTAAAGTTCATTTTGATGTACATTTTAAAATTTCACTGAGTCATATGCTAAAATATTTTAGTGTAAACTTTATTGTATAGCTTTCAATATGCCTTGATCATGATGTCATGTGAACAATACTTGGAAGAACTCTCTTATTTTGTTTCTTTTACCAGAGAGGTTCTCAGGTTTTGAGATTTATCAGCAAACATAGCAGAGAAGTGGGCTTTTTTCTGTTTCTGTTTGGCCAACAGACGTCCAGATGTCTCCCCTGCTAGCCCAGCCAGGCTCCTGCATGAAGCCGCAGTGCCTTAATGTCCCATCACCATGGCTGCATTAAATGGCTTGTTCCCCGCCACCCAACCCCCGATCGGGCCTTCCGAGGAGGGAATCGGGCTGCAGGGAACCCCCTGCCCCCACTCACCTTCTCACCTGGGCCCTCCGCTGTCCACTGTGAACCTTGGGGGAACTTATTCCACCTCAGAGGTGGAATACAATCCTCATGCAGTTGGCCAATCCCGGACATACAGGGCCGACAATGGTGAAAATGTTTCTGATGTTGTAGTGGGAGATCATTTTGCATCCAGTGATCACCATTCAGTGTTAGGACTAGCGCTGTTAGAATTCATTCCAAGGTGAGGATCTTAGACTTTAGGAAGACTAACTTTGCGAAGATGGGCCAATAACTCAGGGAGTCGTTAGTGGGATGGGAACAGCTGGGGGATGTAGAAAAACAGTGGGCAAAACTGAAAGGGGGTATTTTAAGGGCAACCAACCTTTTTGTTAAAATGGTAAATAAAGGCAAAAGGAACAGGAGACCGCTATGGTTTTCTAAGGAAGTAGCTGAAAAAGTGAAGAAAAAGAGGGAGGCCTTCATGAAATACAAGAGATCACAGAGAGAGGAAGACAGGCATCTGTATTTGGAAAAACTTAGAGAAGTTAGCAAAGTAGTCAAGAAGGCAAAGATTCAAAAGGAGGAGGAAATAGCCAATGCAATAAAATGGGGAGATAAGACATTTTTCAGATATATTAGTGAGAAGAGGAAGGGCAAAAGTGGTATTGTCAGACTCAAGGGTGCAGGGGGGGAATATGTAGAAGCTGATAAGGATAAAGCGGAATTGCTTAACAAATATTTTTGTTCTGTGTTCACAGATGAAGAACCAAGAGCAGGACCTCAGAAAACACACACAAATAAGAACAGAAGCGAGGGACATCTTGAACAATTTTCTGAAGACTGTGTTCGTGAGAAACTAGCTCAACTTAAAGTAGACAAAGCGATGGGTCCGGATGGGATACACCTTAGAATACTGAGGGAACTTGGGGACGTTCTAGCAACTCCACTGACTGACCTTTTCAATGCCTCGTTGGAGTTGGGAGTGGTGCCAAAGGACTGGAGAGAGGCTCTGTGGTGCCTTTACACAAAAGCGGAAGTAAGGATGTGGTTGAAAACTACAGGCCGGTTAGTTTAACTTCGGTGGTGAGTAAATTATTGGAAACGCTGCTGAAAGAGAAAATGCATCCAAGAATATTGAAGGAAGTTGGGCACATTCTAGCAGCTCCACTGATTGACCTTTTCAGTGCTTCTTTGGAATCAGGAGTGGTGCCAGAGGACTGGAGAAAGGCACATGTGGTCTATTTACACAAAAATGGAAGTAAGGATGAGGTGGAAAACTATAGACCGGTTAGTCTAAACTCTGGTGAGTAAATTATTGGAAACGCTGCTAAAAGAGAAAATAGTGAGGTTTCTGGAGTCCAGCGGATTACAGGATCCGAGGCAGCATGGATTCACCAGAGGCAGGTCTTGTCAGACAAATCTGATTGATTTCTTTGACTGGGTGACCAGGGAGTTGGACCGAGGGAGAGCTCTAAATGTGGGGTATTTAGATTTCAGTACAGCCTTTGACACTGTTCCTTATAGGCGACTTATAAACAAACTGAGCACCCTAGGGATGGACCCTAAAGTTACTGCTTGGGTTAGAAATTGGTTGGGTGGGAGGTGACAAAGAGTACAAGTAAATGGAGCTCACTCTGAGGAGAAGGATGTTACCAGTGGTGTGCCCCAGGGATCTGTCCTTGGTCCGATTCTTTTTAACATCTTTGTTAGTGATATAGCGGAAGGGCTGTCGGGTAAGGTTTGCCTCTTTGCGGATGATACCAAAATCTGCAATAGAGTAGACACCCAGGAAGGTGTAGATAACATGAGGAGGGATCTAGCTAAGCTTGAAGAATGGTCTAGAATTTGGCAGCTGGGATTTAATGTTAAAAAATGTAAGGTCATGCATTTGGGCTGCAGCAATCCAAGGGAGCAATACAGTATAGGAGGTGAAGTACTTTTGTCCACTAAAGAAGAGCGGGACCTAGGCGTGGTTGTGTCTGATGATCTTGAAGTAGCTAAACAGGTAGAAAAGGCGACGGCAAAAGCTAGAAGGATGCTTGGGTGCATACGGAGAGGAATGGCTAGCAGAAAAAAGGAGGTGATAATGCCTCTGTATAAGTCATTTGGATTTATTTATTTATTTATTTTAGCTGTATTTATATCCCGCTTTTCACCGGGTCAAAGCGGTCAGTATGGTGTGCAATTCTGGAGACCGCACCTTCAAAAGGATGTGAACAGGATGGAGTCGGTGCAGAGGGTTGCTACTAAAATGATTAATGGGCTTCATTAAAAAGCATATGAGGACAGACTTAAGGATCTTAATATGTACACCTTAGAGGAAAGGCGGGATAGAGGTGATATGATTGAGATGTTTAAATACCTCCATGGCATAAATGGTCAGGGAGAGAGCCTCTTTCAATTGAAAGCAAGTTCTGCTACGAGGGGACATGGGATGAGGGTGAAGGGAGATAGATTCAGGAGTGATATGCGGAAATATTTCTTTACAGTAAGAGTAGTGGATCCATGGAATAGTCTCCCAGTGGAGGTGGTAGAGATGAGAACAGTAACTGAATTCAAAAAAGCATGGGACCAACACAGAGGATCTCTAAAGGTAAAAAGTGGACTGTTGTAGTTGTTATGGAATGACAGACTAGATAGGCCATGTGGTCTTTTTCTGTCATTATGTTTCTATGTTTCTATGACACTGGAATCGGCCCTGTACATCCGGGGTCAGGGTCATACCTCCAGCCAGCCCTTGCTCCTTCCTAGGCCTGCCCCCTCCTGCTGTTGTACTGAGCTCACCACACATCTCTGCTCTATGTGCAGAGAGCTCAGTTGCCAGCATAGCACTTGGACCTTTAGCGAGGAATGTACGTCCATCCTGAACATATATCCCGGCTAAACGTGGATGAGAATGACTCCATACTGTCCTCATCTCTACCACCTCCACTGGGAGACTAAGCCACACATCTACCACTCTTTCCATTAAGAAATATTTCTGCATATTATTCCTCAGTCTATCCCCTTACTCCCCCATCCTATGTCCCCTTGTAGCAGAGCTTTCTTTCAATTGAAATATGCTTTCTTCTTGTGCATTTATGCCATAGAGGTACTTAGACGTCCCTACCATATATCCTCTATCCTACCTTTCCTATAACGTATATATATTAAGATCTTTAAGTCTATCCTCATTTGCTTTATAATGAAGACCAATAAGTATTTTAGTAGCCACCCTCTGAACCAACTCCATCCTGTTTATATACTTTTGAAGGTGTGGTCTCTGGAATTGCACACAAATACTCCAAATGAGGTCGCACCAGAGACTTATACAGAGGCACTATCACCTCCTTTTTTCTGCTGGCCATTCCTCTCCTTATGCTATGCACCCAAGCATGCTTCTGGCTTTTGCCATCACCTTTTCTACCTTTTAGACACTTTAAGAACATCAGAAACAATCACGCCAAGGTCCCGCTCTTCTGTTGTGGACAGAAGTACTTCACCCCCTACACTGCCTCACTCCCTTGGATTTTTGCAGCCTAAATGCATGACCCTGAATTTTTAGCATTAAATCTCATCTGCCAAATTCTTGACCATTCTTCAAGCTTAGCTAGATCCCTCCTCATGTTTTCTACTCCTTCCTGGGTGTCTGCTCTATTGCAGATTTTGGTATCATCCGCAAAGAGGCAAACCTTATCTGACTGCTCTTCCGCTATATCACTAACAAACATGTCAAAGAGAATTGGACCAAGAGCAGATCCCTGCAGCACACCATTGGTAACCTCCTTCTCCTCAGAGAGAGCTCCATTTACCTGTACCTTTTGTTGCCTCCCACTCAATCAATTTCTAACCCTATCAGTCACTTTAAGGTCCATCCCTAGGATGCTCAGTTTGTTTATAAGTCACCTGTGCAGAACAGCATAAAAGACTTTGCTGAAATCTAAGTACACCACATCTAGGGCTCTCCCTCGGTACAACTCCCTGGCCATCCAGTCAAAGAAATCAATCAGATTTGTCTGACAAGACTTGCCTCTGGTAAACACATGCTGCATCGAATCCTGCAATCTATTGGACTCCAGAAACCTCACTATTCTCTCTTTTAGCAGCGTTTCCAATAATTTACTCACCAGAGTTTAGACTAACCGGCCTGTAGTTTTCCACCTTATCCTTACTTCCATTTTTGTGTAAATAGACCACATGTGCCTTTCTCCAGTCCTCTGGCACCACTCCTGATTCCAAAGAAGCATTGAAAAGGTCAATCAGAGGAGCTGCTAGAATGTGCCCAACTTCCAATAAGCCAGCGCGTCAAATACAAGATGGTAATTAATATATTCAAGATCAGACATAAATGCTCTGCTTTTAGCCTTCATAATCTCTTACTCCAGAATAACAACAGGCCAAGACGAATAACTACATCAAACACCCTCAGCACCCCAAGTAGTTTCAGAAAAGCGTGTAAATGTACTACACAAAGGGCAATTTCCTTATCGGCCCCACTTATATGGAACTCTCTCCCTCCCGATGTGCGATCCATGGATGATTTAAAGGAGTTCAGAAAACAACTGAAATTTGTACTCTTCACTGAGTACTATGGCACAGACATCTAACAGTCTCTATTATTATAGCCTGCATGTAACTTGTTTTACTGTAACGGTTCCTTGATGTTGTGTATCCCAATTTTACCTTCACTCTTTAGTTTAGTCAGTGTATGCCCCCCTGTCTCTGTTCTCCCTTCTTGTGTCTTGGTAACCGCTTTGATTTAAGGAAAAGGTGGTATAGAAAACCTGTTAAATAAATAAATAAATAAACTTCCTTCAATATTCTTGGATGTATCCCATCCAGTCCCATCGCCTTGTCTACTTTTAGTTTATCTAGTTCCTCATGCAACAAGCAGTCAAGAAATCAGACGACGCATTGCTCTTGGCAGAATGGCTATGAAGGACCTAGATAAGATTCTCAAGAGAAGAGATGTCTCTCTCCATACAAAGATTCGACTTGTTCAAGCCATGGTATTTTCAATAACATCATATGGATGTGAAAACTGGACAATGAAAAAGATAGACAGGAAGAAAATTGATGCCTTTGAATTATGGTGCTGGCGGCGAATACTGTGTATACCATGGACTGCCCGAAGAACAAACCAGTCTGTACTAGAGGAGATCAAACCTAAGCTTTCTTTAGAAGCTCAGATGTCAAGACTTCGACTTTCATACTTTGGACACATCCTGCGGAGAGAGAGATCATTAGAGAAAGACATCATGCTTGGCAAGATAGAAGGTCAACGCAAAAGAGGAAAGCCAGCAATGAGATGGATCGATACAATAACAGCAGCTATGGATACCAGTCTGTCAACAATAAGCCGCCTGACTGAAGACCGAACACCATTTAGGATAGCTATCCAGAGGGTCGCCATGAGTCGACTCCGACTCGACAGCACTTAACAACAACAACAACAGTTCCTCATGAACACAGTTTTATGAAAATCGTTCAAGATCCCCGTCACTTCTGTTCCTATTTGTGGGACAGAAGATTTCTGAGGTCCTGCTCCTGGCCCTCCATCTGTGAACACAGAACAGAAATATTTGTGAAGCAATTCCACTTCATCCTCATTAGCTTCTACAAATTCCTCCCCTTCACCCTTCCTTTTGCCCTTCCTCTTCTCACTAACATATCTGAAAAATGTCTTATCTCCCCATTTTATTGCATTAACTATTTATTTTTCTGTTTGTATCTTTGTTTCCTAACTACTTTGCTGGCTTCTCTAAGTTTTTCCAAATACAGATGTGTGTCTTCCCCTCTCCATGATCTCTTGTATTTTGTGAAGTTCGCCCTCTTTTTCTTCACCTTTTCATTTAACATTAATTTACCTTTCCAACAAAATATTTCTTGCCCTTAAAATATCCCCTTTCAGTTTTGCCCGTTGCTTTTCTACATCTCCCATCCAGTAGGAGGAAACTTCAACTTAGAGGGAAAAAGCGAGCTCGTATAAATATTCAGCCCGAAGGCAAAGGCTTCAAAGTGCTTTGAGCCTTTGTTCGTCTAAGCCATCATACACCTGCTCTTGTGATCTGGCTCTTTATGCCAGAACATCACTAATAATTATCTATATCAAGGTGGCGGAGGCTTAGGGAGACTTTTGACAGAAGGTGAACTAAGAGTTGCCACTCATTCCGAAAGAAAAGAAGGAAATTCCAAGGCAAATCTCCAAAACTGAGGCAAGGAGGGTCAGGGTTCTTTGGGACTTAAGATCTGCTGCCTGCGTCTGCATCCAATCTCAAGAAATGGCAAGGTATTTGAAAAAGTGTAAAGAGAAGACTTGATTCCTGTTTATTTAGGTGAATCCCAGCTGGGAAAGAAAAGGATGTTTCTGAACCTAGAGGTGGGAAAAAGATGAAGTATGACTTTTACGATTTTCTGGTTTGCATCTTTATAAACTTTCCCCTTCTACCACTATTTAAAACTAAGTAAACTTTGACAGTTCAGAACAAACCCGGATTGGACTGTGAGTCTGTTTAAGCAGAAGTTCCTAGAGTGAATTATCCCAGGGGGCAGTGGCACCCCAACCTTAGCCGATCCTGACCCCAATAATCTTTTAAGCCACAAGTAGTAGACCTAATCAGAATAGTGCTGTGCTCCTTGCACAGTCACGGATCACAGCCCATGGGGATATAGTTATTTTGTATAATGTGTTGGTTTTCTATTATGTTTTAGGTTTATACGCCGTAATTTTATGTCAATTATTTTTGCAAGTCAACTGGAGCACTAGCCCGATCTGCAGTTATTTATTTATTTACAATCCTTATATACCGCACTATTTGCAATCAGCGCGGTTTACATGTAACAAAAAACATCCGACAAAATGCATATGTCTGGTCATTACATTGAACAGGGAGTGGGATTTGGAGAACAAGTATCAACTATATAAAGGAACTTGGAGAACAAAGGTGAACTATATACATAAGAAGTTCAATGGAGAAGGCTCCTGTTTGGTGTTTTACATTTTTGGGGATGAACTATATGAGAGTGGCTGGGGTTCAGGGCTGTAGGTAAGGTGTTTGATAAAGAGGAAATGTTTCAGGGCCTTCCTGAACTGGCTCAGGTTGGGGATTGCTCTGATGTGTGGTGGTAGGGTGTTCCATAGACTTGGGGCGCAAATACTGAAGGCTCGGTTGGATGTTGTTTTGGTGCAGTTTGTTGTTTCCTTAGGTATAGATAACATATTAGTCTCTGCAGTTCTTCTTAGTCTGCAGGGGGCGGGCGATTGTATGACGTCAGAGAGAGAGGGGGATGATAGCCCCTTGATAGCTTTGAACGTCATCAGCAAGGTCTTAAAACAGATCCTGGCTTGAATGGGAAGCCAATGCAGCTGTTTCAGGAGAGGTGTGATGTGTTCTCTCCTTGAGGCTCCGAATAGTATCCGTGCTGCACTGTTCATGGCCAGTTGCAGGGGGTTTAAGGTTGCTCGGGGAAGTCCTTGAAGGATGGCATTTGCAAAATCAAAATGAGGAATGATGAGGGCTTGGTAAATGGTGCGGAAATCTTCTGGCTCGAGTAACGGGCGTAAGTGTCTGAGGGATCGAATTTTAAAGTAGACCGCTCTGACAGTGTTAGCTATGTGTTGCTTCATGTCAAGATGTTGGTCCAACGTCACCCCAAGGTAACGAATAGTTGATTTCACTTGTAGTTCGGCATTGTGTACCTTCAAACAACTGGGTGGTGTGAAGTTAGGGTTTCTCGAAATGAAAAGCACCTCAGTTTTCTTGTGTTGAATTCTTAAATTTTGTGATAGCAGCCAATCGGATATGGTGTTGAAGCATGCAATCAGAGGGGTAAGGTTTGGGCAGTCAAGTGAAATCGGCATGTACAACAGTACGTCGTCGGCGTATAGCATACAACTCACGTTGAACGATCTGATGATGTTGCAGATGGGTTGAATGTATATATTGAACATCAAGGATGATATGGAGGATCCTTGAGGCACTCCTTGAGTTTGAGGAAATGGTTCGGATGTGGCTCCGTCTGATCGAACATGTTGCCATCTTCCTGACAGGTAAGATCTGCACCACTCTAGTGCTGATCCGCTGATGCCTTTTTCTCTTAGCCGGTATATGAGAATCTCATGACAAACAGAGTCGAAAGCCGCTGCTATATCTAAAAAGATGAGCGCAAAGCCATGTCGTATGTTATCAATGCCTGAGATTACAGTGTTGAGGAGAGTTGTGAGTAATGTTTCAACTCCATGTGACTCTCTAAATCCATGTTGAGATGAATCCAGTGGGGCATTGGTGTCGATATGATCTTGGAGTTGCCTGTAGACTGTTTTTTCAATGATTTTTGCAAGCATCGGGATGCTGGATATTGGCCTGTACGACTCTACCTTTTGGGGATCTAGCTTGGCGTTCTTTAATAGGGGTCTAACGGAGGTCTGCTTGAGAGTAGAGGGGAATGACCCAGTGCTAAAGGATAGCTTTATCATGTTGGCTATGATTGGGGTGAAGTCACTGCGCAACTCTTTTATCCAATATGCTGGGCATGGATCTGTGTGTGCAGTGGTGGTGTTTAGAGCTGAAATGGTGTCTTCGATAATTTTCTTTGAAGGGGTGGAAAAGGAAGTTAGAGAGGTTAGGTACTCTTGTTCGCTGAGGGGGCCAGGTATTACTATCCTGTCAGTCTTGCACATTTTGGACTGCATGAAGACAGCATAGTCCTGCGGGTTGATGCTGGCCAGTTGCTCGGGGGTAGGTTCTTTGGTAAGAGATTTGACTAGGTTGAACAGGTCATGTGGCTTGTTCAATGACCGTTTCAAGGTGTCTGTGTGGTGTTGCTTCATCTTGTCTGTAATGGCTTTGCGATGTATGTGCAGGTGTTGGTTGTATGCTGCTTGGTCACTACTGGTTGTATGCTGCTTGGTCACTATTGGTCAATATTTTCTGTAGAAATGGAATAAAATCATTGGCACCAGTGCATGGTTGGTTGCTGCCATCATTTTTGACACTAATATCATTTGAATTCTATGGGTTTAACTGATTCATTGACTTTGTCCCCTGGCACTTTTAGTTTTTATAAAGAAACTTGAGTGGGGTCAGGAGAAGAAATTTAGAATTTTGCAGGGTATATTATGCAATACAATGTATCCTGTTGAGTCAATACTGACTCCGCAGCCCCTGTTATTTCTTGACAAGATGTAGATTACCAAGGGGTATGTTTACTAAACCATCTTAATGTTACCGGCGCTAGTTGCAGCGATAATATGAAGAATGCCATATAAGGAATGGGCGTTCCAGTCCTAAGGTAGCAAGAATCTGTATCGCAAGATAGTGTGAGCCATGGCACATTAACACACGTTAACCCTAAGAACATGCCAGCGCAGCATTAGAAGCTATAACAATGTAGCCCACTGGTTACTGCAATGACTGTGGAGGCAGAGGTCATGGGTTTGATCCTGCAGTGGTGTAATCTAAAAAGGCTGTCTGAGGCCTTTTCTTTTAATTTAAATCAGTGCTGCCAGCAAAAACACCCTCACAGTGCCGTAACCTAAGGTGCCTCATAAACTGCCATATAAGGTGCCCCATAGGTCACATTATAAAGTGCCCTGTCTGCCAAGGCACCCTATAATGTGCCCTATAGGGTGCCTTATAGGGCGCTTTACAGTGCGCCCATGAGGCACCTTAGGCTACAGAACCGTGAGGGTGTTTCTGCTGGCAGCACTGATTGAGATTGAAATGAAAAGGAAAAGCCTCAGACAGCATTACTAAATAGCACCACTGTGGGAGCAAACCCATGACCTCTGCATCCACAGTCATTGAACACTCAAAATTAGGTCTTTCTTCAGAATGTGAACAAACGAATCAGTAAACAGTACATTCCAAAAAATATCATAGACATTGATCAGCGCTGTCTTCTTAAACACAAGCCTTACTAGGCCACATTCCACAGACTGAATTTTTTTTTCTTTATCCTTTTTAAAGGGTCTCAGACTTATGGACAACGGACTTGAAACGGCCCGTATGTCCCGTTTGCATCAATGACCCAAATAAGAACATAAGAACATAAGATATGCCATACTGGGTCAGACCAAGGTCCATCAAGCCCAGTATTCTGTTTCCAACAGTGGCCAATCTAGGTCATACGTACCTAGCAGTTTCCCCAAAGGACACAGGTTCCACAATGCTTGTATTGGTTCAAGCATTGATATCCTGGGTTCCTTCTTAATAATGGTTTATGGACCTTTCCTCCAGGAACTTGTCCAAACCTTTTTTAAACCCAGCTACACTAACAGCCTTTACTACATCCTCCGGTAACAAATTCCAGAGTTTGATTACACGTTGAGTGAAAAAATATTTTCTTTTATTAGTCTTTAATAGTTTACCCTGTAGCTTCATTGCATGTCCCCTAGTCTTTCTATATTCTGATAAGGTAAACAATCGATCTACGTTTACCCGTTCCACTCCGTTCATTAATTTATAGACTTCTATCATATCTCCCCTCAGCCGTCTCTTTTCCAGGTTAAAGAGCCCTAACCATTTTAGCCTTTCTTCATAGGAGTATCCTTCCATCCCCTTTACCATTTTGGTGGCTCTTCTCTGAACCTTTTCTAAAATCGCTATATCCTTTTTAAGATACGGCGACCAGAATTGCACACAATATTCAAGGTGCGGTCTCACCATGGAACGATATAGAGGCATTATAATATCTTTTGTTTTATTTTCCATTCCTTTCCTTATGATACCTAGCATTCTATTTGCTCTCTTGGCCGCTGCTGCACACTGGGCCGAGGGTTTTAACATGGTATCCACAATGACGCCTAAATCTTTTTCCTGGGTGGTGGTTCCTAATGTGGAACCTTGCATCGTGTAACCATAGTTTGGGTTGTTCTTCCCTAGGTGCATAACCTTGCACTTGTCCACATTAAATTTCATCTGCCATTCTGATGCCCAGTCTTCCAATTTGTCAAGATCCTCTTGCAATTTTCCACAATCCTCTTGGGTTTTAACAACTTTAAATAATTTTGTGTCATCTGCAAATTTGATAACCTCACTCGTTATTCCACTTTCCAGGTCATTTATGAATATGTCAAAAAGCAGCGGACCCAGCACAGATCCCTGGGGTACACCACTATTCACCTTTCTCCATTGGTAAAATTGGCCATTTAGCCCTACCCTCTGCTTTCTATCTTTTAACCAAATCCTGATCCACAGTAGTACACTGCCTCCTATCCCATGACTCTTTAGTTTTTCCAAAAGTCTCTGATAAGGGACTTTGTCAAATGCTTTCTGAAAGTCCAGATACACAATATCAACCGACTCACCTTTGTCCACCTGATTATTCCCTCCTTCAAAAAAACATAACAGATTAGTAAGACAAGATCTTCCTTGTCTAAAGCCATGTTGGCTGTCTCCCATTAGGTCATGACTATCTACATGCTGAGTAATTTTATTCTTTATGATGGTTTCTACCATTTTTCCCGGTACTGATGTCAGGCCTCACCGGTCTGTAGTTTCCTGGATCACCCCTGGAACCCTTTTTAAAAATTGGTGTTACATTGGCGATTCTCCACTCTTCAGGTATTAGAGATGATTTTAATGATATTCACAGATTACTAATAGCAGGTCTGCAATCTCGTATTTCAGTTCTTTCAACACCCGTGGATGTATACCATCCGGCCAAGGTGATTTGCTACTCTTCAGTTTATCTAATAGTTGTAATACATCTTCCCGATGTATCAATATTTCCTTCAATTCTTCCGCACCTTTAAATACCACTTCAATCATGAGTAACATCCCTACATCTTCCTCAGTAAAGACTGAAGCAAACAATTCATTCAATCTCTCCGCTATCGCCTTGTCGCCTCTTAGTGCCCCTTTAACCCCTTTATCATCTAATGGACCAACTGACTCTCTCACAGGTTTTTTGCTACAAATGTACTTGAAAAGGTCTTTACTTCACGTTTTTGCTTCCGCAGCAAGCTTCTTCTCAAATTCTCTCTTTGCCTGCCTTATCAATGCCTTGCATTTGACTTGCCAGTGCTTGTGCTGTTTCCAGGTTTCGTCTTTTGGCTCTTTTTTCCATTTCCTGAAAGATGCTTTTTTGGCAACAGCAGCCTCTCTGACATCACCTTTAAACCATGCTGGCAGTTTTTTGGACTTCCTTCCACTTTTCTTAAAGCGTGGAATACAGCTGGTCTGGGCTTCCAAGATAGTATTTTTAGCACTTATTAAAAGAGGGCTGCTACACAGTACCCTGTCTTATGCTGCTGAGGTAAGCTATATTCTGATTTGATTTAAATTATATCTCTTAGCTGCTGCTAAGCTCTAACTTCTTATGAAATTTAAACTACAAGCTCTCTGCTGGGTTCCAAATGTAACCAAAAAGCTCTCTCCTGTGTTTTAAATTTAAACTAAAAGTACTTTGCTGTTACTAGACCCTGAGTGACTATTAATTTTAAACTACAAGCTCTCTGCTGGGTATGAAATGTAACCAGAAAGTTCTCCTCTGTGTTTTAAATTTAAACTTAAATTGCTGCTACTAGGCCCTGACTGATTTAACAAAAAATAGTGGGTTCACAGATTAATTAGCTTTAATACAAAGAATTCTTCTTAGAAAATTACCAGAGGTATATACTCAGAGTTGCAGATCTCTCTCCAGAAGTAACAGTCCCTTTTTCTAGTCCTTCAAGACCAAATGTATGTAACTACACTAAAGCTAACATCTTCAGTCGTAAAAATGGAACAAATCTTATCTTGTTGTTGAAAAAGCCTTGTCACACTGCTGCCAACTCCGGTCCCTGACGCCAACTTAGAGTACCACTGTTGCGTTTCACTTCTCGTTTCATCAGGGGCTTAGGTCAACCGCTCCTGTGGCTCAGTGTGAAAGTTCCACGTCTTTTATCAATTTTTCTCTTCTGTGGTAAAACAAAATATCATTTGAGACGTATAAAATGATGCTGTCATTCAACAAAATGTCTACCACCTGCATCTCAAGATCGCTCACCTCCGTGTTCATGAAAAAAGGAGAAACAGAACAGATGCTACCCACGTCCAAGGGTCACTAATGCTCCTGCTCCCGGTGCTTCAAGCACTTGAAAAGACGCTGCGCATGCGGAAATGCGCTACCTCCTGATTTAAAAAAAGGGGAGGCTACAGACGTCACAAAAATACCTACTGCATGCGGGCCGGCTAAAAACAACCGGGCTATATTACCTTCCCAATAATCCACCCCCTTACATGCTGAGCCATCTCCACTTATGTAAAAAACAGATACCCCATCCCAGTGTCTCCCATTAATACCGGGTACCCACAAGTTCTTTAAATGTTATGCAACAAAAGACTGCTGCTCCTTAACATCAAACCCCCATTTTTTTCTATATAATTAAAATTTCAGTCTGTGGAATGTGGCCTAGTAAGGCTCGTGTTTAAGAAGACAGCGCTGATCAATGTCTATGATATTTTTTGGAATGTACTGTTCCACAGTCATTGAAGCAACCAGTAGGCTACATCTCTATAGCTACTACCACACTGCTGGCAGGCTACAGAAAGACTGCAGGTTACCACAAAAACTGTCTGCTGTGGTTACCAGGATAGGGTAAACCCACCCGTACCCATGATGCACTGCACATGCAGATCAGCAGTCTACAGCTGATCACATAATGGGGTATGCACCTTCACAGCACCTAGGCCTGGTAGGGGGAACTGACTGTGTGTGTTACTGGCACAGAGTAGCTACAGACTGTGACATTGTGCGGGTCTTGTGCTCACCCTGAAGGTGAGGTGGGGCACCCAGCACCAGGTCCGCAGCACCTGGCTTGGCTGAGATAGGCTATGCTGCAGGTCCCCATCAGTGCCAATGTGTGATAGGTAGTCCTTGCAGACACACCTAGGATACACCTGTGTCCATCTGTATTTCCCAGTCACGTCTAGCCCTTGTGGACTATGATGCACCCAGAATAGTGCCTATCCTGTGTGGGTGCCATAGTCACATGTTATAGGTGAAGGGGGGTGTTTGGACCCAAAAGTGGATTATGTAGCACCACCCAACCCGCCCTCAGCCCCCGCGCTCTGAAAGCCGGCGCGTGTGACTGGAGGGAGGCAGCTGAGACTCGAGAGGTGATACCGGGGAGGGCAGGCCAGGCTCTGCTGGGCAGGGGGGGCCCCGCGGCACACTCGATTCTGCCGCGGCGGCCCCGGCCCCGGCAGCGACAGCTTGTTTTGTAAAAACAAATTCGCTGGGCTGGGGTGGGCTGGGGGGGGGGTTAGGACTGGTGATGGGCTGGGGGGGGTTGGGAGTGGTAAGGGCTGTGGGCTGTTGGGGGGGTTAGGACTGGTGAGGGGCTGGGGGGGGTAGGAGTGGTAATGGCTGTGGGCTGTTGGGGGGGTTAGGAGTGGTGATGGGCTGGGGGGGTTAGGAGTGGTAGGCTGTGGGCTGCTGGGGGGTTAGGACTGGAGATGGGCGGGGGGGGGTTAGGAGAGGTAATGGCTGTGGGCTGTTGGGGGGGTTAGGACTGGTGATGGGCTGGGGGGGTTAGGAGTGGTAATGGCTGTGGGCTGTTGGGGGGGTTAGGACTGGTGATGGGCTGGGGGGGTAGGAGTGGTAATCGCTGTGGGCTGTTGGGGGTGTTAGGAGTGGTGATGTTCGGGGGGGGTTAGGAGTGGTAGGCTGTGGGCTGCTGGGGGGTTAGGACTGGTGGGCTGGGGGGGGGGGTTAGGAGTGGTAATGGCTGTGGGCTGTTGGGGGGGTTAGGACTGGTGATGGGCTGGGGGGGTTAGGAGTGGTAATGGCTGTGGGCTGTTGGGGGGTTAGGACTGGTAATGGGCTATGGGGGGGTTAGGAGTGGTGATGGGCTATGGGGGGGGGGCTATGGGCTATGGGGGAGCTAAGTCTATATGGGCTGATGGGATTAGGACTGGAAGTGGGTTGATGGGGGCTTAGGACTGGTAATGGGCTATGGGGGGGGCTTAAACTAAAAATTGGGTGATGGGGATTAGGACTGGAAATGGGCTGGTGGGATTAGGACTGGGAGTGGGCTATGGGGGGCTAGGACTGGTAATGGGTTGGGGGATTAAGACTGGAGGTGGGCTGATGGAGTTAGGACTGGTAATGGGCTGTGGGCTGTTGGGGGGTTAGGACTGGTAATAGGCTATGGGGGGCTAGGACAGGAAATGGGCTGATGGGAAGGGGTTAGGACTTGAGGTGGGCTGATGGGGTTAGGACTGGTAATGGACTGTGGGCTGATGGGATTAGGACTGGAAGTGGGTTGATGGGGGGTTAGGACTGGTAATGGGCTGTTGGCTGATGGGGGCTGTCTGGTAATGGGCTATGGGGGGGGGTTAGGACTGATAATGGACTATGGGGGGGGGGCTAGGACAGGAAATGGGCTGATGGGGAGGGGTTAGGACTTCAGGTGGGCTGATGGGGTTAGGACTGGTAATGGACTGTGGGCTGATGGGGGGGGGGGTTAGGACTGGCAATGGGCTATGGGGGGCTGACTGGAAATGGGTTGATGGGGGTTAGGACTGGAAGTGGGCTGATGGGGGTTAGGACTGGAAGTGGGCTGATGGGGGGTTAGGACTTGTAATGGGTTATAGGGGGGGCTTAAACTGAAAATGGGGTGATGGGGGGTTAGGACTGGAAGTGGGTTGATGGGGGGCTAGGACTGGTATTGGTTTGATGGGAGGGGCTAGGACTGGAAATGGGCTAATGGGGGGCTAGGACTGGAAATGGGCTGATGCAGGGACTAGAAGGGAATGGATGCTGGGTGAGGCTGGAACTAGAAGGGAGCTGGTGTTGGGGGAGGATTAGAATGGGATGGGGCTGGGAGAGTAAAATGGAGAGGGGAAAATATTTTGTGTGGGAGGGATAAAAAATCTACAATTGGCCGGGTATTGGGAGAGTAAGTGGGGATTGAGGATGGAGGGGTAAATTTTGAGTAGATGAAATAGGAATGAGGAAAGAGCAAAGGAGAAAGATGAGTCTCTTAAAGCAGATGTAGCGAGCGAATGGACAAAAAAACCCCAAGACGCCCGAAGAAAGGACAAATGGACAGCAGATGGAGAGTTAGCAGAAGACACGAAGAAACCAGAAGAAAGTGGCTGGAACAATTGCAACTGAAAAAAAATGCACAAAAGGTAGAAAAATATCTCTTTATTTTGAATTTATTAACTGGAATATGTCAGCTCTGGGAAATGTGCATCATTAATTTTTGCGCTTTGTTTAGTACAAGAGGAAATTAATTTATAGTTTTATTTCTACAGTGTTGTTGTATATTCCAAGTTTGGCTTTTGGGGTTCCCAGTTTAATTATTGTCTTCCTGTTTCTAAATTGTGATTCCTTGTTTGGTGATGGTCTATGTTGTGCATGTGTAACTGAGCTGAGGTATTCTGTTTATATAATTCCTATTTGACATTGCCACTTGTTCTTTCCCCAGTAGGTCATGTATTGTTGTTCTCTGAAATGTATTGGTTTAATATTTGCAGTGTTGCCTTTTGATAGTTAGGGTATGGTGCTTTGTGAGTCCTGGTAGTGCTGTTAGGATATGGCGGGTTTGCTATGGGTTCTAAATGGGCAGTGTTTGTAGTAGTTCCTAATGTGCCTGGCGGTTGGTACTGGATTATAGTAATGTAGAAACCTTTTAGTCTTTCTTTATCCATATACTCATTAAGAGGCATGTTTACTAAAAGTTAGTGTATGGCAGACTACTCAATTCCAGTCCTGGTGGTCCACAATCCTGCAGGTTTTCAGGATATCCCTAATAAATATGCATGAGATATATATGCATTGGAGATATCCTGCCAACCTGACTGGTTTGTGGCCCTCCAGGGCTGGATTTGGAGACCCCTGCCTTACATCTCTGTCATTTACGATTGTGAGTGGGCAAGGTGCAGATGTCCAAGACATCAAAAAAGTTAGATAGCATTTGTCACATTCCTCCTTGCTTCTCACCACCACCAAAATATTATCTATTAGACAACTTTTTGGTGGTGGTGAGAATCGAGGAGGAATGTGACACATTCTATCTACCCTTTTGATGTCTAGGATATCTGTACCTTGTTCACTCACAATCTTAAATGACAGAGATGTAAAGCAGGGGTCTCCAAATCCAGCCCTGGAGGGCCACAAACCAGTCAGGTTGGCAGGATACCTCCAATGCATATATATCTCATGCATATTTATTAGGGATATCCCGAAAACCTGCAGGATTGTGGACCACCAGGACTGGAATTGAGTAGCTCTGGTGTATGGTAACATTATGCAAATATTTCTGCAAATGAGACACCTTATGCAAATGAGGCCCCGCACCGAGTCTCCGCACATGGCCCCGCACCCCCCTTGGGCCGCCCCTGGGCCCACCGGAGGGCTTTAGAGGGAGCCGGGGAAGCCCGCGCGAGGCCCCGGCTCCCTCTGTACAGCCGCCAGCGTGAAGAGCCTTTTCCTTCACGCTGGCGGCTGTTTCTGTGAAGCCGCGAATGCTGGGAAAGGTTAAAGGTTGCCCTTTAACCTTTCCCAGCATTCCCGGCTTCACAGAAACAGGATCCGAGGCAGCATGGATTCACCAGAGGCAGGTCTTGTCAGACAAATCTGATTGATTTTTTTGACTGGGTGACCAGGGAGTTGGACCGAGGGAGAGCTCTAGATGTGGTGTATTTAGATTTCCGTAAAGCCTTTGACACTGTTCCTCACAGGCGCCTTATTAACAAACTGAGCACCCTAGGGATGGACCCTAAAGTTACTGCTTGGGTTAGAAATTGGTTGGGTGGGAGGCGACAAAGAGTACAAGTAAATGGAGCTCACTCTGAGGAGAAGGATGTTACCAGTGGTGTGCCCCAGGGATCTGTCCTTGGTCCGATTCTTTTTAACATCTTTGTTAGTGATATAGCGGAAGGGCTGTCGGGTAAGGTTTGCCTCTTTGCGGATGATACCAAAATCTGCAATAGAGTAGACACCCAGGAAGGGGTAGATAACATGAGGAGGGATCTAGCTAAGCTTGAAGAATGGTCTAGAATTTGGCAGCTGGGATTTAATGTTAAAAAATGTAAGGTCATGCATTTGGGCTGCAGCAATCCAAGGGAGCAATACAGTATAGGAGGTGAAGTACTTTTGTCCACTAAAGAAGAGCGGGACCTAGGCATGGTTGTGTCTGATGATCTTAAAGTAGCTAAACAGGTGGAAAAGGCGACAGCAAAAGCTAGAAGGATGCTTGGGTGCATACGGAGAGGAATGGCTAGCAGAAAAAAGGAGGTGATAATGCCTCTGTATAAGTCTTTGGTGCGACCTCATTTGGAGTATGGTGTGCAATTCTGGAGACCGCACCTTCAAAAGGATGTGAACAGGATGGAGTCGGTGCAGAGGGTTGCTACCAAAATGATTAATGGGCTTCATTATAAAGCATATGAGGACAGACTTAAGGATCTTAATATGTACACCTTAGAGGAAAGGCGGGATAGAGGTGATATGATTGAGATGTTTAAATACCTCCGTGGCATAAATGTTCAGGGAGAGAGCCTCTTTCAATTGAAAGCAAGTTCTGCTACGAGGGGACATGGGATGAGGGTGAAGGGAGATAGATTCAGGAGTGATATGCGGAAATATTTCTTTACGGAAAGAGTAGTGGATCCGTGGAATAGTCTCCCAGTGGAGGTGGTAGAGATGAGGACAGTAACTGAATTCAAGAAAGCATGGGACCAACACAGAGGATCTCTAAAGGCAAAAAGTGGACTGTTGTAGTTGTTATGGAAGGACAGACTAGATAGGCCATGTGGTCTTTTTCTGTTGTCATATTTCTATGTTTCTATGTTTCTATGTTTCTATATGCATCACTTTGTACTTCTCCACATTAAATTTCATCTGCCATTTGGATGCTCAGTCTCCCAGCCTGAAAAAGTCCTCCTGCTATTTCTCACATTCCATATGCAATTTAACAACTTTGAATAATTTGGTGTCATCTGCAGATTTAATTATCACACTCGCTGTTCCCAATTCCAGATCATTTGTAGACTTGTCATTCTTAGGTATCAAGATAGATATAGTCCAAATGGTCACCACACTCCCGGCAAACAAGCTAGTGGTGATAAAGAAGCTAGTAACAGACGCCAGTATCACACAGAAAGTGACCCTCGAGGAGCACCTCAACTTTGCCTACAAGGTGGTAACCATGGACAAGATATTCAACAGGTACAGCCATCACTTCATTCTAGTGATTGCTTCCATGAGAGTAATCCAAGGGCTATGGCAGGAATTCCTGTCCAAATATAATGGCTTGGACATATGAAGGGAGCAATCAAGAACTGGAGCTATTCTCAAATGCATCTGAAAGCAAGGGGTTTGGCCTGTATTTTCAAGGCCAGTGGTGTGCAAAAATGTGGCCACAGGATGTAGCAAATCTTCCCAATATTAGTGGCAATGACAATTTGTGGTTCCAAACTGAAGGCTAGGTGGGTGATATTCTGCTCAGATAAAATATCTATTTCTTCTCTGTCCTGGTGTTTTATCAAGGAGTTTTCATTTTCCTGTTCCTTGCTTTCTCCTAGGACAAGCAGGATGAGTCAGCCACAAGTGGTGACATCATCCAATGGTGCCATAGACGGAAGTCTCTCAGTAGCTCAGAAGGCTTTTCCTTCTGACTTCTGTTCTCTTCTCCATCTCTCCCTTTTATGGCTTCTCATCACATTCTCTTCCTACTCTCTAATTGTCTCCCTTCCTAACAACTCCTTCAAGCCCCCCTTCTCTTATCTACCCTTTACCATCCTCACTTCCCCCACCATCTTGTCCTCTACCCTATCATCAGCTCTTTAGATTCATCGCTTTCTCCCTTTCATTCACCCATCTTCTCCAACCTCACTCTCGTTACTGCCATGCTGTCTTCTCTCTGCCCCACTCGTATAGACTCCTTCTCTTTTCTGTAGATATCACTCCCAACCCTGGGCCCCCTAGACTTTTGTCACACTCCCATATCATCATGCAACAGCTAATTCATATCTATCTCCTTCACCCTTCCTCTCTCCCTTTCTCATATGCCTTGTGGAACGCACAGTCCATCTCAAAAAAACTTGCCTTTACTCATGATCTCTTTATCTCTAATGCTCTCTATCTTCTTGCTCTAACTGAGACCTGGTTCCTCCCAGAAGACTCAGTGTCAGTTGCTGCTCTCTGTAATGGCGGCTGTCATTTCTCCCACATGCCTTGTCCCACTGGCCGCGGCAGTGGTGTTGGTCTTCTATCTCTCCTTCCTGCTAATTTCAACCCCTCCTGCTGCCTCAGTCTCACTCCTTTTCCTCCTTTGAAGTCCACTCCATTTGCCTTTTTACTCCACTACCTCTATGGTTAGCTGTTATTTATTGATCTCCTGACAAGTCCACCTCTACCTTTCTCAGTGACTTTGACTCATGGCTTTCTTTCTTTCTGGATTCATCTTCCCCCTCCCTTATTTGCAGGGACTTTAACATTCATGTTGATAACCCCTCTGACACTTATGTTTTAAAGCTCCTTTCCCTTACCTCCTCATTCGACCTTCAGCTTTGCTCTACTGCCCCCACTCACCAGCATGGCCACTGCCTCAACCTTGTATTCTTCTATTATTGCTTACCCTCAAACTTCTTCCCTTATCAGTTCTTCCCTTATCAGACCATCACCTGCAAAGCTTCACTCTTCATCACTTACTGCCTCAACCTTGCCATTTCTCCTCCAACCTCTTTAGAAGTCTTCATCCTATTGAACCTTTGGCTCACTCCTCCACTATCTCAACACCTCTTTACTCCAATATGTCAGCTGAGTCTGTTGATGAGGCATTAGCTTCTTATAACGTTGCACTCTCCTCTGATCTGGATGCTCTTGCTCTGCCCATGCCACATCCTGTGAGGCATACTAAACCCCAACCCTGACTGTCTTCTACAACCCTATATCTACATTCATGTGCCCATTCAGCTGAATTGGATCAAATCCCGCACCCTTGTAAACTTCCTACATTTCAAATTCATCCTTGTCTCCAGTCAGCCATAGAACTTGCCAAACAAGACTATTTTGGGGCAAACACGGAGGTCTCTAAAGGTAAAAAGGGGACTATTGTAGTTGATATGGAAGGGCAGACTAGATAGGCCATGTGGTCTTTTTCTGCCGTCATGTTTCTATGTTTCCATGAGCGCGTGTCGACTGAGGAAGTCTGCCTGAACATTCTCGACAGTGCTAGTAGAGAGTTCTCTGCCCATGGAAACAGCAGTGCCATCTCCATGGCTACTCCCAGATATTTGGTTTCCCCTTTCGGTTGAGGTAAGCCACAGTAGTGGCATTGTCAGACAGAATCCACACTGTGTGCCCTTGGAGAAGCGAGTGGAAGGCATGGAGTGCCAGTCAAATGGCCCAGGCTTCGACCCGATTGATCAACCATGTGGATTCACAGACTATTCAGGAACCCTGGGCAGTGCATCTGAGACAGTTCACTCCCCAGCCTGCGAAACTGGCATCTATAGTGAGAGGTATCCACTGTGGAGCCTCCAAGGGCATCCCCTTCAGAAGAGTTAGAGGGGAGAGCCACCAGTCGAGGGTATGACTCATGGAGCGTGAAAGTGGTAACGGGGTCTGTAAGTGCTATCTGGCTGGGACCAGCATGACATCAGCGCACGTTGGAGTGGGCACATATGCACTCGAACCCAAGGGACCAGCTCGAGGGTGGCCACCATGATGCCGGACATCTGTAAATAATCCCATGCCACAGAGGCTGGAAGGCAGCGAAAGGCCTGAACCCGGGTTACCAGCCTGCAGCAGCAGTTGTGGGAGAGAAAGACCCAATGGCTGCACCCAGGAATTTGAGCGATTGTGTTGACTGAAGATGGCTCTTGGTCTGGTTGACTACCCAGCTGTTCCAGGAAAGAGACTGCCTGTGCAACTGTTGACTGCGCTTCCAGGTAAGACTTGGCTTGGATGAGCCAGTTGTCCAGGTAAGGATGAACTCTGATGCCCTGGTGCTGTAACACCGCTGCGATCATGACCATGACCTTGGAAAAGGTGCAGGGAGCTGTAGCGAGGCCAAAGGGCAGTGCTTGAAACCGACAGTGGTTGCCAATCACCAGAAACTGCAGATATTGCTGGTGCTCCTTACAAATGAGAATGTGAAAGTAGGTTTCTGCCAAATCCAGAGAAGCGAGAAACTCCCTCGGGCATACTGCCTGGATGACCGATCTGAGGGTCTCCTTGAGGAAGCTTGGCAATCAAAGACAACAATTGACGCCTTTGAGCTCAAAGATGGGTCAAAAGAAACTGTCCTTCTTTGGGACCATAAAATAAATGGAATAGTGATCTAAACTTCTTTCGGAGGGAGGCATCGAGCAAATGGCACGTAGCTGTCTCTTTAAAAATCTCAACTCTCTCCTAAAGGTACCTCTGCCTCCGACACCTCCTTTTCTTTCTGCCCAAACCCTGGCTGACTATTTCCTTGACAAAATCTGCAAGATCACACTCCAATTGCCAGCACCTCTGATCCTATTCCCACCCATCTCCTAAGCTCCGTCTCCTCCACTGTTGTCCTTTCCATCTCTCATATTTTCAACCTATCGCTCTCCACTGCAACTGTCCCTGCAGCCTTCAAGCATGCTGTGGTCAAACCTCTTCTCAAGAAACCCTCACTAGACCCTACCTAACTATCAACCCATCTCCCTCCTCCCCTTCATTTTTAAACTACTTGAACGTGCAGTTCACCGCCATTGCCTTGACTTTCTCTCCTCTCAAGCCCTCCTAGATAATTTACAATATGGCTTTCATACTTTACATTCTACTGAAACAGTTCTTGCCAAAGTCTCCAGTGACCGGTTACAGGAAAAATCCTAGGGCCTTTACTCACTCCTCATCCTTCTTGACCTTTCTGCTGCTTTTGACACTGTTGACAACAACCTTCTCCTCAATAGCTTGTCCTCGCTTGGTTTAAAGGGCTCTGTGCTATCCTGGTTTTCTTCTTATCTCTTCCATCACACTTTCAGAGTTTGTTCTGATGGATCTTCATCTACTGCTATCCCACTCTCAGTTGATGTACCCCAAGGATTTGTCTTGGGTCCACTCCTTTTCTCTCTCTATACCCAGTCCTTTGGTGCACTCATCTCTTCCCATGATTTTCAGTACCATCTTTATGCTGATGACTCCCAGATCTTCTGTACCTCTCTACACCTGAAATCTCTCTGGTAATCCAGGCCAGGATCTCTGCCTACCTTTCTGACATTGCTGCTTGAATGTCTCACTGCCGCTTGAAATTTAACATGGCCAAAACTGAGTTTCTTATCTTTCCCCTAAACCCTTCTTTTCCCTTCCTCCTTCCTCAGTCTCTGTGGATAACTCTCTACTCCTACCTGTTTCCTCAGCTTGCAACTTTGGGGTTGTCTTTGGTTGGGGCAAGTTTCCTTGGGCCAGAGAGTTGGGGGTTCAAATCCTGCTGAAGGACAGCAACCTCAGGCCAAAGAGACTGAAGTTTCTAGTCCCACAGGTGTGCCTTGAGCAAGCCACTTAACCCTCTGTTGCCTTAGGTACAAAATGCAGATTGTGAGCCCTTTGGGAGGAATGGAAATATACAGGTTGGCCCAAAAAAAGTGAGAACATCTTGTAAATTAAAAGCTTAAAGAGTTTACTTATTTACCTTTTTTAGCTATATAACGTCTTTATTTCGACAATTTCCGGTCACCATCTTTTTTTTTTTAGAATTTGTCAATCATTTACATCTGTCTTTTTGAATTTTTAAATAACTTATATGCTATGAGATGTTCTCACTTTTTTGGGCCACCCTGTATACTGTAACTGAATATACACTGCATTGACCCAGTGAAAAGTGGTATATAAGCATTGCTAAATAAATAAACACATCCAACTGATAGCTAAATCCTGCTGTTTCTTTCTCTATAACATCAACAAAATCTGCCCTTTCCTTTCTGTACATACTACTAAGACACTTATCCACTCCTTAGTCACCTCCCTTCTAGACTATTATAACCTACTCCTTGCTGGTCTCCCTCTGAACTTTCTCTCTCCACTTCAAACTGTTCAACACTCTGCTGCGCAGCTAATTTTCCGCCAGCCTCGTTATGCCCATATTACCTCCCTTCTCAAATCACTTCATTTGCTCTCCATCTGTTTCAGCATCCAGTTCAAACTTCACCTGCTGCCTAGAAGTGCATTCACTCTGCAGCTCCTCACTACCTGTCCTCTCTTATCTCTTCCTACACCTCTCCTTGGGAACTCCACTCTTCTGGAAGATCACTTCTATCTGTGCCCTTCTCTTCTATTGCAATTCCAGACTTCTCTCCTTTCATTTTGCTGCTCCATATGCCTGGAACAAACTACCTGAGTCTGTATGTCAGGCACCTTCTCAAAAGTGCTGGGAATGAATTTGTGGAAAGTGACATTGAAAAAGTGAAAATTCTAAATAAATAGATCTCTGTCTTTACTAAAGAAAATCCTGGAGAAGGACCACTTTTAATTGACAAATATACAAATAGAAATGGAGTAGATACCAAACCATTCACAGAGGATGATGTGTTTGAACAGCTTGCAAAACTGAAAGTGGACAAGGCCATGGGACCAGATGGGATACACCCCAGGATACTGAAAGAGCTCAGAGAGGTTCTTGCAGGGCCTTTAAAGGGTGTTTGTAATAGATCCTTAGAGATAGGAGATGTTCCACAGATCTGGAGAAGGGCTGATGTGGTATCTCTTCACAAAAGTGGTAATAGGTAAGAAATGACAAACTAAAGACCAGTAAGCCTTATCTCAGTGGCGGGAAAAGTAATGGAGGCTCTCCTGAAAAAGCGAATAGTGGGCTTTCTCAAAATCAACTGGTTGCATAACCAAGGCAACATGGTTTTACCAAAAGATGATCTTGCCAAACAAATTTGTTTAACTTTCTGCTAAATCGTTCAACTTGAAAATATGTTGTAAGCTAGAATATTGCTTCAGCACACTTCTAACGGGTCTTCAAACCATTTCCATTTCTAATTTCTTTAAACTTTCTTTTCTATTCTTTTCCTATAAACATAAAATTTTTTTCCTTTATTGAAAAATCTTCTTCTTTTAAAAACTCTCAGTGTCATCAACCCCAGTGCTTAAAACATCAGTATATAAGAATCATAACTTTATTAGAGGACTTTCTTTTAAAATCTTCACCCCTGTGTTCATTTTTGTAAAGCAGATCTGTCCTCTAATAAAGTTATGATTCTTATATACTGATGTTTTAAGCACTGGGGTTGATGACACTGAGAGTTTTTAAAAGAAGAAGATTTTTCAATAAAGGAAAAAATTTTTATGTTTATAGGAAAAGAATAGAAAAGAAAGTTTAAAGAAATTAGAAATGGAAATGGTTTGAAGACCCGTTAGAAGTGTGCTGAAGCAATATTCTAGCTTACAACATATTTTCAAGTTGAACGATTTAGCAGAAAGTTTAGCAATACGTTCAATGAAGTAGACCTAATAGCTTGTATCTAAACAAATTTGTTTGACTTTTTTGACTGGGTGACCAGAGAACTAGATCAAGGGCATGCGACTGATATGATCTACATAGATTTCAGCAAAATCTTTGATACTGTTCCTCATAGGAGGCTTTTCAGTAAACTAAATAGCTTGGGGATGGGTACTGTCACCAGTAACCCCCCTAGAGCCAGGGGCGGGTAGAGTAGGTCAGCCTGGGCTATCCAAAACTTAAGGAGCAGGGTAGTGCAGTTGACCCTGCACTGCCTTCTGGGTGTTGCAGTCCCTCTTTATTATTTATTTTATAATTTATTTTTATTTATTTATTTATTTTATAACTTTTATATACCGCGCTATTTGTTATCAGTGCGGTTTACATACAACAAGGGTGCACAGTCAGAAGTCTGTTCTGTGCTTACATTGTAACAGGAGTTTAAACTTGGAACATACATTGTAACAGGAGCATAAACTTGGAGCAACAGGGGAACTAAAAACATATGTACAAAATATAATTAGATTTGGATTGTATATACAGGAGGTCTAAGGCGGGTTCAAGATACTTGTGACAGGGTGCGGTTTGTAGACATTGGCAGGTGGGCGAGTAGAGGTGGGGTGGATGCTTGAGCAAAGTGAAGTAGGAAAATGTGGTGTTTAATTGCCTTACGGAACTGCATAAGGCCTTTGATGGATCTAATTTCAGGTGGAAGTTCGTGCCAACATTTTGGGGCATAGAAGGCGAATGTTCTTTTCTTGGTCGTCTGTGTGCACTTGATGGATTCTTTGGGGATGATCAAGGTATTGTCAGTTACTGACAATACCTCTTGCTCTCTAAGCCAAGGAATAATTGTAGTCGAGTGGGTTAGGCAAAAATGACAAGGTTTTATTTCCCCTTCCGGGTGGATTCATTGCAAAGGAAATTAAGGACAAAAATGACCATACTTCTGGTACAAAGAAAAACAATACAGGAACAAAAACAGCTTCTTTGGTTTTCAGCTTTCACATACCGTGTTCAAAACAAACTTAACTGCAGCAGTCCCTTTTTAAACAAAGGCAAACACTCTTGCTTTTCCCCCTGCTGTTCCAACAGCCTTGCTAACAGCTAGTTTAGCAAAGTGATATGACGTGATCTGCTAAAGACAGCGTACAATCCATCTGCTCATCTGATGTCTGTTCATTAACAAACTCTGTCTGCATTTCCTCACAGTCACTGTCAGACAAGTAAGTTTGTGGATAATTATACGGTACTTCAAAATGCAGTCTCTTTCTACTTCCCCGAGACTTCTCCTCACTGGGTGCTACAGAGCAGGGTGGAGCATTACCATATATATGGGATTTAGCAAAGGGAGAGTCCAGCAAATCCTGGCAATCACAGGGAAATCTTTCAAACCCAGTTTCCCTTCTACACGGTTTATACCGCCTACCTTTTGGCTTCTTCACAGAGGGATTTCTTAGCACAGCTGGGTCAGCAAGGCTTTCACACACCGGCTGTGTTTTCCTGCCTTTTAACCTTTCTTTTCTCTCAGTCATACAAATGTCCTCTGGCCAGCACGTCTCTCTCTCTCTGGACCTGAAGCTCTCCGTTTGGAAACTCTCTTCTGGTCTCCTTCTCCAACTGCAGCTGGTTTCCTTTCTTGTTTCCCCTCTGGTTCTCTCTCTGGACCTCCAGCTCTCTTCTGGTGAATACTTTTTATATTCCTGTAATCTAGGGCTTAACTGTGCCCCTCCCCCAACCAGGTGCTTCTCCTTAATCCCTGAGCTCGGGGCTACTTTGCAGTTTGGGCGTGTTTTCTCCCCTCGTGACTCATTCTGTTTATGTTGTCCCTGGCAACCCTGGGCCATGTGCTTTGCCTGGCTGTCAGTTTCTGATGCAATCTCTTCAGCTTTACCCAGTTTCATAGCCTCGGAAGGATCCTCTACATGACAGTACCAAGGTGGTGAACAGGATCAGAAATTGGTTGACTGACAGATGATAGAAGGTGATGGTAAATGGAACTCACTCGGATGAAAGGAAGGTGATTAGCAGTGTGCCCCAGGGATCGGTCCTGGGGCCGGTATTTGTGAGTGATATTGCTGAAGGACTGAATGGAAAAGTCTGTCTTTTTTCAGATGACATGAAAATTTGCAACAGAGTGGACTCCCCTGAGGGAGTGGATAGCATGAGGAAAGATCTACAGAAGCTGGAAGAATGGTCTAACGCTTGGCAGTTAAGATTTAATGTGAAGAAGTGCAGTGTCATGTACTTGGGATGCAGAAATCCAAGGGAATTGTATGCGATTGGGGGAGAGAGGTTGGTGTGCACGGACCAGGAGAAGGATATCAGAGTGATTGTTTCTGAGGATCTCCAGGTGGCAAAACAGTGTGACAAGGCAGTGTCAAAAGCCAGAAGGATGCTGGGTTGCATACAGAGAGGAATTGCCAGCAGAAAGGAAGAGGTACTAATGCCACTGTACAAGTCGCTGGTGAGGCATCACTTGGAATATTGTGTTCAGTTTTGGAGACCATATCTTGCAAAGGATACAAAAATACTGGAAACGGTTCAGAGGAAGGTGACCAAAATGATTTGGAGCCTCCATCAGAAGATTTATGAGAAGAGGCTTGTAGACCTAAATATGTACATTCTGGAGGAGAGGAGAGACAAGGGAGATATGATTCAGACCTTTAAATACTTAAAGAATATTAATGAACAAACAAACCTCTTCCAAAGATGGGGAAGCTGTAAAACTAGAGGGCATAACATGAAGCTGCAAGGGGGTAAACTGAAAGGCAACGTCAGGAAATACGTTTTCACTGAAAGGGTGTTGGATGCTTGGACTGCCCTCCCGAAGGAAGTAGTGGAGGCAAATACAGTGACAGAACTCAAAATGGCATGGGACAGACATAGTGGATCCCTTTATAGCAACAGGATAACATCAAAATAAACATAACTCATATCTCAACAAATAGGGGTGACCTACATGAAGCAGTGGGTACACCCCTAAACCGAGGCATGGGGAGGGGTGACCTGCATGGAGCAACAGGTGCACCTTCTCTTTCAAGCGATAGTTTTGGGATGGGCTTTTCTCCTTTTCACTTTTGATTGGTTCTTGAGAGTATTTAAATGCTATGATGTCATCAGATGCCAGAGCCAGGGTCTGGATAGTACACTTGATTACTTCATTGAAGTGGCCCCTGATGAAGCAATGTTTGCAAAATGAAGGTCTTCGTAGGGCATATATAAAAGTGATCTCCAGGGAATCCTTAAAGATAAGTAATTGATAGTGGTAATATTGCAGTTATTTGAGACTGTGTCTGGCTTTTTGAATTTTTTTTCCTTTCACAGATACATGGGAGTGATGCTGATTTCCCTGTCAGCGGCCAGAGTGGTGGACGTAATGTGACATTATTCTTTTGCTACTGCTTCGGTGAATAATGATTTTATGAAGTAAAGCTGATTTCCAGCTAGATGCTGGAGAGGTGGAAGCATGGTGACATTGTTTCTCTTGCTAAATTATAGAGTTGCGATGGTTAAAATGATTGAAATGAGATTAAAACTGAGAGATTATTAGGATACTGTTAGATAGCATTGAGTGTGAGGTGGGAGGATTTTTTTAGACCGGTAATGGTGTAATAGCGAAGGGCTCGCAAAGGAATAAAACCAGGAGTCTATTGACTAGAATTCAAACCAGTTTAATGTGCACAGACTCAGGCCAATGTCACATACAAAATGTCTGAGCCCTGAGCTCAGAAAAACGACAGGTTATATACTGTTCTTCTCCAGTCTAATACAGGCAAAACTCCTCATTGGTCTCGGTGGCCCCCTCCCTCCCCCAATAGCCACCTCTGATCTGGCTTGTACCTGTTTTTATTCTGTGCAGGCATTTCTAACAGTGGCTCAAATGCTTAGACAAAATATATTCTTCAAGAATACATGCTGCTATTCTCTACAAGGTCAGTGTGTGCTAACAGGGCTACAGCGTGAAAGCATAATACTGAAAAGACATCTGTGGTTAAATCATAACAAAAAACAGTGGAAAAGTTTTACTTTCTTATCAGAACATTGCTTATCAAAAGCAGAGCAAGGCTGTTTCTCTAACTACTGGCATTTCTGTCCTGTTCAGCTTAATTTTCCAAAGCGGCATTTATAATATTCTAAAGTAGGGGAGGGGGGCTCAGGCCTAATATACAGGCCTCTACTACCTACAGGATGAACTAGGCCATCGCCTATCACATTCCCCCCTTTTGATTATTCACACCCGCAAGTGAGAAAGGGTGAGAATCAAATCACAGATATATATGAAAGTACTTTAAACTATAGTAGAGGGATCACTCCGTGGTATAGGGTAGTAGTCCCATGTTGCTAATATTTGTGCTGCTGCCCTGCGGTCAATAACTTTATCAATAATGGAGTGTAGCATACGCAAGCATAGGGGAAGGAAACATGAGATACATAAGCAAACAGTTACAATAAAAAATACAAGCACTACAAGTGTCTTCAGGGCGCCCAGGCCTGAAAACCAAGAACCAAACCAGCCATCTAGTTGCAAGCCATGCCACGTTTGGACTGGGACATAAGTTTGCTTTCTCATGTGATTGGCTATATCTTCTACAACCTGTCCTTCATTATCTATTTGCAAGCAGCAGTTAGTTAAATTCAGCTTGCCACATACTCCTCCTTCAGCTGCAAGCAGATAATCTAAAGCTAAGCGGTTCTGGTAAATGGCTGTACGCATCTGTGTGGCTTGTTTAGCTAACAAGGTTAGCGCTCTACTAGTTTCATTGGTTATAATTTCAACAACAGCTTGCAAACGTATAATACGGTCTAACATATATACAGGGGTGCGGTAGCCCCAAGAACCATCTTGTGCCCAGGTAGCAGGTCCATAGTAAGAAACAATTCGCTCTGGTGGCCATTCTTCAGAGGTTGCATCCCATTTGTCCCACTGGCCGATTTTCAGAGCTTCTCGTTTCTGTCGACTTTTATATACAGGGAACCCCAATTGTTCTCCGTGGGAAAGGGGCAAAAGAAAGAAAGATGGTCGTATAGTTCCTAGAACACACGCTCCTCCCCAATTGGCAGGGAGTTTAGCATATGCTCTGGTGCTACAAATCCAATATAGTCCAGGTGGGGCTTGCCAAGTGCTGTGTGTAGCCAGATTTGTCCATATCCTGGCCAAATAAGGAAAGATGATCAAAGGGTTAGACGGTTCCGGGGTATTGGCACCTGACCACCAAGAAGTCTTTCCAGTTGTGGCATTGTAATATTTTTGGTTCAAACAGACTAATTGTCCCACAGGTGCATTCAATTGTGGTCCTGCTCGTGCAAAACATAGTTTACCCACTATGGAGTGCGAGGATCCATTCATTGGTAGTGTTATGCACATCAGTTTGGTTATATGGTACGGAATAGTTCAATTCTTGTGCTTCCCAAGGCCATTGGTCTCCCATCTGAGTTCCTCCACAAAAGAGACAGTCCGAGACATGGAGGCTGGATGCCACAGCTCCAGCTAGTTCGATGAACAAATTCTGCGAAGCATGGGGAACAACAAATTATGCCTTCATGGCCTCATGGAAGGTATGATGTATACGATAAGGTGAAGAAACATGAGTCTTTACATTCAGCTGGATGAATACAATGGTTCCAGGATCAGTTCCACCTCCTGCTATGCGCAGGCCGAATCAAAATCCTTGCTTCCACTTGCTGGGGTCGAAGATCTGAAGCCGTAGGGGATTGCAGGCGCTTTTCTTGCACTGTTCAGGTTTCAATAAAGGTAATCTTTCCAGCAGCGCCTTGCGATCATCTCCAGTCTGTCCTGTAGGGCTACCAGACCAGGTAGCACAGTACACACAATCCCATTTCGGACAGAAATAGTCTGCTTCTGCTGATTTGCTATATGTTGTTGGGGAATGTATCCCAGTGCATATTCCCCAGTTGTACGCACCTTCAGGACACATATACTTCTCATCATAATAGTAAGCTTGTTCCCATGATCCACACCTGTAGTAATTATTTCTATTAATCAAGTCACAAGCATCAAAATACAGGTAAACAGGTTGGTTAGGATCAGAGAGTTGACTTATGGCATTGATAAGGGCTCCATCTTCATCATTCCATCTCAGTTCCAGAACATAGTAAGATGGATTCTGTCGAGGTCTGAAGCAAGTACGAGTCTTTCCCTTTGTACAGACGTTTAGTTCTGTACCATTATAGATACACCGGCTGACTATACCGGTACAAGTGTAGTAGGAGTGATAAAGCAAAGTCTGAGTAACTTGCATAGCAGTTCGGGTGGTGGTTATACAGGCTGCACAAGGGGGCAAAGCAAGAGTGGTTCTCAAGTGTCCCAGGGCTACCGCAAGAAGGAAATAGCAGCAATTAGTAATCATCATGATTATAGTCTTTGATGATTAATGAGGTAGTTAATGGTTGATTGTTATAGTCTTTGATGATTAATGAGGTAGTTAATGGTTGATTGAGGTAGATAGATAGAGGATAGAGTCTGAAATGTAGATGTTCAGGAGCAAGCTGGCAAAGTCTTTATGATGATGGATCTTGTCTTCGCAGCGTGAGTCGCAACGGTGATGCAGGATTAGCGATCGAAGTCCAGGGGCGACTCTCAGGAACTGTTGCTGGTTTCACTCGACTGTGATGAATCCAAGAGTCGATCTCGGCCACTTTAACTGCTGTTGGGGTTGATAGCAAAACGATATACAGTCCCTTCCAATGAGGCGCCAACGGTGTCTTCTTCCACTCCTTTACCCACACTGAGGCTCCAGGCTTGAAAGGATGCAAGGGCTCTGTTAGATTGATAGGCAACTGGTCCTGCACCCAGGTATGAAGGCTCTGCAAAACAGAACTTAGAGCCAACAATTCTTGCCTAGTAATTACGGATCCAATTTGATTCATATCTCCTCTTATCCCCTGTACTATGGGCGGGGGCCTCCCATACAAAATCTCAAATGGGGATACCCCTAATGGCGTGGTGGGGGCTGAACGTATTCGGAGAAGGGCTATGGGAAGAGCTTGGGGCCACTTCAAGGGGGCTTCCTGACAAAGTTTGGATAGCTGAGATTTTAGGGTTCGGTTCATTCTCTCTACCTTCCCTGAACTCTGGGGCCTGTAGGCTGTGTGTAACTTCCATTGTATTTGCAGGGCATGGGCTAGCTGCTGAGTTACTTGTGATATAAAAGAGGGCCCATTGTCAGACCCCATGGTCAAAGGTATTCCGAATCGGGGGATAATCTCATGGAGCAAGGCTTTAGTGACCTCTCTGGCCTTCTCAGTTCTGGTGGGAAAAGCTTCCACCCATCCAGAAAAGGTACAAACTAGGACTAGCAAGTAGCGATATCCATTTGCTCGTGGCATTTCTGCAAAGTCTATTTGGATATTTCCCATGGGGGTCACTCCTACTGACTGAACTCTTGGGGGAGGTACAGGACCTTGTCGGGCATTGTGCTTGGCACAGGTCACACATTTTCGGGCTACTGAGGTGGTCAAAGGTCCCAGCAGGGAGATATAGAAGTATGGTTTCAAAGCATTGGCCATCTTTGTTTTTCCATAGTGAGTGGCTTGTTGAAAGGCTTGGACAAAGGCAGGGCCTAGGGCTTCAGGGATCACGGTCATACCAGGGGTTGAGCTCCCTTCAGGCGGGGGCAACACTATCCATCCAGTTTCTGACAACTGCCCCCCCCTCCTTTTGACAGTAATGGTCCTTCTCTACTTGGGTATATCTGGGTGTCCATACACTCAAAGGTACTGGAAATATGGCTGTTTGAATCGTTACATTTGGGGTAGTAATTTGTCCTGCAATGGCTGCTTCTCGGGCTGAGGCATCAGCAAATCTATTTCCGCGGGATACATCTCCATCTCCAGTTTGATGGCCTCGACAATGCATCACTGCTACATGTTTGGGGGCCCATACTGCTTCCAGCAAAGTCAATATTTCTGGACCATACTTGATAGACTTGCCTCCTGAGGTGATCAATCCACGTTCCTTGTACAGGGCCCCATGGGCATGCAGTGTTGTAAAAGCATATTTAGAGTCCGTGTATACATTCAGGTTGATTCCTGTTCCAAGTTTGAGTGCTCGTGTTAGAGCTATCAAGTCAGCCTTCTGTGCTGAGGTTCCTGGGGCCAGGGCTGATGATTCTACTACCATGTCTAGGGTCACCACTGCATACCCCGCACATCACTGTCCTTCCATTATGAGGCTACTTCCATCCACAAAGAAAGTTTTGTCTGGGTGGCTCAAGGGAATATCAGTTAAGTCTGGGCGACTTGAATATACAGTGTCCATTACTTCTAGGCAATCATGGTCAGGTGGGCCTGGACCGGCTGGCAGCAGGGTAGCTGGGTTCAGAGTTTGGCCGACGCTCAATTGCAATCGCGGATTCTCACATAGCATACTTTGATACTTCAACATTCGAGCGTTGGTGAGCCAGTGGTTTCCTTTGTGTTCCATCAGGGTTAAAACAGAGTGTGGTACAGTGACTGGCAAATTTTGTCCTAAGGTGAGCTTGTCAGCTTCGCTTACTAAAAGGGCTGTGGCTGCTACAGCTCTCAGGCAAGGTGGCCATCCTTTGGCAACAGGATCCAGTTGTTTTGACAGGTAGGCCACAGGTCGCTGCCAAGACCCAAGAGGCTGGGTTAAAACTCCCAATGCATTTCCACCTGACTCATGGACATACAGACGAAATGGCTTCTGTACATCCGGTAGTCCCAAGGCTGGGGATGACATTAATGCTGTTTTCAACGATTTGAATGCTTTATCTTGTTCTGGGCCCCATTCCAAGGGGGATCGTTCAGCTCCCTGTGTGACTTGGTACAAGGGTTTTGCTATGAGTGCAAAATTTGGTATCCATATTCGGCAATAGCCTGCGGCTCCCAAGAAAGCTCGCACCTGTTTTCTGGTAGTGGGGGTTGGAATGCGGCATACTGCTTCCTTTCGCTCAAGTCCTAATTTCTGGGTTCCCTTTGACAAATGGAACCCTAGGTATTTCACTTCTGTCTGGCATAATTGCGCCTTAGCTCTGGAGACCTTGTATCCAGCTTCATTCAAAAGGTGCAAAAGATCACTAGTAGCTTGCACACATTGTTGGTGGCTATGAGCAAATCATTCACATATTGGAGTAGGATTCTCTTTCCCGGAGTTACAGAGTAACTTGACAGATCTTGACTTAGGGCTGCACTGAAGATAGTGGGTGAATTCTTGAATCCTTGTGGCAAGCGAGTCCAAGTGAGTTGTCCTCGTCTTCCTGTGGTAGGGTTTTCCCATTCAAATGCAAACAAAAGCTGACTGGCCTCTGCCAGACGTATACAGAAAAAGGCATCTTTCAAGTCCAACACAGTGAAATGAGTGGCTTCTGCTGGAATCAGTCCCAGGAGGGTGTAAGGATTTGGTACTACTGGATGTATGGTTTCAACTGCACTGTTTACTTGATGTAGATCCTGCACTGGGTGGTAGTCACCTGTCCCAGGCTTCTTGATTGGGAGAAGGGGGGTGTTCCAGGGTGATTGGCATTCTCTAAGAAGTCCATACTGCAGTAATTTCTTCAGGTGGTGATGAATACCTTCAATTGCTGGTCATGGGAGGGGATACTGACGCACATGCACTGGTTCTGCTCCTGGCTTAAGGGTAACAAGTACAGGAGCTATATTTTTCGCTAGGCCAGGTGGATTATTCTCTGCCCATACTCCAGGCGGGGCTGCAATGCTGAGAGGTGTACAGAGGCTTACTGCTTTGGATGCAGATGAATAGAACCGCCATTCTTCTTCTCGGGGGACAGCCAACACCATCAGGCCGGCAGGTTTTGAGTTTATAGTCATTTCCATTTTTCCCCCTTCAACAAAGGATATCTGTGCTTGAAGCTTTGCAAGCATGTCTCGGCCCAACAGGGGAACTGGGCATTCAGGCATGTACAAGAACTGGTGTGTTATCTTCTGTCCCCCTAGTTCACAGGCGCGGTTCTACAGAAAGGGTCTCGTGGTTCTTGTTCCTGTAGCTCCCACGATTGTAACAGATCGAGAGGACACAGGGGCCACCGGCTTGGCTACTACTGAATGCTCGGCCCCTGTGTCTACCATAAAGTCCATATGCTGGTCTCCAATTTTTACATTGACCATAGGCTCCTGGAGACCTAAGAAGAACTTGGAGCCCGGTCTGGCCTAGTCCTCATCATCCATGAAATCTGCTTCGGTGACTGCCACTCCCTGCATGGCAGTCTCATTTTGCTGGAGCTGCTGAAACTGTGCGTGCTGCATCCCCCCTCGCTGCTGGAATCTCCCCCCCCCCCCGCTCTCCTGGTGCTCCCACGTCCCCTCCAGGGGGTGGAGCTCATGTTCGGGCACGCATCCTTCCAATGTCCTTCCTCTTTACAATAAGCGCACTGATTTGCACCTAAGGGGGGCCGAGCACTCCCTCGGCCCCTTCCCCATCCTCTGGCTCTTCTGTTAGGATATCCTCCTCCGCGTCCTTCAACTAGTGCTGCAGCGAGGAGATCCACTTTCTTCCTCATCCTTCTTTCACTTTCCCGTTTGCTTTCTTGATCACGATTCACATATACCTTTTGTGCTACTTCCATTAACTGTGTTGCGTTCATGCCCGCAAATCCTTCTAATTTTTGCAGTTTTCGTTTTATGTCTCCCTGGGACTGACTCACAAAAGCGGCATTTACCATGCGTAAATTCTCCTGAGCTGCTGGGTCATAGGGGGTGTAAAGTCTATAAGCTTCAGTTAATCGTTCATAGAAAGCAGCTGGACTCTCATCTGGGCGCTGAAGAACGTCCGCTACTTTCCCAATATTCATAGCTCTCTGGCCTCCTTTCTTTAGGCCCTGCAGTAGAGCCTGGCGGAACCGGATGAGGGCCTTTTCTCCTACATCACTATTTTGGCTCCACCCGGGATCTTCATTTGGGAAATCTGCGGCTGCGGCCTGTCTGGGATCTAGGTTTCTCCCCACTTCAGGGTTCTCTTCCAACCATTGAGTGGTCGCTCGCACTATCCGTGCCCGCTCTTCGGTAGTAAAGAGGGTAGCCAAAAGCTGGTGACAGTCAGACCAGGTGGGCTGATGGGTTTGCATAATACTAGACATTAACTCTGTTAAATCTTGGGGCTTTTCAGTATAGGAGGCATAATGCGTTTTCCAGTTTAATAAATCTGTTGTGGAGAAGGGCACATACACTAGATTGGTCGGTCTGACCACAACCTGACCATTGTCTTGAATGAGTAATCCTGGGACCTGCCGCAACGGCAGTTGGTGAGCTTCTCTCGTTCTACTTCTGAAATCATAGCGCATTTCAGTGAGCTTGTGGGTGATGCCGCTACTGGTACCTGGACTAGTGGATGAACCTGGACTGGCATCTAACTCTCCACTAGCGGATTCTTCGGGGGATGATTGTTCCACCTCAGAGCGCTGCTCAGGACTAGGGCTCCGACTTCTTAGGGGACTGGTCCGCACTTCAGATTTTGGAGGCGGATGATCAGGTGGAGGCACCTCGGCTGGAGGTACGCTCGCTTCCTCTGGCTCTACTCGGGGTATTGGCGGGGGTTCTTGGAGTACTGGCGGAGCTGATGGGACAGGAGTATACAAAAAGGCGGGTGGATACCTTTGGATCTCTGGAGACTCTTGGGCTACATAAATAGGGTTTTTTTCTTTCTTGGCAGGGACTCTCGTGGCAGTTGCTAACATAATTTTACTCTGCCCCTCACAGCAACGCTTCATCCAAGAGGGCTGTTTCTCACATATCCCTAACCATGAGTCTATATAGGAAAACTGTTCGGGACTATAGCTGCGCACTACCTTGTGCACACGGGACACAATTTGGATATCAAAAGTACCTTCTGGTGGCCACCCGGCGTCCAGCACCGGCCACACCCTACTACACAATATTTCTAAGCGGGTCGGTGACATTTTCACCCCATAATCACCACTAAATCCTTTCTTAAAATTCGTGATCATACAATTCAGCGGAGTTTGTACGGACTCCGCCCCTCCCATTATAACGTATAACGTACAAGACAACAAACAGAAAGGGTAGGTAGGATGGCTACGGGTAAGGGGTCCGCGTAGCCCACAAAACAATGAGGGGACAAACAACAAACGCTTCCTCCTGTTCGCGACCTGAACGCGGTCGCCCGGTCAGGAACTGCGCTACTTAGGAGTCCGCTCTCGCTTGGCCTGTATTGCAAGACCTCTCAATCACACATCACACAACCAAACATGTTAGCATTTCCCAAATTCCAAATTCCCGGGCTAACTGCCTGAACCTAAATTACCAAACCAAAAGGGTCGATGGCTTCTAGGATCGCCCTGGAAGTTGATCAGACTTCCTTTACCTGTTACTGTACCAAATCAGTCTCAAGACTTTCCCAGAGCTAACTGACTAAGAACCAGAAAAATCAATACTCACCGGATCCGGTAGCTAATGCGCTGCGCAACCAGTTCCACCTTGGGTTGAATCCTGGACTCCCCTGGGTTCGAGGTGTTGGCCGGCCGGACCCAGCAGGCCACCAAGGCAGGGCGGAACCCTCCGATGCAAGGGACCGGTCGGCACCTGGGATCCTCTCCACGTCGGTCGGCTGTGGGCACAGCCGGACCAAACCTGGAGGCGGTAATATGTGGTAGTATTCACTTGTGTACTATTCGTATTACGCCATTCCCGGCCAATGCACCAAGAATATGTAATAGCGAAGGGCTCGCAATGGAATAAAACCAGGAGTCTATTGACTAGAATTCAAACCAGTTTAATGTGCACAGACTCAGGCCAATGTCACATACAAAATGTCTGAGCCCTGAGCTCAGAAAAACGACAGGTTATATACTGTTCTTCTCCAGTCTAATACAGGCAAAACTCCTCATTGGTCTCGGTGGCCCCCTCCCTCCCCCAATAGCCACATCTGATCTGGCTTGTACCTGTTTTTATTCTGTGCAGGCATTTCTAACAGTGGCTCAAATGCTTAGACAAAATATATTCTTCAAGAATACATGCTGCTATTCTCTACAAGGTCAGTGTGTGCTAACAGGGCTACAGAGTGAAAGCATAATACTGAAAAGACATCTGTGGTTAAATCATAACAAAAAACAGTGGAAAAGTTTTACTTTCTTATCAGAACATTGCTTATCAAAAGCAGAGCAAGGCTGTTTCTCTAACTACTGGCATTTCTGTCCTGTTCAGCTTAATTTTCCAAAGAGGCATTTATAATATTCTAAAGTAGGGGAGGGGGGCTCAGGCCTAATATACAGGCCTCTACTACCTACAGGATGAACTAGGCCATCGCCTATCACAATGGTGGTGTAAGCTGTTCCCCTTCGGGCGGTGAATAACTGCCGCATAGAGGGACAATAATTTTACTGAGATCTTTTCTCCTCCTTTTAGTTATTTATTTTATTTATTTATTTACATTCTCTTATATACCGCGCTATTCTGCATCAGTGCGGTTTACATTGAACAACTGAAATTACATTGAACAGGGCATTATAACTTGGAGATAACTATTTTACAGGGAACATGGGCTATGGAGGGTTAAGTGGCTTGCCCAAGACCATAAGGAGCACCTGTGGGACTAGAAACCCCAGTCCTTCCGACCTTCCGGTTTTGTATGGTTTTCTCTGGAGATCCCTTTAATTTAGAGTTTCCCAATTTGAGAATAGGTGTGTGCTGAGGTTTTTGTGTGTTGTGCTGTTGTAATTGCTAAAACATAACTCTAATTAAACAGGCTTCAAGTGAGATAAGCCTGGAAAATCCATAAACCGGGCCAGTTCTAGCAAGACCTGTGTGAGGCTGGACTGTTAAGGAAGATGCTAAGTCTCTGTACAGAGATACTGTTATGAGTGATCTCTGCTGAATAAAGCTGCTATGTGAGAGAGAATGAAATGTTGGCTGATGGAGTGTATGGGTGGAGTGTATGAGAATAAAACATCATTTTAACATCTTTGTTAGTGATATAGCGGAAGAGCTGTCGGGTTAAGGTTTGCCTCTTTGCGGATGATACCAACATCTGCAATAGAGTATACACCCAGGAAGGTGTAGATAACATGAGGAGGGATCTAACTAAGCTTGAAGAATGGTCTAGAATTTGGCAGCTGAGATTTAATGTTAAAAAAAGGCAAGGTCATGCATTTGGGCTGCAGCAATCCAAGGGAGCAATATAATATAGGGGGTGAAGCAATTTTATCCACTAAAGAAGAGCGGGACCTAGGCGTGGTTGTGTCTGATGATCTTAAAGTAGCTAAACAGGTAGAAAAGGCGACGCAAAAGCTAGAAGGATGCTTGGGTGCATAGAGAGAGGAATGGCCAGCAGATGAAAGGAGGTGATAGTGCCTCTGTATAAGTCTTTGGTGTGACCTCATTTGGAGTATTGTGTGCAATTCTGGTGACCACACCTTCAAAAGGATATAAATAGGCTGGTCCATACAGAGGGTGGCTACTAACATGGTTAGTGGTCTTCATTATAAAGCATATGAGGACAGACTTAAGGATCTTAATATGTACACCTTAGAGGAAAGGCGGGATAGAGGTGATATGATTGAGACGTTTAAACACCTCCATGACATAAATGTTCAGAGGGAGAGCCTCTTTTGACAGAAAGCAAGTTCTGCTATGAGGGGGACATGGGATGAGGGTGAAGGGGGATAGATTCAGGAGTGATATGCGGAAATATTTCTTTATGGAAAGAGTGGTGGATCCGTGGAATAGTCTCCGAGTGGAGGTGGTAGAGATGAGGACAGTATCTGAATTCAAAAAAGCATGGGACAAACACAGAGGATCTCTAAAGAAAAAAAGGGGACTCGTAGTGGTTGATATGGAAGGAGAGACTAGATAGGCCATGTGGTCTTTTTCTGTCGCCATGTTTCTATGTTTCTAAAACAGCAAAACAAGATCCCTCAAGTCAAGGAATTGACACATCTTTTTATTTTGTCCATTAGTTGTGAACAGTTTAGGAGAATAAACCTGTTACCCGGGTTTATAGAGACACTACTATTGAAAGAAAAACACATCAGACTTAGGAAATAGACAAGTCCCAGCATAGGCCAGTCTGGGTTTTGCCTCTTTTCAGTTGATTAAAGATAGGTTAGCAGATTCTTAGACAGGAGTTTCAGCTGGAATTTTGGAGAAGACGGAAGCGAGCTCTCATCAAACCCAGAAGGACAGAGGACGAGAGAAGGAGCGATGGCAAGACGGCCATACACCAATGATAAATGCCCTAGCCAGCGGTAATGAACTGTATGATTTGTACCATTTGCAGTGTGCCCAGAGATTTACAGGGAAAAGTAGAAGTTTATATTTACCTGTCCTGAGGTGACTTGTATTAATACCTGAAAGGAAAGTAGGCACAAATTATGAAGATTTAATGTTGGAGGATAGTCATTGCTCAGTGTTACAAAGCGACCGTACTCTAATAAATCATCAGCTGCCTACAATCCATCAAAAAACAAGAGAGCGGCCCCATGGTTTACTGATGAACTAAGATCATCTCTTCGCCTTCTATGGAAGTATGAATGAAAATGGCGGTGTTCACACTCCTCAACTGACCAAACAACTTACAAAGACCTCCTAAAAGTCCACCGTGAGACAATATCCGAAAGAATGAGAACATACCACACCGAGCTTCTCCTTCACTCCCTAAATAAACCTTGAGACCTTTTCAGCATTGAGAAATCCTTAATCAACTTTATGCAGTCTATCTCCAATCCAGAACCATCAATACTAATGCCGCACCGAGTCCCACACCTAGTATCATCTCCATCCCACAGTCCTTGCTAACAGAGTTTAACCCTCCATCTGAGAAATACATCACAGATCTCATCGCTACGATCAACACCACTACAGCTCCGAATGACCCTTGTCCAGCATACTGGATCAGAGCGATGCGCGTGGAACTCAGCCCAACTCTATCCTACATCATGAAGCTCTCTTTCTCATCAGGAACATTCCCAACAGCTCTTAAATAGACATCCATACGCCCCCTCCTGAAAAACAGCAGACTTGACCCGACAAAGACAGACTCATACCGCCCGATTTCAAGCATACCCCTTCTAGCTAAACTAATTGAGAAAGTGGTACAAAGACAGATTCAACAACATATCGACATGTCAGCCCCCCTTGATCCTTGCCAACACGGCTTTCGAGAATCACACGGCGTTGAGTCCCTACTAGCAATGCTAACCAACACCTTAACCAGAGGCATGGACAAAGCATAAAATGGGTTTGTACTTATCTTCCTCGATATTGCTGTGGCTTTTGATTCGGTCAACCACGAGCAACTCCTCACCCGACTCCATGATAAGGGAATCCAAGGCCTGGCTTGGGAATGGTGCAAATCCTATCTTGCTGACCGATGGCAACATGTTCAGATAGGTCCGTCAACATCTGACCCATTCCTGCAACAACAGGGAGTACCCCAAGGCTCCTCCCTCTCTGCCTTACTTTTCAATGTATATATGCAGCCCATATGTGATATTATACGTTTATTTAACATTTCCAGTCTGATATACGCAGATGATGACTTGCTGTTCACTCCAATCAAAATTATGCAGCCTAACCTCTCCCTCCTAGTTGATTACTTCAACACAATCACCGACTGGCTCCTAACTCAGAACTTACGCATACATTTTAAGAAAACTGAGGTATTATTTATCACTAAGAACAAGAGCTTCTCTCCCCCCACTACTTTGAAAGTGAGAGATGCAGAGCTTCCTTGCAAAAATGTGATACATTACTTGGGAATCACACTCGACCAACAGCTCAGCTTTAAGGAACACATAAAGAACACCACCAAGGCTATTTACAATAAAATCATGACATTAAGATACCTCAGACCTCTGTTGGCACCAGGAGATTTTAGAACAATATTCCAGTCGCTTGTAACACCACATTTTGATTACACAAATATTATCCTTCATGGTCTCCCCAAGAGCACACTCAACCCATTGCAAATGGCGATGAACGCAGCAGCCCGTATTCTCGGCGGCCTATCTATAAGAGATCACATCACACCCATACTTATGGAGTTGCACTGGCTACCGTTGGACAGCAGACTCACCTATAAAGCACTGCTCTTAACTTTTAAGGCAATCAACCTCATAGCCCCCTCCTCCTTAACCGCCCTCATCACGTCCACCCCCAACAACAGACTCAGGAGATCAGTAGCTACAAACACACTTATTATACCTTTGGAAGCGAAAAAATGCACACAATCTACCAGAAATAGATCTTTCACCTTCTTTGCCCCGAGATGCTGGAACAACCTCCCTCCACATATCAGAGCAATTAAGGACCTTTCTCAGTTCATGAAAGCTCTTAAGCACCATCTGTTCTTCCTACACTTTTCCCACCCTAACCCAACGCAACCACCCCCCATACCACAGCTCACTTACGATGACACTAACACACCCATAACATGATTTATTCAAAGCACAAACAAGACCCTTCTAACACGGGTTATATATTGTAAATAATCTCCCAATACTATGGTGATACTTGTATATAGTTTATATACTGCAGCTGTACATAGTTCCCCAGTTCTTTCCCAAGTTATCCATCCTGTTATAATGTAAGCCTATGGCCATTTTGTCTGTGGCAATTTTTTCCGTTATTTGTAAACCGCACTGATACAAAAAGCATGGTATAGAAGAACTGTAAATAAAATAAATAAAAAATAATTTCTAAGAACAAAGAAAAATAATGCTTATCTGATTTTGATGATCCAAAGCAATAAATCATTGTAAGTTGAAGTTGATCATCTGTAAAGAAAAAATCAGAACTGTTAAAGTATTTGGATTCTAAGTAAAAAGGAGAAACTTTGACTAATACAATAATTAATTACTTTATGTTTGTTTAAAATAAAGAATTGCTAATTTTAATTTAATTCTCTTTATTGATCTCATTTAAAATAGGTAATACATTTATTTATTTATGGGGAAAATTTACCTGAGCATGACATCTTCAGAGAGCTAATCTGGACCTTAGCCACACAACCATGGCTTCAAATAGCCGCGAGGAAGGCTCCAGCTCAGGGGGGTGGGGGAAGGAGGTGCTCCATCCTACACTACTCCCTGTTTGCTCAGCTCGCAACCTTGGGGTCATCTTTGACTCTACTCTACTCTCTCTTTCTTTGCACATATCCCACAGATAGCTAACACCTGTCACTTCCTTCTCTTTAACATTGGCAAAATGTGTCCCTTCCTTTCTACACACACTACTAAGACACTTATCCACTCTTTAATCACTTCCCATCTAGATTATTGTAACCTCCTCCTTGCTGGTCTCCCTCTGAATCATCTCGCACCCTTCAATCTGTTCAAAACTCAGCTGTGCAGCTAATCTTCCGCCAGCCTCGATATGCTCATATAATCCTTCTTCTCAAGTCGCTTCATTGGCTCCCTGTCCATTTCTGTATCCAGTTCAAACTTCTTATTCTGCCGCTCCTCACCACCTTTCCTCTCTTATCTCTCCCTACACCCCTCCTCGGGAGCTCAGCTCTTCTGGCAGATTCCTTCTATCTGTGCCCTTTTTATTTATTTATTTATTTGAAAAACATTTTTATACCACCACTTCCCAATATCAGTGGCGGTTTACAGGAAACAAAGGAAATAAGTACATGGAACATTCTGCAACATTGCGTCTATATACAAAGAACAATATAAACCAAAGTAATTATTTACAACTTATAACAAAAAACTTTTGAATATTTACAAACTGCGGCATTTATAACCTGTGACATCAATCAGCTTTGGATAGTGTTAAATTGTAAGTGAGTAGTTAAGGTAGAATTGACAGATTGAGCTATGGGGGGTGAGAGGCCAGATCCGAGGATTGGTAGTAATGTTGGGTGAATAAGAATGTTTTCAGTTCCTTTCGGAATGTCTGGAGATCTTTTATCTCCCTTAATTGGTCAGGGAGGTTATTCCATTGTGTAGGTGCTACATATGAGACAGCGCTGTTTCTTGTTATTTGCTTTGTCTTTCTTATTGAATCTGGTACTTGAATGGTATTAAGGTTCCTTCTTCTCAATCTATTATCTAAAGGGCTATGAATCAGTGTAGATAGATATGATGGGGCAATATTATTAACTAACTTAAATGTAGTCAATATGATTTTATATTGGATCCTACTGGCAACAGGAAGCCAATGTAAAGAGTATAAAATGGGAGAAATGTGCTCAGGCAATTTAGCCCTTGAAATTATTCGTGCGGCAACATTCTGAGCCATTTGAAGTATATTTTGATTCTTCTTTGTTATGCCTTTGAGTATACCATTACAATAGTCAAGGTGGGGTGTTATTAGAATTTGAGTAATGGTTCTGAAATCGTCTTTTTCTATAAGTGGTCTAAGCTGCTGGATAGTTCTAAGCTTGAAATAGATTGTTCTGGCTATTTTCTTAATGCGAGAGGTGAAGCTAAGAGTCCTGTCAAGGGTGACTCCCAAATATTTTATTTCCTGCTTCACCGGGAGGGAGAAGTTTTGGAATTTAATGTCTGACGGAGGTGAGAAGATAGGGTTTCTCGAAGTAAATAGTACTTCAGTTTTCTTAAAATTAATGTGCATATTCCTTGATCGAAGCCATAGTTCAGCTTCAGAGAGGCAGGTTGATAGGTTATCATAGTTAGGGTCATTTGTGTTAATTGGGGTGTACAACATAATATGGTCTGCATAAATGTGGTAGTTTATATTATGTCTTTTGAAGATGGTGCATATCGGTTGTAGATATAGATTAAACAAGAGGGCAGAAAGTGATGAGCCTTGTGGTATTCCCTTCTCTTCTACTGCCAACTTCAGACTTTGATCCTTCCACTTTGCTGTTCCTTATGCCTGGAACAAATTACCTAAGTCTGTGTGTCAGACTTCATCTCTGGCCCTTTTCAAATTCAGGCTGAAAACTCACCTCTTTGAGGCTGCTTTTGGATCCTGATTTGCTTGGTCTCCTTTGTGTTTCCTTACAATTCCCCTATATATATCCTTGTCCTCAGCTGTTATATTGTCTTTCTTGACTAGAATGTAAGTTGTGATAAGCAGGGACCATCTTTTACATGTGTCTGTACAGTGGCAGAGGACTGTGCAAACAAGAAGCCCGTGCAGATGTGGGATCTTGGGTACACCAAGCAGCAGAGCTTATGGCGTACATACCGGCAGTAAAAGCAGACATAGGAGGCAACCAGATGGTGGAGTTTGTCACTTGGTGCAGAGACAAAGGGGTGGCCAGGGCATAGGTGAAAGCACATTTGGCTGGCATCACTTCTGCTTGAAGTTGGAAGGATGTAAGGATATCATGAAGTCCTTCTATGTACAGAAGATGCTGGAAGATTGGGTAAGACAGGAGGTTAGGCGTTGGGACGCCTAGTCATAGTGGAAACTATTGAGGCAGTTGTAGTGGTGTCACACACAATTTTGAAGGATGGGTCAGAAACCAGGCTGTTCAAAACAGCCTTCCTTACAAAAGTTTTTTGGGGTCTTCCACATCAGTGAGCTGATAGCCCCATCTAAAACAGCTTGGGACGGCACTGGGCTTTGGGTGAAGAATGTGGAATGGGAGCCCAAATGGGTAGGAATAATTGCAAGGAGGTCCAAAACCAATCAACTGGTCAGGGGTCAGCGGATCAGGTTGAGGAGAGCTGGTTATGCCACGTTATCTCCAGTTTGAACACTAGAGATCTATAAGGAATACAGGCTGGGACTGGGGAGAGGGGGGCAGGAGGTTCGTTTGTTAACAGGATGGTAACTGCCTTTCAGAATTTCAGTTCAGGGCAGTGTGGGTGTTGGTTTTCAAAAAGGTAGGCATAAGTATGGAAGGCCTGTCTTATCGTTCCTTCAGGCTCAGGGTCACCATATGGGCACATGCAGCAGACATGGGGCCATCCAGCGTAATGGAGATGGGGTGGTGGAAATCGGGAAGTTACAAGGGTTACATCAGTCCAGGGGTGGGGGTGAACAGAGAACGCTCTGTGAGGGGACAAGCAGTAATGTTTCAATTGTGTCATTACAGAGCAGCAAAAATGCACCATTTGGATCATCAGCCACTCCTATGTATACTACACCAGGAAGTGGGCTTCAGCACAAAGCACAGGCAAACAACTACTACTACGAGTACTGAGCATTTGCATAGTGCTACAAGTTGTATCCAGCGCTGCACAGACATGTAAGAGACAGTCCCTGCTCATCAGAGCTTACAATCTAGTCAAGACAGACAACACAGAAGGTGTAGACAGGGATAAAACAAGGGTGGGGGAAGGTAAAGAAACAAGGAGATCAGGTGAGTCAAGATCCAAAAGCAGCAGCGAAGAGGTGAGTTTTCAGTCTTGATTTGAAAAGGGTCAGAGAAGGTGCCTGGCTTACAGACACAGGTAGTTTGTTCCAGGCGTAAGAAGTCTGGAGCTAGCAATAGAAGAGAAAGGCACAGATAGAAGCAATTTGCCAGAAAAGTGGAGTTCCCGAGGGGGAGTGTAAGGAGAGATAAGAGAAGAAAGGTAGTGAGGAGGGGAATGCATTGGGAACAGCTGATGCAGGCTTTGACTAACTGGGCCAAGGGACAGGCCTCATCTGAATTGGTTACTGCTACACTTGGGAGGGAATGACTTACCTGCATCAAGAACATAGACCTCGCCATAAGAATTAAAAAAAGACTAGGCGCACTTAAAGGCTATTTGGGGGAAAGTCGGCATCATTTGGTACAATTTAGTGCCTCATTTAGTGTGGAAGGATACCCTTGATCCAGAAGATGTAGAAAAAGCCAGGAAAAAGCTGTGACAGTGAATCAGGAACTTTGTGAGAGCATTCAGGGGATTAGTGTTAAGGCACCAGCAGCTAAAAGGGGAACAAGAGGGGTTGTAGGCTGTGGATGGCATTCACGTTTCATGGCTGGGCCAGGACATCTTCTTGGACAGCTTCCGGGAAGCCATTGGCTCGGTCATAAGGGTAGGGTAATTGGCATTGGGAATAGGCCCAAGCCCTCCTGGTGGCAGAGAGATCACCAGCCAAGTAAAGATAAATAAAGACATAGAGGGACTCAGGCACCAAAAAATGGGGCATCTTTGTTGGTTGACCATTAAGAAGGGGATGTCTGGGTACTGCACATCTAGGATGGGACACTTGGGCCTGGGGGGCCAATCATGGCTGCAGAGGTTGGGGCCAAGTGTGGCGAGACACCTGTCTAAGCAAACAGGGGCAGCCGGGGGCCAGGTTTGGCCGCAGCTGGCCGCATGGAGTGAGGCTGGCCACGGATTCTCCTACATTGGCAGTATACCACAGAGCAGGTAGATCATCAGAAGAAGGCCCAGTAAATGGTTGGACTAAAAGAACAGACTAAGACACAGGCGGACTGAGAGACACAGTCACATTTGTGAGCTCATGGGAATCTATGCTGTTGCTGAACTATTGTTGAATTATTATGGACGTTGATTTATTTAAGGTGTTATCATGTTATGATCAAAAAGCTGTGGCCATTTGTTCCCATTTGAAGAAACAAATCTGAGGTTCAGAGACTTATTAGGGCCAGTAAGGAATGAAGGGGGGGGGGGAGTGGGAAGGGAGGTGGGAGAGGGCCAGTAGCGCCATGCCGGGTAAGGATCTAGGCGTCATCATGGATAATACTTTGAAACGTTCTTCTCAGTGTGCAGTGGTGGCCAAGAAAGCAAATAGAATGTTAGGAATCATAAGGAAAGGAATGGAGAATAAAACCAAGGATATTACAATGCCTCTGTATCATTCCATGGTGCGACCACACCTTGAGTATTGTGTGCAGTTCTGGTCGCCATATTTAAAAAAAGATATAGCGGAATTAGAAAAGGTACAGAGAAGAGTAACCAAAATGATAAAGGGGATGGGAGGATACCCCTATGAGGAAAGGCAAGTGGACATGCAATGAAGTTACAATGTAGCATATTTAAGACTAATTGGAGAAAACATTTTTTCACTCAATGTTTAAATGAGCTCTGGAATTCATTGCCAGAGGATGTAGTAGAAGCTGTTAGTGTAGCTGTGTTTAAAATAGGTTTGAACAGTGCCTGGAGGAAAAGTCCATAAACCATTATTAAAGTGATTGTGGAAATCCACTGCTTAAACAGCAGGGAATCTTTCTACCTTTTGGGAAACTGACAGGTACTTGTGACCTGGATTGGCTACTGTTGGGAACAGGATACTGGGCTCAATGGACCTTTGGTCTAACTCAGTATGGCATCTCTTATGTTCTTATGTTCTAAAGCCCAAATATGTTAATAACATATTTTCAGATCATATTTATGGATGTTTAATTGGAGCATCATCCAAGTGGGGATAAAAATGGTGATGCTATTAAAAGCAACATAATGCTGTTGCAGTGTTGGAAGTTTAGCTCCACACTTCAGTTTCACAAATGACCATCATGAAATTTGTAATTTCTCTTCTCCTTTCCTGTAGATATTTCCTTTGAAAGACCCATGCAGAGATTTGAAAAATTCCATCAACATGAGTACTGTCTCTCTCCTGACCCAAACATGCCCCAAGAAATGCCTTCCTAAATCACTGAGCCCATTTGTAAAGAACTTACACAGATAAGGAAAACCTACTCTTCGCCTGCTCTGGCCTTTAGTCGCATGCTGAAGCAACGCATGGACTTGTAGCCACATTGAGGCAGGGTCATTTTCAGACAGTGAACTAACACTAATAAAATGCTGTGGAAATCACTTTAAACATTGTCTTCGAAAAGATAAGAGAGCATTTTCTAAAAATCTGCATTCTGAAGTCAGGAACTGCTTTGACCTGTTGGATATAAGTCATTCCTGGTTTCGAGACTGGGGCCAGTTTCCAACTGCACACATTCTTTAGAATCTTTGAAATTACGCACGGATCTTTACGCGGAAAAGGCATCCGTACCAATTAGCTGGTATTAACTTGTACAGGTACTTTCCCCATGAGCATTTTCAAAATAGAAAGTATGCGTTCATTTCACTTCAAAAATCCTGCAAAATCCGCAGAGAGAAGTACATACTGAGGATTGAAAATGACATTTCCTATGTTGTTTTGAGCTGTTTTCAAACCAGAATGCTTAAAAAAAATGAGGAGAACCTTTAACTAAAGGTCACTAAGCAGTTAATGTGCATTTTGGTGTGCGGTAACTGTATGCTCGGGCCCACAGTAACTATTAGCACAGGGTCATAGCAGTTACTGTGAGCTCACCTGTTATGGTAGGGGCAGAGAGTGGCCTTCGTGAGCACAGTGCAATTAGCGTAAGAGTACATATTGCATGCTAACTATCAACGTTGCAATTCTCGTGGGTGCAATAGCCGCAATCTCACTAGGCGGAGGTAAGTGGACCAGCAGTAGTGCCATGTGTTATCATACACCTCCATACGTTAATTGTTGGGAACATGCTGGTCACGCCCCCAACAGTTTCTGTGGAGACTTTGCATTTAGCACAGGTTAGTTATTGTGCTAAACGCATGTTAACTGCAAAGCCATAGCACACTTTAGTAAAAGGGCCCCTTTGTT